>WAAE01021048.1:155201-232191 GCA_013400495.1 Nicator chloris
GAGCATAGGGCTGGACTACAGATCTTCAGAGGCCCCTTCCAACCCCAACTATTCCATGATTCCAAGGTGCTGGACAGAAACCTGAACACAGCACCAGAACCAGGCTGCCTCTGCCATCACAACGTTGGACCTAATACGGATTCTTATTTTTCAGTAAAAAGGCTTTAAAAACTTTCTGAAGCAAATAAGGTGAATTTCAGAATCAATATATAATAGTTACAAAAATTAAAGAAACTTACACTGGTTGTTTCTTTGAGACCTTCAATTTTCTGTAAAAGAAAAATCAAAACAGCGTGATTAAAGACAATTTCCAGCATCTGGTTTGACCTAAATACTGTATAAACACAATATTTTAATTTTAAATTGAGGGAGGGGAAAAAACCCCAACATGTTGAAGACTATTTCCATATATAGACACAATTTTCAAGATAAGACTATAGTCAAACTGATAATTAAAGATGACATGGTTAAGAATTTCCTAACAGTGACATTATACACATTTACCCATTAAAATCTATACTTTGTTTTTGCATAACATCAACAAAAATGAAATGCAGCATGAAGATTCTAAGTTTGTATCCTTATAAAGTGCACTGAATGGTGGCACATTTCAACACTATTACATGAAGTGACCATCGTTCAAGGACAATAAACATTTGCAGTTAAGCACAGCTTGAAACAAATCACAGAAAGAAACAGCGCACACATGTTCTTGCTCTTTTTACGCCTCCAGTAAAAGTGCTTCTGGAAATCTGCCTACTTAATTTTATCTAGAAACACTGGTTCATAAAGATTTCCTGTGTGGAACCGCACCTCAGGCATGCAAAAGGCATCTGCATGCCATGTTCCACACTTGGCTGACCTGGTTCAGGAGCAGATGCTTCCTGTTGATGTCCTTGGCTCTGTCTGCAAAAAGCAAAATCACTAAACTGGACTCAGGACTGAACCTCTACTAACACAATTACAGGAGCTCTTTGTTTTGATTAATTTGAGTGTCTCATGTGACTTGAGTCACAATCTTCTTGATTCCTGAATAATCAAAGTGTGTCAAGGATCCTTTCCCCCCACCAGGCATTGCAAGCAAAAGCCTACAGCATAAGAGAAGAACATGCAGCTATAAATCCACAGAAATGAACTGCCCCAATTTGTGGATTAATAAGAAAACAAATGCAGTGACAGCCTCTCAGGCAATTCCCGGGGGGGAATTTTCAGCTATGCTCTAGACATTACTCAAAGGATGCTGTACATTTTCTTCAGGATTAATTGGCAAGAGGTGGCCAAACAGAACCAGACTCAGCCCCTCCTATTGGAAAGCCTGGACCATGTTTATGTAGGATATATCATATGAGGGATGTTACATCATGAACTTATGTTATATTTACTCCTGCTGGTAGCAGAGAAACATGCCTTGGCTTTCTTTTTGTTTGTTTTTCATGTCTCTACGAGACTTCTAGTCTAAACTTCATCAACACATATCGATAAAAGCATTTTAAATATGACAACATAGAAGTTTTGAGCCTTTTAGCACCAAAATAGAATAGGCAATGCACCCAAACACACAAATCTTGTTGGATGAAAGATGATGCAGCTGAAGGAGATCATGCAGTCTCAAAGCTGTACAGCCAGCTGGAGGCAGCCATCGGCAGCTTTGATCATTCTTTACCCGTTTTTTCCCCCAACTTTTTATAAAGTATTTACACACCAAATAAACTGAGATCTCTGTCCCTTCAGTGACATCACCTCTGCTGAAAATAAGAAAGTGACCTCAGGCCATGTGATGCAACTCAGTGATGTTGGTTTCTCCCCACCCATCTGTAATTTTCCAAACAGTCCACTGAGTCATTGTTATTCTTAAACACAGGTACAGATAAAAGGGTAATTTTGTCAAAGATCACATGGAAGATTGAGAGGGAAAAAACCTCAGCACAAGCAGATTTCTAAGGCCTTCCAAAAAATTACAGAACCATAGGTTTTTCCTTTACGGAAACGAATCCTTTGTGAGCTGGCCAAATTAAGCAGTGACAGTTTGCATTGATCCAGTATTTTTCACATTTGTGTTCTATGACCACCTTGCAAGAACGTAGCACACAGAACTTTGATAATTTAGACACTACAAATTGAAAGGAAAACCATAAGCAAGTATGTGGAAGATAAAACACATTAACAATAAAACAAACCAAAAATGCCCAAACATTTACTACTAACATTTATCACAATTTTCTCTTTTCATCATCCCTAGTCTTTGAAAACTGATGAAGATAAAATTTTAGTAAGACAGTTCCCCTAATTTTAGGTAATGAATACACATATTTTCATCTGAAACACCAACTTCCTGCAGATCTACATTTGCAGAATGCAAATCTATATTTATTCTAATCAAACTGCAGGCTGCTGCTGAACCTGCCCCCTTCTACTTGCTGTTCATTACATCTCCTTGACATCTAATTTTTTAGGAAATCACTGAGAAAGCTTATTTAATCTCATCCAACATGATTTTTGCCTCATTCAACAATCATGTGACTACAGAGGGATCAGTTCATCGAGCACAGAGAGGCAGCAGTGGCTCATAGGGGGAGCTGACTCACAGTTGAAATCTGTAAGGTGCAGCCCAAATCTGTGTGCTCAGCCTTGGATTTACTTCACAAAAAGCACTTGTTCTGAACCAAACAGCTCAAGCAGGCTGCACTTGCCTCCCAAATCCCGTTAAGTAATGTCAGCTTTGTTCCAGCCTGCAAACATGCACTTCTTTTCTGTTCTGATGCCTTTGAATGCTTCAGTTTTCTTCTCTCTGCTGTCTGGTCAAGAGAACTACACAAAACTGAACAGAAAAGCTGTCTTGGAGTTCCCACCAGTAATATTGGTAACACTGTAAGAAAGCAAGGTCGTGTCTTGTCTTCACCTTGAAACACCAGTACCCTCAGATCAGATCACACCCCCTCCTTCCCTTCCTCTGCAATCAGATGCAAACATTGTACCCCAGCAGGAGATTCAGCAGAACTGGCAGCACTGCTGGCTGTGCATGATCCCACCACACCCTGCTAGCTGCACTTCTGCCAGAACAACAATGCAGCACAGGGAATTCATGAAAATCCCTGTGTTTTCATCAGGCCTACATCTGCACTGTCTTCATCCAAAATCAAGAGATTACCCCATCTCAGAAGGAAGATATCCAGGAGATCTTGAGGCATATCAGAACACCTATAACCTATGTTATCATCTTCAAAAGACCAAATATTCTGTAACTAAAAGCCAGCTCAACCAATGCTCTGTGAACTTGCAAAAACAATAGCTCTGGTTTGAAATCCCTGGCCATAAACAGTTGCAGAACAGCACTCAGCTGGCTGGTAATCACTTAAAACTCAAATATCCAAAATTTGTTTCCTTGGAGAAAAGAACTATGGGTTTGATGGAAGTATTCTCCAGATTACACTCAGCTCATAATCTGATAGCTGAACCATACGTCCATAAACAAACAGGGAAACTGCTAAATACTCTATCAAAAAACCTCTCAGAACAGGAAGAGACGTGATCAAAAGAGTGGTTTGTCAAGTCTTTTTCATTTTTAATAGAGAATAAATGGAACCTGTAGTAATAGCAATCCTCATCAAGATTTAAAAGCAGAGGACGCCAACTTCTTCTAAATGAGCCTCCTCCTTTCCCTATAAAGTCAATCCATCTGTCCCACAGATACCTTGCAGAGATAAATAAAGAAGTCAGCACAACATGTGGAAAGTCTCTAGGGATTAGGGGCACTGCCACAGGAAAAAAGAAAGTACTGCCTGATCTGCAAAGTAGCATCTGGAGGGAGGTCAAAATTGAAGGACAACTCTTCCCAGTAAGACACACTGAAGGAGAAATACAAAATCCTTAGACCTTACTCTAGTGGCCAGTTGTCTACAGATTAAACACACTGACAGAGATGTACTTCAAAGTTCTTTTAAAGCCTGTACATGAGAAAGAACTCCCCAAGACACCACCTAACACATCAGGCAAGATGAATAACACTTGAAAGGTCACAACCATTATAAAGAAGCAAAACTAATCACAGAAAGCACCAAAGAGTTTTCAAAATGGGAAACAAACACCAAGAGAACACAGCTTGTCTTCCACAAGAGACACTGAGGAAGGGAACAAGGATCAAATACACCACTACTTCATGATATTGAAATGACTGCACTTGCTGAAGAGAAGCAACTCCTCTGTAATAAACCCTTCATAAGGAATTGTTATATCCCTCCTCCACACATACAAATTAATATATAAAAACGTGACATTAATGCCAAACTCACACCACCAAAAGTATGTGCCAGCCTTTCTTAAACAGTGCTTGAACTCAGGCCTGCAGAGCTGACTTTGGGATGGAACAGCAGGGGATGCAAAGAACACAAACCATTTAATTCAATTACACCCTTGCTTGAAGAGCAGTGCTCCCCACTACTACATTTCTGGCACCTCCACTTCAGTGAATGAATTGTGGTATTCTCAGACTTGCAATGTGTCACAGACCTACACAGGATGCAGATTGATTATGTGAAATGCATGATTAGGAGTATTTTTTTTTTCCTTTGGAATAGCTTTGTAATTCCTACCAACATTAAACACTCATCCTTGTTAAAGATTCAAAAATAGCAAATTCAAGTTAAAATGCTTTCAACACTGTTGGAAGCCTTTCAATATATTGGATAGCAGAGGAGCAATTATATCTGACAGACTGAAACCCTTTTTAATGTTATGATGCCCATTATTACTAAAACTTTTTGGCAACTTAGTCACAACACAACTGGTTTAAGTTATTCAAATTGCTTGAAGTGATTTTGACAACTCAATAAATGTGTACTTAGCATTCCTACTACAGCAAACTGATGCCCAACATCACCTGATAAACAAGCAATTTTTAAGACAAAATGTACTTGCTTTTCTCTGTTCATCATCTTTGCAGTTCTGGAGCTTTTCATCGAAGAGCTAAAAGAAAGAGATACTTGTGAAAATACTGAAAGTGTTATTTTTCCATATAAAATCAGACAGAAACACCAACGTTTCAAAACCAAAAACATTTAATAAGTCATACAACCTTGGCATTAGGATCCAAAGGAGTTTTGGCCTAATATTTCTTTACAGCATTTGTGATATAACAAATTTGTAACTAATTTCTTACATCATGCCATCCTGCAAGACACCAAATCTCACAGCTAAGCCTGAGAATTCTACCATGATTTGAACAAAAAGGAGAAGTAATATAACTGAACTCATCAGAACACTTCCAGCTGCCTTTCTTCCATTTCAGAAAAAAAATTTGGGGTATATGAGGAATTTAACCAAAAGAACTTTAACTCTCATCAACCCTTCCAGGTACCTTGATTCAGGTACATGATTCAAATCATGTAAGATTTGTAAGTGAATTTTTTTGGAAGATATGACTTCCTAACATTAATTTCTGTTCATTTTCTTAAAAGCGGGATATGAAATGCAACAAAACAAAGTGAAACAAACCCTCACCGAGAAGCCTGCATGTGCATTTAACACAAGCTGAGCTAAAAGAGTTAATAGAGGTCTCCAAGGGCACTCAAGTTGTTCAAGGAAGAGAAAAGACTATGGGCAATGCTAAAAGTTCATCACATCCACCCCTGTAGCTTAGAGAAGAGGATGTAATTTTTAGGAAGCGAGCTGCAGCTCTTCACTCAACTGCCTGCCTCAAACCAACTCATGTGTCCCCTTTCCCGTGAGGGCTGATTTCTAGTTCTAAAAATAGACTGTGATCTTGGTCTCTGTCCATCCTCAAACTGATTCATCTTTCATTATTAATTAACTTCTACCCTCCTCCCCCCAGCTGGCCTGAAATCACAATTAGAAGGCGTAAAGATTCAAATACCTTCTGTCAGCGAAGTGATGGCTCCAAGAATGGCAAAGACAGCTCCTGATCAAGCCTTTGTAGGGCAGCTCTGAATTTTGTTTGCATCTCTTCTGACTACCTTCATTTTTGTTGCTGTGCTCATCCCCCTCTCCACCCTGCCCTCCCACTGAATTTTTGCTGAATATCCCACATGCAATACTTGCACATAATATCAGGGAAAAAAATCCAACCCAGCAGAACTGAAGCAATTTTACAGCAATTTTAACCTGCTGAGTCATGGGAAAAAGGTGTCCTAAGCAGCAGCAAAAAGTGTTTTTCTCAATAAGGTGAGTACTGAGAGATATGACCTCAGTGTTCCTTGCATTCCTATTTTTAAAATACAACATTTGAAAGAAGTGTATTGTACAACATTCCTACAGAACGTTTTCACTCCAGGACAAAGCATGGATTATCTATCACCACTGCAACAAAGTCTGAAACCATCTGCAACTGTAGTTACACATCACTTAACAAAATTGTCTCAAGATAGATTCTAAAATTCTATGAGCAACACAATTTAATTATGTTTTAAAATGAAGCTTAATGTATTCATCCTTGCCATTTCCATAAAGGTTTTATATAAAACAGAATCTTTCCGCCATTGTAAACCATTTTATATCAATCTGCTTGAGATAGTCTAATTTTTAACACCATTTTAACAATCCTAAGAAAAAGGCATTTTCATCTGGACTGACTCTCTGTGTTGAGCTTCCTTTCAACCTGGGCTTGAAATCCAGCCTGACAAACAGAGCCCCAACACACTAAATGCAGCATTTAGTTACCATACCTTCAACTGGTCTATCAAGATCTGTAAGTAAGCATCAGCCTCAGTAAGTTTCTTGTCAAAATCATGAACGCTGGGAACAAATCCTGAATCCACACCCTAGAAATAAATAAACAAATAAAAATCAAATATTTAATTACTGTTTCAGAGGAGAAAAAACATACAACAACAATATGGTTTTGCCTGCCATCTGACTGAGAAAATGCTGCCTTGCCTCTCATCCTACCACGTGCAAACACAGGCACACAGCTGAACACATTTGGCTTCTATTTGCAGCTAAATCAGTAGCAGTAAATTGCTCCACATTTTCAGAGGAGGTATAATCATCACACACCAGAGTATTTCATTACTTATGATTGAACAAATCCTCTTAAATTACACTGATTAAAGTTTCTTTATAAAATATAAAGGAGAATTCACATTTTTCTGAAGATTGTCTTGCGAATCCATAGCCTTACATTTCAGCTAGGGAAGCCCAAATCATACCCAATGGGATAACTGCACTTTTCACACTTCAGACAGTATTGCTCAACTCACAGCTCCCTAGCTAAGAACTGCTACATCTTTTCTTAAATACTTTTGATCTGAAAAGTTCAAAATTATTAGTCCTGGTTGCCCCAGTTCCTTTACAGCTGTAATGATTTGCATCCTTGTCACTGTATCTGAATTTTGACATTTTGTTGCACATACACCACCAAGGACAATGTATCAGCACAATGAGAATGATTACTTTTGTATTTTCTTGCTTGGAAACTTGTTTCTCCTAATAATATAACACTCAGAGCACACTTCTGTATATAACATAGTCCCTATCTTTAAACTGATACACCATTGATTTAAAGAACCATACAAATTCCCAAACATCTTTAATTAGAGAAAAGAGGATTCTTGATTACTTCTGCCTTCGTGCACATATGCCATGTAAACACATTAAAGTTTATTTATGTAATACCTTTAATGCAAATGGGACTGCAAAACAAATACTCAAGCACCCACTTGGAAAAAAATGTACACTGTAAGATAAACATATTTAGGAGGAAAAACCCATGAAAGATAAAGAAGCAAACATCAGTTACGAAAGAATAAATCCTGAGAACATCACAGCAGTGACAACTTTGCTACCAGCCTCAATATTTTCATCTGTATTCACACTGATCTCAAACATCACAAATTCGAACTCTTATGAAACCATCAACTGCTGTTTGAAGTGCTGAGGATCTCAAGAGTCTGAGCATGTAAAGATCAACCAGTGGGGAAAAACATTTTGCATGGAAGAAGATGGGCAATCTGTATTTGTAAGATTCCACATTAGTGTGACCTTTTTCTTTGGCAGTTTGCTCTGTCAGAACAGACAACTTCTATTATTTTTGTATGATATTGGGCCATCATATTAAGAGATTTACTGATGTCTCTTTAGAGGTGTGAGCACTTTTGTGCAGTAGTGGAATGACTTGCACAGTATCACACACAGCCTAAAACATAAACCCATCTACTGACTGTAGGAAATATATTCTTTACTCATTTGCTACAGATGGGCATGGAGCTCAACAGCTCTACAGGAGCAGATCTATCCACACAGATGAGTTTGTAATCAAAAAAGATACTTCACCTGTACTAGACACTCAACACCAGTCAAATTTAGAAACAGTGTTGTGAAACAAGGAGGAGGGAGGAGAAGATAAGAAAAAAGAAACCATTTTGATTATGACAAAAAATAAATACAAAAAGCACTGAGAGTAACAAGTTATCAAAAAAACTAATAGGCAGAAGAGAGCACTCTCAACTGAGCAACTTTTGATAGGGCCTCAAATTAGTTTAAATTACATTGAAACTTCTTCTGAAATCATGTGAAATTAGCATTAAATTTCTCTGTTGAAAATGGAATTGTCTGTACGGCTACCAGCCAGCCTCATCAGTTCAGCAAATGGTCCTGCAAGCTCAGTTAAAAATTCTGGAGGTCACGTTTCATATATCAAACCATGTGAACTATACAGGAAATTTCTGCTGAAGCTGCTATACACAGAAATACAGTTTACAGTGCATGTTATCTGTATGCTCCAACAAAATCCTGATTTTTATTTCAGTCCTCACTCTATGACTACTAATACGTAAATATCTGGTATTTTTAGTGGTGGCTTAAAGATAAAATGCCATTCTTAAATTTCAGGCTCTTAGAACTAAGGGAAAAGCTGATCAAAACATTCAGTGTTACAACTGAGCAGACACCCACACAAAGCACAGAGTGAAAATTGTAACCTAAGAAGTTCTATTAGAAAATTAAAACTTCAAACAATGTAAAGAGAAAGCCATAAAACCAGGTAAAGTGTCAAGCTGAACATAACAGAGATGGAACATGAGGATAAGTTTTCAAAGCACAGGTACTTAAAGCTGCAGCACCTCACTAGTTTGCTCTTGGTAGAGTTAAGACAAAATTTGATAATCTTAGCAAATTTATTAGTCTGTGTTAGATGAGATTAGGTTAATAATTTAAGTTCTCACACAGTTTTAGACCTGAAAACCAAAAGATACTTGGAAAAGTTGAAAAGTTGAGCAATACCACAGAAAAAACAGCCTGCATAAATAGCAAACAAAACCAATCAGTATTTCAAACCCAGCAGTAATTTAGAAAGAGGAGATATACAAAGTGTAGATTTGCATAACAAATGCTTATTTCTTCATTTTCTGGTCACTCAAAGCCACGGTAAAGGTAAAATGGGGACCCTTTCTCTCCTTCCCTGCCATGAAGGAAATGAGGCTCCAAAAGAGGTGAGCACAGTCACTAGAATGGCATTTAACAGCTTGGTAAACTTGTTCATTAGGCATCTGCACATCTCAACGAGCAATCAAAATTTTATGAGGAACTTGTAAAATATGCTGCTCACCTATTCACAGGCTGACAAAACAGGTTGCCTGCAGATATTGTTGAACCTCCACCCTTGGAGGGCAGAGTTCCCAACTCTGGATTTGACCTGTGACAACCTGATCTAAAGCACAAGTTTGCCTTGCAGTGAGGTCCTTGAACAGGTGATTTCCAGAGGTCTTCTCCAGCTGAAGTCATCCTGTGATTCTAAAATAAGTATCTTCCAATTATGGAGAAGAACAGGAATCCAGACTATTTCTGCTCTTCAGAAATACACTGACTCTATCTTACTGCCAGTACCTATCTGAAGTAGTATAACTTGGTTTTCCATTGAGTAACTACATCTATTTCTAAGTACACTTTATTAACCTCAAATAGAGATTCTGCGTTCATGTAAGTTTAAAAGAATTAGCAGATGAAATAGCTGCAGAAGCAAGTCATTTAAAACATTTTAGTCTGCCACCACCTCCCAAACCAAGTTAGGTGTCAAAACAAGTTGTTTGATGTCTGACTGCTCTCCATGAAGAAAACCATACTGATAAGAACTCTAGAGAAAAGAGAAAAAGGTACCATAGCATTCTTTCCCTCATCCTCCCTCCCTCCCACGACTTCTGGAATGTCCTTCCCCTACAGAACACAGCAAAAGCTGAAGGCCCACACTCTCCAGGGCACATCTCAACGCCAGTGTTTGTAGGAGGAGGCAGGGCCCAGCAGCACTGAGCAGTCTGGGGTGTCCCACTGGGATCTCTGTGATCCCCAGTGATGTGGAGTGACCAGACAGGATGGTTTTCCTAGGAAAGGGTTTCCATGCAGGTCTCAAGTTGAGCAAACAATTCGCATGCTAACAGTCCTGCAAAATTACTCCCTTCATAGGCAACTCTCTTTTTTGGACGAGCTAAACAGGAGGGCAACAAGAAAATATAACCTAATTAAAAAATATATATATTATGAGCCTTATTTTCACTATAGAACCGCTAGCACCAAGGGAGTTTCATGTTGTTTCCTTGTCCTTCAAATTAGAAGTCACACATCTCTAATGCATATGTATTCAAAACTTGTCCATGCTGAGAAGTAATTCAGCCTAATTTAAACCAGTTCTTTCAAACTCAGATGGGATGAAAGGATTGCATCATCCTTAGAAGAAGCATACCAGAAAAATTCAACGATATTTTTCAAATAAAAGCATTACAATAATAGCTTTCATGGGGGAGGAAGACAGAAAGCTGTACAGAGTGGAATTTCTTATCTTCTTGAAGACACTTCTACATTCTTCATCTTATTATGATTCCAAATCCAACAAAAAATTCCTATGTAAGTTAGTTCGAAGGAGTGAATAGGAATGTTTTCCTTTCATCAAAAATATCTCATCAGAAACATATCCCCTGCCTACATCATGCTTGATTTTGACGAGCTGGACATTGCCTACTAAGGATGACCGATAAAAAATTGAAGAAAAACAAGAAATCAACTTGTACGCTCCTAAACAAGGGCACTTCTGTGGCAAAAACAACTCTTGTTTTTTTCCTCTGCTAGATTTTTATGCAATATTTGAAGCTCAGAATGTGTTTGAAAACAAATATATGGGTTGTGGAAAGCATATGACCCTTCCAAAAAGACTACTGCAAGTCTTACAGGAAAAAAAAAAGTTCTACTTTGCAAAACACAAAATGCTTAGCAAAGACTGTGTAGCTGTAGATACTATCAGATCTTCAAGGAGAACTGAAAGTTTAGAAGACAGCAACATTCACACACTGATGTAAAATTCTGTCTTTAAAGCATAGGTTACACTTCTGAAACCTCACAAGTACTAAGTATATCTTAGAGTCCCATTCCTTAACCTTTATAATCTATAATCAGTGCAGATAATGCACATGTTCTAGGGTACTCAGGCACTATCCTGATTATTTCATTAGCGAAATCTGAAAAGGGCAGCATGCCTGCCAACCCTATGCCCTCCCACCAGCACTTGAAAAATGTCTACACTGGATAAAGTCTTAATCTAAAAGAGCCTGGGTTTAGTTTTATGCAAGAATTCTTGACTCACACTAGAAGCAGCACTGAAAAGCCAGTTGATAACAATAGAATATACTTTAGAGTGTAATATTCTTAACATATAAGAAAGTTTTACTCTACCTTGTGTTCTTGCTCGCAGCTTTAGAGGTCAGAAAAAATCCTGGTTAATGCCACACTAAGTGAACACCTACTATCAACATTTCATAAACACACTGTACCAGCATGAATGAATGGGAAACAAATCAGTTCTCCTGCTCTTTACTTTAGCCTTTACTCTGCTCTTTCTTTTGAGTCAGCATAAACATTTACCTTTGTCACATAAACAACTCAATGTGGAAACTAATCAGGGTTAAAAATCAACTCAGAAAGAGAAATCAGCAGGAAAAGCAATTTTAAGTTCCAAATTCTACCCTTCTTGCCACACTGCCTCTTCCCTTTTGCTAGGAGAAGTGACAGCACCAACAGCACCAATTCCTACATTTTGGTGAAGCCATGGTCTAACTCAGTGTTTAAGCCATTGTATCTACTCTTCACAGCAGCCAGCACAGAGCCACTTACTAGAATCAAGTTTTCTTATCATTTGCTACTTAGGAAGTAAACATCTTGTTTAAATTATAGAATTATCATCCTACAAAGCAATTAATTTTCACTTAATTCCTTTCACTTCTATAGTGGTTAGAAATGGCCCACTCTCATAATTTCAGTTCCTTTGTTTCTACAGAGTCTACTTAGAGGCTGAAGTAGTTCAGTGTAGATCAAACAAGGAAGTCACTGTGTTACTGTGGTCCTAAAAGACATGAGCTATCCATTCTAACTCATGAGACAATTTCAGAGCCAAATTCCACTGTCCAAAAGTACTTGTAGCTCTAGGGTGCTGCCAGGGTGTACCTGACAGACAGCAAGGAAAGTAGGACAATTAGAAGCACGTCCTGTCTGAATGGGACTACTGGCTGACATAAGATGCTGCTGAGGAACTGAAGAAAATGTGAGATAACTTATCTCCCCACACAAACATGAAACTTTAGCCACAATATGCCTCCACCCAATGCAGACCCTCCCCCTTAGGTCCTGTGGGTATGAGGCAACTGCTGGGCTGCCACTGCAAAGCCACAGGCCTGCTAATGCCACAACGGTAACAATTTGGGGGGATAAGGAGAAAAATGCAGGGGGGTTCAGAATGGCATTTCCAGTAGTATCACACCATCTGTTCAACGACTTTTCCATAGACAAAGCTAATACTACAACTATGTGTATTTTTAGCAACAGCTTTAATACAAGTGCATACAAAAACACAGCACACTTCAGTTTCAAAATTCAAACAAATCAAGTGTATCTGAAATGTTTCCTCTCCATTGCTTTTTCCTTTGGATACAACATTACTAATTGTCAGCCCTCTGGACAGTTTGGGTCCCTTTATACATTCTACGTATTTATGACTCAGTTCCTTGACTGCAGCTCATTTTAGGCTTGGGGGAGGGGGGCAGAAGAAGTGTGTTTTATTCTGTGTTTCAAAAACACTTCCATTATAAATAGTGAAGGACAACATAGCAGAACATTTAGGCAAAAATAAAACCAGCAAGATTAATCAGACTAGAGAACACAAAGACACCACTTCACCTCTCCACCTCGCATTAACTCGTAATCCTTCCTGATTTGGTTCACACAACACACGAACCACCTGGGGTTTGGTACAGTTTCATCACAGCTCAGATGAGTTTTTGCTACAGTGAAGTCAACTTCAAGTCTGACTTTCAAACTTGAACACTCCTGTACTAGCACAGGCAGACTGAAAGCAGCATGTAAATATGAAAAAAATACTGAAAAGATACAACATTTTGGGCAAAACCAGATGCCTAAAGGTTTTAAGTGACTGTCAACAACATATTTAGCTAGTGACAGAAACTAAGAACCTAAGAAAATGCCTTTACAGAAAATAATCTCTGCCGCGGCACTCACACCCCGCCATCCCGCTGAGCCAATAATCCTCCAAAGAACCCGTTTGACTGTTTTGTCCGAAGGAAAAGGAAAGCGAAAGAACATCAAGTGCATGAAGCACCGTCTTGTTCAAAGGCTATTGATGCCAAGGCGTGTCTGTGTACCCGGATAGCAGCATCCCTGCGGGCGCACGGGACCTGGCGCCACTCGCTGCCGCCCGGAGCCACCCCGGGGGCTCCGTGCCCGCTGCCCCGCGGCATCGCTCCCGTCCCCGCGGTGCCCGGGCGGGGCAGCGCCAGCGCCGCTCGGCCGCCAAGGGCAGGGGCTCGCTGCCCGCCAGGGGCTGCCCCGAGGGACTCCCGCAGCCCCGACCCGAGGCCCCCCGCCCCTCCCGCCCCGTACTCACACCGGCCATCCCTCGGTGCTACGAGCGGAGCGGAGCGCAGGAGCGGGGCTGGCCGCCCGCCCGCCGGGCCCCGGCAGCGCCGCCTCCAGCGGGGCGGGAAGGGGCGGGATGGGAAGGGCAGGACCCCCCGGCCGCGGCCCCGCCGAGCGCGTCACGAACAAGGCGAACGGAGATTGGAGCGGGGGCGGCCCGGCCCCGAGAGCCGCGGCCAGGGGAGGGAGGGGTGAAGCCCAGCAGGGCCTGGCCGGCCATGGAGGCTCGGGGATGTTTCTGCCTGGATTCACCCCGCGCTCGGCCCTGTGATCATCCCCCGAAACTTCGGCTCCTGTTCGTTCTGCCTGCACGTCCCACCGGTGAGGGTGAACAGAATGGAGACCTAAGCTTCCTAAGCCATGAAAGAAAGAGCTTTGGCAAGGAGGTGCAGTCGTGTTTCATTCTTAAATCAGTCCCTGCTCAGCGGCTCCCGCGGCAAACCTTGGCAATTCTTGAATGGGGGTGGAAGTGAACACTGCTCCACCGACTCCACCAACAAGGGCCAGAGGCTAAAAGGTTACATGACCCATACACTGAAGAACGTTCTTGAAAATGAGTGGTGAGCACACAGTAGTGGCCCACAAAGCATTACATTAAATGGTGAACATATTTACAAGGATGTTGGATATGTTTCTTAGTACTCAATTCTGTTTTTTTTTAATTATTCCCTCAAACATTACTAGATAAATTACTAACTTGGGCTCTTTTTTTCCCTAAATATGCCTTACTCGTTTGAAAAACTCCAGGAATGTGAGCAGTTATGTAATGGGAAACAGTTCCATTATTAACTGTTACCATGAAATCTATTTCTGCCAATACAACTACACTCACAATTTCTAGAGAGCATGGAAATGTACATTTGGATAAAATCAGTGTATATTCTGGTGTTTCATTCCTTGACTGTATCTCCATGTGATAAAAAGTCTTCTAGGTGGAGAAAACAGCACAGATTCCTTTTACTTCATTTCATACCCTAAACAGGACCACTCACATTAACCTATTCACTTTCTAAGCTGAGGATGGAGAAAGAGGCATCCCTTGGGAGGGAGCTCAGCCCTTCCTCATCCATATATTGTTCCCAAGGTAATCCCCGTCACCTCACATCCACTGTAGAGTGGGGTTTTAAGCCCTTGGTCAGCTACTGTGTCCAGATGGAGAGACTACTAACATACCCATGGCATGGTAGGAGGGGTAAAAAGCTGATTGTCAAATGGGAATTTTTACCCAGGGATCTGCTATTCCCTAGAAAAATTGTAGTGGTCTTTAATAGATGAAAGAAGCTAGAAACTCACTGTCTAACAGGTAAATTGACTGAGATAGTACAAGTGTCTAAAGTTGGATGGGTCAAATATCATCTAAATCAGTCTTCATAACTTCTCTTTATGTGTTATTAGAGATTTTACTCTATCTTTCTTCATACTGAATCAAATGTTATGAGACCTAATTCTCGTGCCATACTACAAAAGCACAACCAAAGCTTTATTTAACACAAATAATGAACACCTGCTTTAAGATTTCTACACTGGCACTAGACACCTATATGGTACAAACCAAATCCCTTTCATGAGAGTTTGGGGTTTTCTCCAGGGCAAAAAAAAACATGTTCAGCAAGTCTTATAGACATGTCCAGCTCTAGAGCAACACCAGAAACTGATCTTAGATCATAGAACCACAGAGTATCTAGAGCTGGAAGCGACCCACAAGGATGACAGAGTCCAACTCCTGGAACTAGGTAACTAAAGCGAAGAACCATCCTCAATCCAACCATCTGTCTTTAGAACCAGAATACCACTGATACCCAGCTTACACAGTGATACTCAGCTTCAAACAACCTATTTACCATTTTTGTCATCCAGAAAGAAGTTCAATGCTGCTGTCTCATTTTAATTTCCAGGTTAGGTGGCATACAAGCACACAAGAGGCTTGACCCGAAAAGGACTCCTGGTTTTAAACAACAACAACAAAAAAACCAACAAAAAATCCAAATTAAATGTACAACAATAAATCCAGAACCTTACCATATACATTATAAATAAATATGAGTTAATGATAACTATATATATTTATAAATATGAGTTAATAAAGCAAAGTCTCATTCTGACTTTTCACTACGGTAGGACAAGAAAAATGTGACAGACTCAAACCTAAACAGATTTTTACTATATCCAATTGTATAGGCTATAGAACAGCCAGATGTTATACAGGATGTGCTGGATATTAGCAGTCATGTCACTGTATTTCATTGCTTTGAAAAAAGAAAGTAAAACAAATGAAAACTGAAAGTGAAACTTGCCTGAAGTTGGAGGGTATGGCGGAGGATGGTGTCCTCTAAAGCGTGGATCCACTTCTCCCTCTCATCTGCATCTCGAGCTGAAAAAGATATTCAAAAGATATTGTTAAATTACATGAAGTCTTACTACTAAATGGCATAGGCAAACAGATCTGATGTCCACACTAAAGATGGAAATTAACCATACTGTCTTTGTTAATCAGCAAGCACAGAATTCCACAGTTGTCTTAATATCCTGTTTCTTCTTCTGTGGTTACAGCTCTGTCCAGCTTTAAGGGAACGCATACAAAGAGAGTTTGCACAGACACTCCTCAATTCATTAAGTAATTTTTAAATTTTCTTGTTTATAAGAAAATAGCCTGTAATAAATCATCCAGTAATTCTACTTCAGTGTGGACATAGTAACTTTCAGGTATGGATTCATAATACAGGACAAACACCCCTAACAGGTCACTGGTGTGAATGATGAAGCGTAAAGAATAATCTTAAATATACAACAAACATTGAATTGAAGAAAATCCTACTCTAAAACTGCTTTCTTTCCCCCCTACCCCCAGTACAGACATGCCACCTTTACTTCACTAGTCTGAAAGAGTTCGTTACTGTGCTCTAGCAGTGCTTAATAAACAAAGGAGCAAAGTCAGTGGACTCCAGGTAAAGAAAAAAGGGAAAATTCCAGAGGCATTAAATAGGCTGTAAACAAACTGGCCTGTAAACGGATTGAGAATAGTCATTAACAATTGTTTCTAGTTCCTCATTCAAATGGAATATATTAAAAAAAAAAAACAGGAAGCCTGCTAAAAGCGAGGAAAGCTTAAGTGAGTGAGCACCTATTATGAATCAGTGAGCTGAGATTTCTATCTCACTTATTTTTAAGGAGTTCAGAGGAAATATCTGTAGGTTACACTGAAATGTACTCTCCAGCTCAAAATGCTTTGTTTCAATGTTCCCTTCCTCACCCTTTTGTTTCCATTGCTTTTATTTTTTGGAATTCTGCAGCTTAAACCGACCAATAATTAAAAATACCCCAAGTCTTCTGAATATGTAGATTTTTTCTAAACTCCTCAAAGATAACCCTACCAATATAAAGATAAACATACTGCACTGCTTACTTCAGCATATGTACACTAATTATGTCAATTTAAGAAAACCATCAGGAAAGACCTGACAATGTATGTGTTTGTGAGAAATAATTATGAGTGTCTTTTCAATACACAAACTTGCTCGGAGCCTAACTGATGAGGTAGCCTCACAAAGCAGTGGGACAAAACTTTCACTACACACAAGGTGAAAGATTGAATTCTATCCAGTTTTTTCCTAAAAATACACATTTTTCCAATCTGCTGCAAGTCAATCCTTACTCACTGTTCTTTTAAAATAGTAGAGTATTATCAATTGCCACAGGTATTTTGGCCACAATACCATTAACCTGAATGAATTAAAACTAGACATAAGGGAAAGTGGCTACCAAAATGCTTTCAGATGCACAGAGAAAGCCACAGAGAAAGAGGAAGAAGTTAAAGTAATTAAATGTTACTTAGAACAGCAGGTGACTTTCCTGCAGGAAATGCAGCAAGTATTAAAAAGCTGGATATGCCATTGTGATACACTCAAGAGCTCATTAGAAAGAACTTCTAACTTATGGATCACCAGTAAGAAGAGTCCTGTGTTTTAATTGAGAAGCTGAAGCAGGCACTAAGGACAAGTATAATAATATATACTTGTATAATAATATATACTTATAATGCAGTGAAAGCAGACAGGATGCAGGCACAGAGGCCCTGTGAACTCTGTCCAGTGACTGCATTACACTAAATACATTTTGCAACATGCAAATTACAGTTTTTCTTTTCACATTCTGTACACACATACACACACAAACACTGTTCTTTTTGCACAGCATAGCTTACACCTTAACACTAACTTCAATTACTGAACGAGTCAACTAGAATTAATTTTAATGCTTCTTAGTTTCTTTGATTCTGCTTACCCAAACCAGGCCCCTTGACCTAGTCCTGCCAGACATATCAATCAAGTTTATTCTTCCTATACCAGTCACCACTAAACATATATAGTTACCTGTGTCATTAATCTATCAGTATTTGAAATGTATCAGTGCTTTAAATTTTCAAAGGTGTCTCTCAAACAAGTGGTTAGCATTATTTCAATGTGGGTAAGGTTTCTCGGGTTTGTTTTCTGTTTTTCTGTGGTGTTTTTTTTTTAATCACCAGCTCCCAGTCCCAAAAAACATCTTCCTGGAGAACTGGGGTACAAATCACTGAGGAGTTATTAAGTAATTCATGGGAGACAAATATCCTATTTTGAAGGGGTTTTTCCCACGATTATTTAAACTAAAAAGGAAACAATTAAGCTGCAGACCAGTGAATTAATCCTTGTATTGCAGCGGGATTCCTGTGATCTTCCATACTGCCAGCAAAAAGAGGTCACAGTATTAGTTAAATACTAATCTCAATATACAGTAGCCCATTAACAAAGGTTATCACATTCTGACTTATATCTGAACCCCCACCAGAACAGAGAGGCCTTACAGCAGCAGGGAAGACCTAGAAACCAACCAATACATACAGTTCCAAAATGAAACTGACTTTCCCATGCTCATTAATAATCTACATTTCTGAAACTTCTGCTTCTCCAATGACCCCTTTATAGCTCTCTCTACCAGGGCTCAGCAGAGGGGGAAAAAGCTGTATTTTTTCCTCATATATTAGACATTGCAATTTTCTGGCATAGCATGATCAATCCTTAGGGAGCACACATGAATCTCATCAATCCTGCTACTTAGAGAAAGTCTCAGGCATGATAAATCCAGGAACACTGCCATGAGAAGACTGCTTACTGCATGGAAACACAGAATCAAAATCTTTTAAGCACTCTCTGTTCAGGATACTGGTTTAATTTCAGACCATCTATCATCAACAGCAGATCCTCCTGGCTCTCCTCCATAGACTCTTAAGAAAACCTCGGAGAAAACCAGCAGGATGCATTTTTTAGTAAAGCAAGATGCAAGAAAAGTTATATTAAATCTAATCAAAATGGCTGCTGTGAGATTAGGTGCAAGTAAAAGCTCCCTAATGGTAAAAGCAATTTAGAACTGAACAGCTGCCAAAAGATCACTGATGGAAAAAAAAAAAAAATCAATGGGAACATTCAAAAAAGAGATTAGTCGACACACTCAGAAAGAATTTATGGGAAAAACCTACACACAATGGTCAGAGATCATTATCTACCCATCTGGAGGGAAAGCTAAATGTCCAAGCTGTTTTTCATTTAAAGAAGGCAACTTTGGTCAAAGAAAAAGCCCTCATACCTTGCACCTAAGAAGTTTGTGATGCACACTACCTACTATCCACTCTGTATCTGCAGATGATTCCTTCAGCAGGTAGGGATAAGAATGCCCTGCTCGTTAGTCCTGTGCCTCAAGTACCCTAAATCACTCCAACTTTTCCATCATTTGATCAGGCTCCATTTTAAAGTTAATCCCCTCCTCAATTCCTATGTGAAAGCTATTCCAGAATTTGTTTCTGACAAAACATTTGGGATAAGGCAATTC
Source organism: Nicator chloris (assembly GCA_013400495.1). Lineage (NCBI taxonomy): Eukaryota > Metazoa > Chordata > Aves > Passeriformes > Pycnonotidae > Nicator > Nicator chloris. The sequence goes on from WAAE01021048.1 coordinate 174,984, forward strand.
TTATCTAGTCCAAGAAATTACACTGGTGTTGTGCTTATACAAAAATAGAGGAGTATTATCTGGTCCCTCCAGGCACAAAACTTCTAGAAAGAGAAGAAGGGCAAGAGAGATAAACAAGTTGCTTTTCCCTAGGCTGATTCTAGAATAACAGTATTACAAAAAACAAACAAGAAACACTGAAGGACACCTGGATATGACAAATACCTGACACTTAGAAACATAAAGGTGGTTCTTAGTCTGAGGGGCCAATGCAAGAGTTACCTGGTCAGCTGAAATTTGAATTGTGCTAGATCTTTAACTATCCACAAAAATAGCCATGCTATGTCTGCAGTTGAGAGGGCACTAACAGTGCCTGTGCTTTTCTCTTATTTTAAGTGCTGGAATACTAATTCAGTTTTTACTGCAATTTAACAGTGAACATTTGCACGTGAAAGAAGCTAAATCCACACAGAGCTGCATAATCACTGCTGTGTGCAAGAGACTGGAATCATTAATGGCTGAAACATTGCAATTTACTGTGATTATGTCAGTTAAGCTATTCTTACTTTCTTTTTTTTTCCTAGTAGAATTAGTATTTATGAGCTAGATTACAGTTTGTTCCCATATGTCTAAGCCCTCACTCCTCTGTGTCTATGGTGCATCCCTTGAAAGACACCTGTATAATTTACTGTGACATCTCAGGCATATCTAAGACAACCACAGGGTATTTAACACGATCACAGCCCTATTTATGACTAGTTCAGAGAAACACACTTGAAAAGTACGTCTTTTATTACAGCGAGTTTTAATATGATTTTTTTAATGTATATTTTTTCTTATCTGTCTGGTTGAGCTTATTCCTAAGATATTTTAACATCAATCTTATACTAAAAAAATAAAAAAATTGAACTCTTTCCTAGAGAAGGTCCAAAGAAAGAAAAGCAATTATTTGATCAAAGAGAAAATTATAGAATGAAAAAAGTACTAAATACAAGAATTATTGCTTCCACTGAAGAATCTCTGTAATCCTGAAAAACTGTGGTTTAAAACTCCCTTTTGTTTTATGAAATAGTCCTTTATCTCTGAACTTCCCAAACTGCTATATCAGATATGTCAGGGATTTTAAAAAGTTCTGTTCTACAGGGATAAGAAGGAAAATGAAATGCAACTACATTAGATGCTCTCAGCCTCTATTAATTTCCCAAATAGAGAATAAATTTTATAATTTAGAGTTCCTATAATATTTACTTCACTGTGGAGAGATTATATGTGTTTATATAACGTATACCAAATGTTAAAGTACAGCATAAAACAGATTACTTTTTCCAGCCTAAGCTTGATAGCATCTAAAGATTAGATATAAACAAGTTTAACAACTCTGCCCCACGATACAGCATTTACCACCAGCATTTCTAGGTCATGCACAGCAGTACTTGGAAGACAGAATACACACAAAATATATCACCTCAGAATCTGCATACTGGTGCTAATTTTTTTTTGTGTGTGTGTGCATCTACATGGGCATTAGAATGAAAGAAAATCTGAAGAATTAGTGAAAACAAAATTACTAGATTGCTTATAAAAGCACCATACTGTCACAAAAAGAAATGCATATTTTATTTTCATTCACTGTGACCTACTTACAGGCAGAACTCAGTAAGAAGAGTCTATTACACCCCCAAAGTCAATAGAGTCAATTGTGCAGCCTTTATTCTGACAGAACTTCCACTTATTTGTATGCAAAATTCCTGTATTTTCTCAGCCAAGTGCAGAACTAATGTAGTATCTCTACACACAAATCACCAGATAATAGAGATGAAATCCTGGCTACTCTGAGATCGATAGGATTTCTGCCACCAGTCTCAATGGAGAGAGATTTTATCAGTAGTGCTCAATGTTATGAATAAACTCTGGCTCGATGTCCGTATTAAACATTTAGCTCTTTATTAAAATAAGCAGCGTGGGACGCTTGCGGAAGTTGTGCAAAAATTCAGTTCTGTTAAAGATATCTGCTGTGCAGGATGTCCAACAGAGGTGCTGCGCTGTGCTGGTGTTGTGCCGTCCTCGCTGGATGCCGTACCGTCTTCACTCTGTAGGAGGTGCTGTGGCGTCCCCGCAGGATGCCGTACCGTCCTCGCTCTGTAGGAGGTGCCGTGCCGTCCNCACTGATGCGGGGCTGGGGGGGGGCACTACCCCAGCGGGACCGGGACGGGTGCCGCCAAGCCGGCACTGCCCACACGCCCCCGGCCCGGAAACACATTTGAGTCTATTCATTACACTCAATAAGGTGGAAAAGTCATGCATCACAGGACTGTTCCATGGCTAAATAAATTGCTATTTAAAGTCACTGAAGGCCTTTCAAACCATAGAAAAACATGCAAGATGAAGCAGGGTTTCATACCAGCCTAGCAAAACACTGTACTTCCACTGCTTACAAATACCCTTCTAACACATGCAGCTCCCACATCTGTAAGATGACCATTATTTCCTGTATATCTTAATTTTGGAGTTGTCACAATCATTATTCTCCCTCCTCCTAATCCTCCCCCCTGATGCCATTCTCCACCCACACACATAAATCAACCCTCCTTTTGTTCTGCAGGTGTCTGACCAGCCTGAGCTCCCCGTCCGTACAGGAAACTCCTGTGCAGTCACAAGACACAAAGTCATGCCCAAACAAAAGGCATCAAAAGGTCTCCTGTGTACAATGTGTTCGTAAGATTAATCTGTGATCTTGAGAAATCAACTAAACTGCTCTTTTATTGTTACCTAAGCTCAAAAGCCTTTTTAGCAAGCTTTATAATCAGCCCAGGAACATCGTTTTGGGTGGAAACTTGTGTGACAAAGGAAACACATGATCAAGTTGCTATTAGTTCTCTCTAGAAATCCATATATAATGTGTAATTTTGTAATTAAACATTTCTGAGTGTGGGAAAATCTGCAAGTCTATGTTTTTTCACTAGAGAATAATACTCAAATATTAATAATAGCAACACTGAACAATACTTCATAGGGTAGATTCTGCAGAAATGGCTTTTAGGGTATGTTTGTATTTAAAATTAATCAGAGCATCACAGAATAGTTTGGTTTGGAAGAGACCTTAAAGATGATCTCATTCCAACCCCCTGCCAGGGGCAAGGATACCTTCCACTATCCCAGGTTGCTCAGAGCCCAGTCCAACCTGACCTTGAACACCTCCAGAGATGGGGCAGCCACAGCGTCTCTTGGGAACCTGTGCCAGGGCCTCATCACCCTCACAGTAAAGGATTTTTCCACTGCAGATCCCACTGATAAAGGTCTGAAACTACCAGTTTAAGGCAGAAACCATATTTTGGCTTGAATTGAAAAAAAATCAAAATAGAAGAACAAAAGTATAACCATTTTCTTAGCCAATAAAATAGTTGTCAATTTAACAGGTCAAACTCAGGGTTATTGCTATTTGGAATTTCTTGTTAAAACAGAAGGAAAAGAGTGTTGAACTACTCAGTGTCCCTCCCCTCCTTATAGTGAGACCTTTTCTGGCCATTTTCCCCCTTCCAAAATACTTGCCATGTATCACACACACAGTTCAGATAAGAGATTCATATTGATGCCAAAAGTAACAATTTCTTCCAGAGGAAGAAAAAGAGAAAAGAAATCAACACATCACATAGATACTGTTTCATGGTATTATTTCTTTGCTACTCTCAAGTTGAACACATCTTTTGAAATCTGCAGCTTCAACCTTAGAAACAGAAAGCCAGGATTTGTTTCTATACGACCATAACAATTGAGTACAGGAAATCCCACTAAAAATGGCATAAGCATGGGGTGATTGGAAAGCAGACAATTAAAACACAGGATGCTGTTGGTGCAAGAAGCACCTGCATGAAACAGGAAAAGCACAACCATGCACCATTCCCTGCACTCTGGTCACATGTTCCAACTACTCAAAATACCAGTGCAATGCATCAATAGCAAAAAGGAGGCAAAGGGAAGAGAGGGGAAGACAGAAAAATCACTGCAAAAGCTAAACCTAGCCCCGGCTCACAGAGAAATTTCTGCAGTTAATGCCAATCAGTGGAGGATGAGATGCAGCCCAGAACTTTGTGCAGCCCAGACCTGGTCAGGTAAAGGGAGGATGACAGGAAGCTCAGCTTTACTCTGATCATAGCTGCTCATCCTCCTCTGCAATATAAAAGCACAGTTGAGCATAGCATGGAGGAATTCACTGTTTCAGCATCACTAGAAGCCTAAACGACCCAGAAAAATGTTAACTTAGGACAAACAATGTTGTCACAGCAGTTATAGACATCACTGAAGAAACCAGCATAGACCAGGAATTCACACCAAAATCTCTCTCTAGGCATTTTTCAATACCAAATTTAAAAGGCTCTAAAACTTTTTGTTTTTAAAGGCTGCAATTTATGAATCGTTATTTAAATCAGGTAATGTGATAGACTTAAGTGCCTCCTTCTACCACAAGAGCAGTCAGCTTCCTGTCATCTATCTGGTGGACAACGTCAAAGATTTCTAGAAGACTATCAATATTGACTATTTCTGCAAGTAATGTTGAAACACAGGTATAAAACCCATATAATTAATTTTGATGCATAACACAAATACTTAAAATCTCTCATTCTGATACTGCTCAGCAACTAAGGCCTTTGTGGACCCCAGTATATCCTCACTGCCTCCCACATTAACAAAAAATCCTTGCTTTTATAACATTATGGCAACCTCTTGCTGGGCATGTCTCCCTTTTTCCTCAGCTGGGATGGTGAGCAGACACAAATCAAGCTACAAAACTGGGAAAGGATGGGAAAAAAGGAGAAATGTACCTTTACCAGCTGACAGCTTTCATGTAACAGGAGAATGAGTTGCACAGCAACATTCACGCTTCATTTCTCAGATACTTTTGTGGCAGGAATAGGAAAGGAAAGACAAAAGCTAAAGCAAAATCATCTCAGATCAATGCACTGGACTGCTTCCCTTCTTTCCATCCTGTATTACACAAAAATTATTTGCCTTCCAAGGAACTGTACTGCAGGCTGTAAGAATAAGAGCTGGATTTTCAGGTAGGAATTTAAAAATCTGATTTTTTTAATATTAATTCTTTTTTCTGCATACAATGTGAGTTTGGTGAAGTATTTCAGTCCAGATAGAAGCTATTATTGCTTCAGGTTAGACAGCAAATCAAATATCAAGAACAAATACAACAATACCCTGGCCAGAGTCTCTTGAACATCATGTTCCCACTCTTGAATTTAAGTCACAAGCATCCCAGTGAGGAGAAAGAACAGCTACGTAATATGAAGGATTGAAGAAGTGAATTTCCAAATGGAAAGAGCTTAAAGCTTGCTGATGATATGAAGATGTTAAAAGAAAAACAAACCCAACCCCCACAGTGTTTGAAAGTTATGGAACATTTAGAACAGGGAAATGTACTGCAGCAAGGGAAAATATATTACCAAGAAAAAGCTTCCTGACAGGAAGGTAAATTAAACTAAAAGTATTATCCCAAATGTCTTACAGCAACTTGAATGGATTTTTGCATCTAATCTCAAAAAACCCACAAGGGAATACTTTAAGATCTACCTAATTCAGAAGCCTTACAAGCAAGCCATGAAACTAGATATTCAGCATGACCAAACAAGGACCAATCAGGAGATAAAAGACATTACTTTTATATCTATTTTAAAATTTCTGAGGTCATTCTACCTCCCTTCCCCCTCCAACATGAACAAGCATCAATGCACCTGTACATAACAATAAAATACAGGGAAAAAATCTGCTGGGCACTCGGGCAGAGTTTAAAGTCAAGCTGACAGTAAAAACAAAACATGCTCTTTGTTTTACTGCCCATATTTATTCAATTAACTTCAGTCCTTTATACCCAGGTACTGAGGATATGGATCCCATTTAGGATGTACCCAGTCATCCTTCAAAACCTACAATATCTTCGTAATGAAAACTTTTTAACTTTTACTGATGTTAAATACAGGGGTGGCCACTAGGAAGCACAGCTGAGAACAGAAAAGAGGGAGATTGTCACAGGTAGAAACAAAATATGAACTTTTCTTCTGAAAAAGACTCAGAAGTTGCCAAAATCCAGTGACAGGCAAATCTTAGTGGGAGATGCTGGAGCTTTGGCACTTCAGAAATTCAGTTACACACACACACACACATATATGGAATCAACTTCCATGTGAGAAGTTGGTCAGACAGTTTTAAATTACTTACTTGCCCTTCATCTCATTACTTCCATCTCTAGAGTGTCAGTCAGATGTAAAATTTTGAGCAACTGACATTAAGAAATAATTAATTAACCCAGAATGAAGTTTTTCTTTTATTTTTCACAAATTCAAATTCTATCACTGGCTGTCAGCAAAATCTCACTGAGGCACCAATCAGTACTTAAAGCCTGAGTGAATGGAGAGCCTGAAAGAGAAACTGTTCCACTGCAGATGAGACCCAACTTAGGTCAGGAGATCTTTGAAAGCCTGGATTTTTTAAGTTCTGGTTTTTCCCCAGCGAGGCTCCAGCTTGTTTGAATCCCTGTCTGTCCTTGAGAAAGAGGGAAGGCAGCAAGAAGGAAGGAAGGAACAGTAAGTTGCCATTCCTGCAGTATTCTCTTGTCCAAGACTTCTTTTATAAAGGGTGAATGAATTTATAGCTATGACTATTTTGCAGAACAAAAGCTCTATCTTAATCGGGTATTAAAAGTTAGGATGAAATTGTTAGGAATTTTGTATGTTTTCTTGGATTATTCCCAAAATCTGCCCTACATATCCTATGTAGTCTCAGCATACATTTTGTAATATTTACATTATTAACCACTCACCATTCATGACGGACCTACATTTTGCATAAGTTAAAACCTGTGTAATACTCAATTAATTTAATATAATGTACAAAGATTTGACATAAATATGACAGAGGTTGCCTGAGGTGAGAATGCATTTATAGAGGCTGTAAGAACTACATATATAGTTCCACAGAGCTTTTTTTACACTGAAATATCACAGGACTGATATCTTACCTGTCTTTATATATTTTTGCATTACATCCATGTATATTAATACTGTGCTTGTATCATTATAAATTCCTGGGTATCAGGGACGTTATCTTCATAATATGCTAATAGAAAAAGCATAATACAGAAAATAGTGTACAATATCTTAGTTGTACACTAAAGGAGGATACATAAATCCTGGCCTAATATGAAATACAGAGAAAGAGAAATTGTAAAGCACAAGATGTGACAACATTGCTGTCCAAAAATTATCAGTATTACTTAGAGTAGAACATTTACTTATGTCAAATACTATCAGTTTTCTTAAGACATCTGGCTACCCAAAGGAGAATACAGCATATAACAAATCACTGAACACAAGATGTATTAAAAAAGGTTTATCCTAGTAACTAAATATTACAGATTTCTAGATTTACCGGTATCAAGTTCTCAAATATTCAGCAGTATTTAGCTTTGTAGTACTGAAAGACTGCCCTAGTACAGCATTCCATTACTGCATTAGCAATTAGCTTGCATTTTAACAGCTATCCTTGGGAACAGTAGATCTAAGTATTACTGTGAGCTCAGCAGTATGAAGGTACATTTATAAGGCTTAATGCAGTGAAAAGCCAGAGGAGAGCAGCAGCATTTAGGAAAAACTACAGCACAAGGAATACAGAAGCCAGTGACAATATGGTGTACAATTAGTATTTATCATTAGAAATAGTCTCACAAAAGCAACTGTATTGATGATAATTCCCATTTGCAAATCACTGGTTTAAAAATATGTACAGTACAATGTAAGTCATAGAATTATTTCAGTTTACATAAATTAAAATGACTGCCTAAACGCAAATGTGGCTCTTGGATATTTACAGTTTCCAGCTCTATACAAAGCAATTATTTAGTCACTGCATTTTAGAGGGAAAGCAAAAGGACTAACAAATGTTAGCTGCAAAATATTTTCATCACACTTCCCTAGAATTTCAACATTCAGAGAAAGGAAATTCTCTATTCAATATTAGCAGACTATTTTGTCCTACTGCTGCAGACAAAATAATTTAAGGAGTACACAGCAATTATATAGAGCCTTACCCTTTCTACCGGTGAGCCATAGCATGCAATGACGAAACATAGCAGTGGCAGATGGCATTGGTGTTAGGAAATGTGAATAAAAGGATAACAGCAGAGAAATGGTGACTGGCAGACAAGACACAGAAATGTAGATGAAATGAATGCAAGCTGGTAAATCTTCAAGCAAAGCTCCACCGTTAAGCCAAACGCTGCCTCTGTCTCCTCATAATTGAGCATTAAGTTCTATTTGGATACAAATTGCAACCTTCAGACCCGTCTTGATTCTCTTCATCAAGAAATGCATAATTGTATCTTGATAACGAAGATCAGAAACGTTTTGTAAGCGAACCCATAATCAGAAGCACATTACTTTCTCCCCTTGAGTGATTTATTCTTTACATTATTTATCTCCAAATCCTGCCAGAGCTACAGTCTCTTTGTAGCACATATGTATTCACTGCAGATGTAAATCCCTGCCTAACCTGCAGCACCCCTGGATCCAGAATGTTCTCAGTGTGCTCATTCACGCTGTTCTGTTGCCAAACATTTAAAATCATCCATCAAATACAAGTGGAATCTATTATAAGAAAAAAACAATCTCTTCTTTCAGCTCACCCTGAAAATGGAAGGTTTTCTGATCAACAGTTATTGTGAAGGTGCTGTCGTCCTCATCGTCTATACCAATCACAGCTCCCTGTGAAACAAAGAACAAAATCCTGATAAGGCAAGCAGTGACATCAGCAGCAGACACTCTATCACTACACCACTGGAATTTAAAAAGCTTTGACAAATTAGAAGGAAACTGAATACAGTAAAGAGCAGAAGCATTCTCTGTTCAGTCATAGGATGCAGTCAGTTCTTCAAAACAATAAATTTTTAGTTGCAGAAAAAAAAAGCAGTGAATGTTGGTAAAGCTATTATCTGGATAATAATATGCATCTTTTATTTTTGTAATGAAGGTGGCTTTATCCTGCAGCAGTTCCCTACTACATTCCAACTTATATTTTAAAGAAGAGCGATAAGCAGTATTTTATATGCATTTTAGTGTATAAAAATAATAATTCATAAGTACTCTACAAAAAGAAGCTCTTGACCTGATTTTATCTACCAGCCTGTTATAAAAAATAAATCATTCTAGCAGAATGAATTTGGCCCATCATGTCATGTCACTGGTACACTGCATGATCTAATTTTCAGTCCCTAAGTAAATATTAACAGTAAGTAATCAGGGCATATCAGAAGCAACTAGCTTTGTCTTCTAATTCTTCATGAATTATTACAAGAAAATGCAAATAAATTAAAGACCATCCGTGCTTAGCTATTTACAAATCTATCCGCATTTTTTATTCCTGCCGCCTGCAACACTTATAATAAATAACAGTTTCACCCAGGAGAAGACACAAAAAAAGGAGAATTCAAAGTCTCTGCCAAATCCAATAAATTGTAACATTTAGCTCAAAAATCACCAGTGGATTTACTCAGTTTCTTTTCTCCTTCTCCAAGGTGACACAGCACCAGGATCTGTTGCATCCTTCCCCCTCCCACAAAACATACAGACATCCCTGGAAGGTGCACATATTTAAAGGGTAAATTCTGCCCTTACTCTCAGAGTACACAAAGAGTAACAGCACCACCAGGAGCCCTGAGTCAATTCCAATCAGTGCTTCCTTTCACTCAGCCAAGTACCCCACAGCAGCTGCAGGGCTGGGGGTCAGGGACACACCAGGCTGGCCAAAACTGAAGGATGGTTTGGGTGCAGACCTGGGGGCAGAGGGAGCTGAGTCAGTGTTACCCACACAGGTTCCCCACAGTCCCTCCGTGAGATTTGTGGCCTGTGGGACCAGGTCATGCATGGCTGGGCGCATGGCTGGGACCAGCACAGAGTGGCCCGAGCAGTCCTAGGTAAGAACAGCATCAACCATCTGTAATCCAAGGCAGCGTAGCAGGTAAGGATAGCTCCAAGCCAGTTTTTTTATTTCCCTCCACTGATAAAATGTGCCACTTAACTTCTCCAAGAGTATCTTCCATATAGGCTTTTCATGGACAGCTCTGTGATCACTATAAAAGAGGCACCTAAAAAGTGAATCCAAGCCAGTATAATTCTGAATACTTTCAGTGCCAGGACACAACAACCACCAGATTTCTTTTAAACATACCAGTAGATAAGAAATATCTGGTACTTTAAGTACATGTTTTGCTGTGCAGTAAATCAGAAGGTCACTGCAAGTTGTACAATAGCATTCTCAGCAGCGGTATCATAAAGTCACTGTGGTTGGAAAGGAGCTCTAAGATTATCAAGTCCAATTACTAACCCAGCACCACCGTGTTCACCACTGAATTGTATCAGCAAGTGCCACATCCACACATCTTCTGAACACTTCCAGAGATGGTGACTCCACCACTTCCCTGGGCAGCCTGCTCCAATGGCTGGCCATTCTTTCAGTGAAGAAATTTCCCCTAATATCCAATCCAAACCTCCCCTGGTGCAACTTGAGGCCATTTCCTCTCATCCTGTCACTTGTTACCTGGGAGAAGAGACTGACCCTTACCTCAGTTCAGAGAATTGTACAGAGTGATAGGTCACCCCTGAGCCCCCTTTTCTCCAGGCTAAAGATATCAAAAACCTGTAAGTCAGACATCAAGAACATGACCAAGGTATTCTCCCCAGAGGATACAGGTAAAACTGATGTAAACACAGACTGAGACAGCTGAGTCCTGCCCCATCCTAAGTGTGGGAGCAAGAAGAGCTCTCCTGGGCCTGTGAACTCAGCACAACCCTGTGTACAGTGCCCATACTGTCACTGCAACACTGGGACCAAGGGTCTGAGCCAGAAGCACAGAAAATGCTTGCTCTCTCATGCAGATAAAACCTATGAACAAGTAAAATTAAAAATAAGAGCAGGAAAGTTTACAGATATTCCAGAAAACTATAGCAGGATATAAGTATAGTGCAGATGACACAGAATGCTTTATGACTACACTTTCCTAAGTACGCTAAGACAATCACCAAAAGAATTTGAAGATGAAACTTCAGGCCTATGAAATGTTCATCAGGAGCAAAAAGGTGAGGAAAAAGCTTTTCATAATCCATTCAAGAGAAAAGGAAATATTTTAGCCAAACTGCTTAAGTTACATGTTTGTTTATGTTCACACCTACAGTTACAAATCAACAATTACTCTAAACAGGAAACCTCTTTGATAGAATTTCAGACTGCAAAAGCCCATCTGTTCAGCTATCATATCACTGTCATCTGCCAGGGGAGCTGCTTTACAAAAGCAGAAAAAAGGAAGATTTCTTCCTCCCTCACAAAAAAAACCCCAAACAAGCAAACCACATGTATTCAGAGAAAGGCTGGGGGAGTCTGTAAGTTTTTAGAAAATTCCAAAGAATAATTTGTGATGGAAGAGTGGCAGATGGGAGAAGAGAAAGGGGCTGCTTTATGTTCAACTCATCTAAAGATGGACCAGGCAATATTGAACAGATTGTTCACTTTTAATATTTCCTAAACTGGCAGGCTGAAGCCAACCACCACAGTGACAGGCTCACAGCACTATTAAAACAGGCATGGCTTTTTTGGACTGAGTTTTTCTGCACAATGAAAAAACCTTCCTCATGAATCTTTGGAAATGTCTTCTCTAGACAGTGGTTTGAGCATACATTTCCCTTAGAGAAATTCTGAATTAAGATACTACATCAAGCAAGGCAAAATGCAAAGAAGTAATCTGGAATCCAAGTTAATGGGGATTCTCTGAGTCTCAGAAGGCTACAGGTACACACAGAAGGACTAGAAAGGACTAACAACAGAAGGAAGGAGTAACTGGAAAATGCAGTTTTCCTTCAACACTCATCACATTGTAAGACCATAGATCCCCTTCTCTAGACTTCTCTTATTTCAACTTTCAAAATGCTCCCATTCATACCCATAATTCTCCTCACTCCTTCCCCCAGTTTGCTCCAGCTCTTCACTGCTGCATGCTAGAATGAGAAATTCTATGAGAAATGGGAAAAAATATAGGAAAGAGACTTGTGCAAGAAATAGTTTTGGTACGAGTATGACCACGAGGTAGCAACTGGGCATGTGCAAAGACATCCCAGCACTCTCACATCACTTCAGTACTGCCAGTTCCAGCTACAACAGCAGCACTTGAGGCTAAATGTCCCACACCAGAGTGCCTCAAACAGGTAATGCTCAGCTTTCCCACTCTGCATCTTCTGCCTCTCTTTCCCCAATCTGTACACCCCTGCAACCACATTTCAAAAACTTTGCCAGCAGCGTTCTCCCCTCCCTTTCCAGTCCTCCTGTCTTTCACTAAGCTCAAGCCTAGGCATAAGGAGTGTCCAAACTGGCAGGATGGAGGACATGGTAAGAGAAGAAAAACAAATCAGGACAGAAGGAAGCAATTTCAGAATGATGTCTGTAGGTACAGAATGATTATATACATAAATATCTGTGTATATACACATGGACCTCCACACACAGAGAACTGAGAACTGCAAACAGCCAATTTTTCATAGCATCCTACTACTAACCCATCTTACTCTGCCAAAGAATGCCTTTCAATATATCACATAAAATATATGATATTTTTATACCATATATAAATTATAGAATGTAATTAGCCCAGCATGTCACTTGACCTCTAATGTTTTCTTTCTTTAAATACCTTCACTATTTCAGCATTTTGCAGAGCCAGGAATAGAGCCCAAACCTCAAAAGTCTCCTTGCAGTTCTCTCCATTAGGACACATTACACACAGTAAGTCATTAAGTACTGAATAAAACAACACTTACCCTGAGTCTAACACACCCTCGGCGTGAGCCTCTCATCATTTTGTCTTTTGACTGAAACAGAAAAAAACCAGATCAGTGGTTACAAATACAGTAAGAAGAAAGTTATTCAAACCAACAAAGAAAGAATAAAGCCTTTTTTCATCATGTTTTAGCGACTGATTAAACAAGATGCACTTTCTGTGACAAAATAGGTTAGTTCCCACCACCATGGTATGGAAAATGAATCTTTCAAAAAACAAGAACACAATATCCCGCTTCAAGAAGTTTTCTAAATACCTTCAAGAAATACTTAGGAGATGCAGTCAACACCTTTATAGAAAGTAAAAAGAGAGGAAGAAGAAAGGCCTTGAGAAATATTAAAAATCAGCAGTATGTTGATTCACATCTTCCTCCTTTCTCCCCTACTCTCAGGAAAGTGTCCATAAAATAAAATCCAGCTGTGCAGGCAGAATTGCACAAATGAAATTATATATCTGTCAGAAACTTTCCCTGATTTATACCCCTTTAAGGCAGATACAAAATTCATGTTTAGACATGTTTGTAGACCTACTTCCTAGCTAGTACAGCCCGCTGTCATTATTACAGTTAGAAAAGTTAACGTTTGTAGCCATTTAAGCTGTTGGAGCCCAGATCAGAAAACAGGATTTTTGTGTCCATAACCAGAGCTCAAACTTGCACATTAACCTACCTTGCAAAATTATTCAATCTCTTCTTTATTATCTGTGTGAAGCACTGAAAAAAGCTTCAAACCCTGTCCCCCCAGGTAGGGAATTCTAAACAGTCAACTCACTTCCAGCTTGAAATTGTGATACTTGAGCTGTCAGCTATTCCCACCACTGTCTCAGGCAAAGCTGACAGTAACCATTTCCACTGGGCAATAGTGGCAAGCTCAAGTAGCACACAAACTATGTAAGGTAAAGAAGAAAAAGAAAATATTTAGGTCATCCTGAATACTCGGTTTTCTGGTAAGGGCTGTTTTTTTGACTACCCACACACACACTTCCTGTTTTTTCAATGATAAATTAATTGCTATTGTAGCCTTATCTGAAAGGTAGTTCTGTCTAATAAAACCCCTTCTCTCTTGCCATCCAAATATTCAAACAACATTCTTTCAGGTCAGGAAAACAACATCTGTCACTGGTGTCTCATGATCAGATTCTCTTGCTGTCATCTTCTGAAATACCCACTTCTTTCCAGCAGTGTATCAATAATTCCATCAAGACAATATATTGATGTTATTATCACCAGACCTATTTTAACTGAAGCAATTAGACAATAAAATCTTGCTGACATTAATGGAAAAAAAAAGGCAGCACAAGAAGTATCAGTCTTAAGAGTAACATTATTCTGCAATATGTTTTAGATATAGCTATGACGAAAGAATTAAGCAGTCCTGGCAAGTTTTATTCACTAAAGATAATGTAAAAGTACAGCACCTGGGGCTTCAAATAATGTTTTAGCTGACCTCTCACTCAATCCAGGCTCCAATTTATCAGAGCTGTCTTCTGAGTGTTAGAAGCCATCAGTATTAATCTACTTGTTTTCACATCAGCATATGCTGGCTGGTCGAAGTGAAATGGAAGTAAAGACCAGCAGTGCCTCCATAATGTATTCTACAGATACATAATTTCCTTTTAGACAACAAGTACATAGCGAAGACCTTTTGGAGCATTGTTTTGTTTTGGTCTTTTTTTTTTTAACCTCAAACTCAAGAGAAGATCTAGTTACAAACTTTCTCCAGCACTTTCCTATGAGAAATTGTGATTATTTGGGACATAGCTCACTAGATTACACTTTTATTTTTTATATTCACTGCCTTGAGAGTTCATCTAAAATGGGAGGACACTTTTGAGAGCTTATCACTCCCTCTGGTGGTTTCTGGAAGAAATATTGGCATAATCTAAGCAGGAAAGAAAATATCTGGACTGAGGCTGCAACAGTGCAGTGGCTGCAGGGACCTGACCAGGTCTGACTGTCCCGATGCCACAAGCCAGGCAAAGCCCTCCCAGCTCCCTGTGCTGGGCACAGGCAGGGAACCAGAGCAGGCAAAAAGCAAAGGCAGCAGAAGAGACTGGGTTTGGTTGGGCTTAGACCCCTTAGTGACATGCCAGGAATTTGAGGGCTTATCCCAGTGCAAGGGAGAGCAGAATGTTCTCCCAACAACCCCCATTTCCACTGACCATCAACTCAGCTGCAAGAGATACAGTAAAAGCCTCCCTTTTTCTTGTCCACCATATTTTAATGGAATGAAAATTAAGTTTAAACATGATAATCTCCTTAGTCTGCAAAAAAAATCAAAAGATAAATAACAGGTCAGAGTGTAGGCCAGTACACCTACAATTTCACCATCTTCTGACAGAGCTTTACTTGGTTAATACCAATTTTAAGAAAGCACTAAATTGAATTCATCCTGAGTGCAACAAAGCACCCATCATTCCAGTATCTGAATTCCCTGAGCTCTAGAGCAGGCAGCTGTCATCACATACAGTGCTGGATTCTCTCACTGACAGGCAGCAAATCTGCCACTGCTGCTGTAGGACAGTACTTTAAAACACAATTCAGAAGACATTTTACATTTTGAACCCTCCCCAACTAAGATTTTATACAAATACAATTCAAATACTTTCAGCTTCCCCTTATTATTCTTTGGTTGAAATTAGGTCATCCAATATATCCTATTAAAAATAAAGCCATCCCATAACTGTTTTGAGGAATAGTTCAATTTCACTGAACAAAAACACACACAGCAGAAAGACATCTCTAAATGGCTAATAAAAAAGCACCACATTTTACTTTCTTTTTATATTTAAAATTTTCATATGCAGCTATCTTTTCCAGCACTCAGTTTTATAACCAGACGAAATTACATTTTCCATAAGCTTTCAATACACACTGTATTGATTGAGATGATAAAGAACTTGAACAGGTTATAAGCAGACACGAGCATGAGATAAATTTCAGCTGAAACTCAAATAAAAATTTGTAAAAATGAATAAAGTTATAGAGTATTACTGCAGGGTGAATTTAGGTATCTCCCAAAACGATGTGGCCTTTATTGGTTTCTCTTTTACATCCCCACAGTGAAGTTGATCACATAAAGAACTGATCTAACATAAAGTATGTCAGGCATTTCAGGTAACCTAAAACTTCTTAAGAGAAATGAAAATAATGATTGGGCTTATTTAAAGAAAACAAAACAAAATTAGAATCCTAACCCAAGCCCCAAAGACCCACAACACTCCCACATCTTTAGAAGTACTACTATTTCATTTGAGTTTTAGCTGTTGCATGCAAAGTTTAAGGTTTCAAATAAAACCCAGCTGCTCTTTGCCTCCAAAAGTTCTCAGGCCTGAGTTCTTGCACAGAAGGGCACAGAACTTGAAGAGGTGCAATTCTGACTCAGTCAGTGCTGTCATGGAAATCCCTAACATAAGTACACAGATGAGCAAAACCACTTGGGACATTTATTTCCTGTTAGAGATGAAGAACCTGGAACAAGCTGTATCTATAAACAGTAATCTTTGCAATTTATCTACATCTACAAGAGAAGCTTATATTTGGATCACTTTCCATAATAGTCATTTTTTCTCATCAAATCCTAAGGCAATGCTCATTTTTTAAGTAGAAACAGACCTCAACAATTTAAAGACTTAACAGGCTGTTCCCAGCCCACCATTCCTTCAGCTCCCTTGCAAGGCACACGCCAGTCTCAGAGCAGAAGCTCCCTGAGCTCAGGGACAGCATCTCACAGCCCTGCTGTTTGTGCAGCTAAAGCTGGGACTTTTGTGGGTGCAGTCATAAAACAGGAGATAAAACACTGCAGCAATAGCTGAGGTGCCACTGGGGCTCATCTAACCCCAACAGATACCAGGATTATATGAAATATGTAAGGCACCATTTTATAGCTCCTGGCACAGAAAAGCATTACACTGCTTTAGAGAATCCTGTGAGAAATTAATACATGTGAGGCCTTAACTGGATCAAGGCGTAAAAGGTACAGCATAGTCCTGGAACTCTCCATTCAGCCTGTTCCCCAAAAATGCACAGCCGCCTGTAGCTGCAACCTAACTACTAAAGGGGAGTCAACTACTTAAATTATAATCCTTTAACAGTTTATTCAGTGTATCAAAACCTGTGATATAAAGTTTAAAGTATGTACAATTTCAATTTAGTGTTGTATAATAACCAACAATATTTTTTATCCCATGACCATAAATACAGAATTATTTTTATTATTATAAGTTCACTTACAGTTTTGTCTGTTTTTAATAGACTCACTGAGTTGTTTTCAGGGCATGTGACAGATCAAGTTATTATAAGAAAAAAGTGTCACTTCATCTGAGAATGGAAAACAGAGACCTCAGAGGGAACGTTTGTGCAAAAGCAGATGTGGTTTTTTCTGTTTTCTTGGGATTTTTGAATGCAGCTGCTGATTGAGAAACTGTATTTGGAAGAAGTATTCAACTGAAAGTCTCTACTGTGGGGCCACTGAGCCATGACTGCAGCTTCAGAGGCATTGTTTGAATTTAAGTCGACCAGGTTTGTTTTCAGTTCACCACCAAAGATCCATAAAACTGCTCCCAAATTTGAGTCCCCCTCCTCAATAGCTAGGTTGTACAACCCACAAGCAGCTCTTCAATACAACCAGTATTAAAGTTGCTAACTATGTGTTGTCTTGAGAAACATGAGGGGAAAGATACTTTTATACTACCAAAACTGCTTTTCCTAACAACTGATTTCACACAGCTCTTGCTCCTGAAAGCAGTCGACCAGCAAATGTTTTAAAAGTAGTTTGATGGAATGATGAACAAAAGCATAGCACTTAAATCCATTCTTTAGGCATTCACTAGTGCAAAAACCATTAAGATGACGGGAGGCTCCCCAGTTTGGTTTCAGGAACACACAATACAGAGCTGTCATACACAACAATTTTTTCTGGCAGCCCTCATTGACTGTGCAAGGCAGTTCTTTAAGCCTGCAACATTTTGAATAGTTCTCCTTTCAATACCACCAAATGTCAAATATTCACGAAGTTTTAAAGTATTTTATGGAACTGACCTTCCTCTGGTGCTGTTTCTAGCACTGTTTGCACAGCTAGGTCAGTTCTCCCTTCAATTTATTATACAATTTAAATGTTTATTTAAAGAGTACACTTAAAGCTAGAATTTAGATCAGATTTTCAAACTTGAGTGGTTCTCCGGATTATTTCTACAGGATTCCCAAGGGTTATCAAGGCTATACCTGATGTATATTTAAGACAGCACTTCTGCCAGAAAACACAAACAAAAAGCAAATTGCATTCAACTCCCCCTTCCTCCTTGACCATTCCTTTGTCTTCATTTTCTCTTCCCAGCAAAATGTCAACACACGTTTCTACACTGACATGCACAAAACAAACAACAGAACTAATTCAGCTGAAATAATAAACCAGCACAAAGCTATTTTTCATCCAGAATCCAGCTCATGGAACAACTTTACAGGTCCTGCACCAGCAGAAGGCAGGAACGAGCCAATTCAAGACTTTTCTCCTAAATATTTCAGTGAAGCCAACAACACACTGAAAACCCACAATGCTTCCATGTTAACTTATATATGTGAGTTATTCCTGTAGGAGAAAACATTGAAACATGGGTAGAGTCACAAATCCAAGACTACTGAGGAGAAAAGATAAATGATTTGTCAAGCCATTGGTCAAACTGATCCAAAATGGCAAAACTGGTACACTGGTTTTTAATTCATATTTTGCTTAAAAAAAAAAAAAAAGTGGCCATTTACTGATATCAGACAATCATTTATTTAAGCAAAACCATGTGAAAAGAATATTTGGATGACAAGTCCAGATCATGCTCTCTAAATTATAGAATTCATAACTAACTTTACACAAAAGTAATTATAAGCAAATTTGAGGATGAACATTTCAATTCTGAATGAGGAAAAAAAATTCCTGGACTACAGAAGTGGAAAAAAAAGCCAACAGTTTGGTAAATTGGGTAAAAGGCCTTTGTAAAACACCTTGTAAATGCACGAGGAGAATATTCACATTCACACATGCAAGTAGTACTACTATTGTTCACTGCAATACAAGTACAGAGAAAAGAGAAATAAATGTGATCATTACATTTTTTAAATTTTTTCCTGACTCTGACTGGATATAAAATCTTTTGACTTGCTCCTTTAAAGTTTTAATCATTCCAGAAATGGAATTTCACTGAATTCATTTGCTTCTGATGTATGTATCCAAAATATACTTAGGTTAACAGCTATTCATTCCACCAAAAGACAAAACATAACCTTTTCCCCCCCCCCAAAGTGCAGTGCTATTGCACTTTAATTCTGTTTGAATGTTTATTTCACATTAAGGGTGATTTTCTGCAGTCTATTTTAAGTAACTACCAAGGAGGGCTAAGTACAAGAGTGCAAGGACACGCCTATGAAGAAACAAGTCTGTGGCTCAGGCTCTAATGGAAAGTTCAGCTGCATCAGGAGTTATTTGCCTGCAGTTTTCCACAGCTCCCCAGCCAAAGGTTAAAAGGCTGTGGGATCTGTTGGAAAAAGTGCCTCCTTTCTGCAGAACTTACTGGATTGCAACAGGCTGAGGAGCTGGGAGAGACGACGAGCAGGTACAGGCTGATCAGGTACCAGCAATCCCTCTTATCAACAAAACTGCTTCCGGATGGTGTGTCCAGACAGCCGGGCTGAACCCATCCCAGCCCACCCCACCCATGCATTACACTCCTGGGAGGGGCCAGATTCAGGCTCAAACACCAACCCAGTCACACTCACCCAGGCAGAGTGAGGCAACTCCATTGCTTCAGACTGAAACCGGTTCAGAGAGAGCACAGCACACGGCCCTGTGTACCTGATCACACAGTTTGTTCCAAACAAGGCTGCCTGTGCAGAGCACAACAGGCCATTGCCCCACAGAAATAAAACCCCCAAACCTGCCAACATTTCAAGTTAATGCTGTTTACGAGCCTCACAGACTACCAGTCAGGAGTTACTACTCCAACACTGAAGCTGAAGCAAGCAGTGTCCTACCACCTTCTCAGTGGTAGGATTGGTTCTTGAGAGGTGTGTGATCAGCTGGAACCAGATCTGAGTTATCCTTCAAATGCTGCTCCTGCTAACCCTGCTGCCCAGGGAACAACCATGCCAGCACACATGAAAAGGAGGGCATGCCAAAGGACCAGATCTTTTGGCAGGCAGGTTTCAGCACGACACAGCCTTAGGTAAGAGAATGAATTCAGATGTCTGGAGAATGGCCTAGGGAGCACTTCAGAGACATACATGCAGAAAGACAAGTCATGGATGGGAAAAGCATTCTGAAGGAAATGTTAACTGCTGGCACTTCTTAATGGTAAAGGTACATAAAGCAGAGAACATGATTTTCTTCTTGAACCCAACTTGAACTTTTTAGGATAGGTAGTTAAAAACAGGGTTTTTAAATTTTTGAACTAAAAGTTGTTATACTAACAGAGAACATAATAAATTATACAAAATAAAAGTGTAAAGTATGTGAAGAGGTACCCAGTCATAGGAAATAATTATTCTATTAAACAGGTGAAGACCATAGGAAGAAAGTGCAATATCCAGAATTATAATTATACACACTAGTCATCAGTAAATGTTTCTATTTCTGTAGCTGAGCATTAAATGACTTAGCACCTTGGACTGCTACTTAGACCACACTGACTAATTCATCTCTGTCAACCAGCTGACATTTGAAGAGTCATTAAATAGCAACTATAAAAGCAGTTCCATTTCTCCATCCACATCCCAGGTGAGAGATTTTGAACCCACAAGAACAAAATTGAGAGCCTGTCACAGTTCGGTGGCAAAAGCCTTATCCCCTGCATCGGGGGAGAGAAGCTCTCTCTCCCAGTATGACAGAAATCCAGATTTAGGGAAAAAAGTTTTATACACAATGCTTCTGTATGAACAAAGCTTCATAGACAATGTGATATGTCAAGTTATTTGCTGTAAATCTATTACAACTTACTACAACTTTAATTTGTATGTGTTTTATTCATCCTGGTACACTAATTGCTCCACGAGAAGAAAACTTTGGTGCATGGATGCAGTTCACCCAGTAAGCCTTCAGATTTCTGGGTGCATCCTTAAAAAAATTTAATTTGTACCATTAAAATTCTTGTAAGTTATGTAAAAATATGAATAAGGAAGGTGAACAAGCCAGCAAGGCAGGATCTGCCACGGGTTATTTAAAAAAAAAAAAAAGTTAAGGAAACATCACTGTTTCTTAACACACTGCAGTTAAAAAGTTCGTGCTGGGAAGTGGGAAGTCCTGAACGGAAACGGGAAAGTCGATCCGGCTCTGGGAAGCACCTGCCGGGCGGCAGCGAGCCCCCCAAGCGCGGCAGTAACGCACCGTGAGCCACGGGAACGAAGCGCCGGGCGCGGCTGGGCGCACATGGCCCCGGGAAGGCGGCACCGCCCCGGGCCCGCCGGTTGGGCTAAGCCCTCAGATCGGCGCCAGAGCGAGTTCCCGCTGGACAGGGCGGGGAGCACCGGAACAGCGGGACCTGACAGCGCGCAGCCAGCACCAAGGAAGGCTCCGAGGCAGGCGGGGTCGCGGGCCGCCCGCGGAGGGTGCGCGGCCCCAGAGCTGCCAAGAGACCCCGGGCGGGTCCCGCGGCCGCTCCCGCCGGCGGCACCGCCCGCCGCCAACAACAACAGCGCCGCTCGCCCCCGCCGCTCGATCTCCCCGCAGCGCCGCCCCATTGGCTGCTCCCGCCGCCTCCTCCTCCCCCATTGGCCGCTCCCGCCGCCTCCTCCCTCCCCATTGGCCGCCCGGGCGCCCGCACGCCCCGAGTCCCCTCCCCGCCCCCACCCTGCGCCTCAGCCGGTCCCCGGCGCCTCCTCACCCGCCTGGCCCGCCCGCCGCCCCTCACCGTGTAGTAGGAGAGCAGTCCGGCGTTGTAGTCCAGCACGAACCAGCGGTACTGCCAGCCCTTCATCACATTGGTCCATTTGCTCAGCGGGCCCTCCATAATAGACGCCATCTTAGCACCGGACCGGCACCGCCGCGCGCGCCGCGCGCTCGGTGAAGGGAGCGGGGGAGACACTCGGCGGCCGCCGGGCGGGGAGGGGCGGGGCACGCAGCGAGGGGGCGGGGCCACTGGGCTACTCTGCCCCGGGGGGCGGTGTTTGCGCGCGCAGCGGGGCGGGGCCGTGAGGCGCGCGAGGGCGCGAGGGGGGCGGAGCCCGCGGGGGCGGGCCCGGTGTCCAGGGGGGATCGAGTCGAGGATACGGGGATTGAGGGCTCTGCCTGGGGGATTCCATCCCCGCGGCTTCTCCTCACGGCCCCAGGGGAGGCAGAGGGCGAGGCGGGAGGGAGGGTTGTGAGGCGGTGCAGTGAGGGCACGGCGCGCTGGCGCTGCGGAGTGTGAGGGCGTCATCCTGTCCCCTAAAGCACTTTGGAACGTTTTAGTTCCTCTCTAAAACACTTGGCACCGCTTGGAAGCTTTGAGCATCTCTCGCTGTTGTACTTGTCCCTCTGCCTCTCGGCTTTTTGCATGTCCAGAGTGCCTTAAGTGCTAAACCGAAGTGGGCTTAACAATGGAGTCCGAGGGGGCTTCTCTTCAAAGTGCTCCACGTCCACAGTGTCTAAAATCATTCACGATTCGAGACGACCTTTAAAAGTTCAGGCTTCAATGTGACGCAGCTTTCCTGTGAACTGATCCAAGAATGTGGAATGAATTCCCCAGGAGCTACGGACGATTACAAATGTGTTGTTCAGCACAAGGCATGGTTTTGGCACTGATCTTCTCTGATACAAGTACAGAACCTGAGCTGTGCTTTAACATGAAAACTTCAAAGGACCCATAGGGATACTCATGTTCCTTCTAGGGATCAACAATAAAGCAGCAGAAGTAGTGCTTTTACCATGAGGTTTGTGTTGATCATGCAGTCTTCAGCATATTCATTAGTAACCTTTTTGCCTTTCCCCCTTATAGCCCTTTTTTATTATTTTACTATTTCAATGCCTTTATAGTCAGGCTGAAATAGGTTTAGTGTCTCACAACACCGCAACTTTATACTAAGTTAAACAAAATTTTATAAAAATCACCCCTTCAGTGAAAAAGAATCACTCAAAGGCAGCGTGTGTGGTTTTAGGAAATAAGAAATATTCTAGGTTTCGAGTTGTCTCCCCATTTCACATGTCACACTGTACACTAGTTTGTCACCAATGGGAATTGGGAGCCTTGATACTCCTTGGAGTCACCTGCTGGTGTGTCTATGCATGGGGTTACCAGTTTAAGGTACCTAATGCACAATCTGGTTTTGAAATCCGGCTTGTTAATTTAGATAACATTCTTTTTCAAGCTGCATATGACCTTAGTAGTCTGTTTTTGTTCTTTAGTTTCACTGACTAAACAAAGCGGGGCTGCCTAGAGATTATACCCAGGCAAGCAAAACAAAAAACATCAGATGGTGCCAGAACATTACTAGTGCTGCCAGTTAAAGCTGTAGCTGGACTGGAGCTTTATCTCAGATCACTCCTTTGGCTCTATTATGGCACAGAAGTTGAAAGAATGCAAAGAACTCATGGAAAAAAAACCTCTTGGCTTAACCCTGAAAAACCTGTGTGTAGGCAGAGCATCCGCAATGGGAAATTCTCCACAGAAGAGCTTTTTATTTACCTTGGTTTGCCAGAGGCTGAATTTCCTGAACTTCAGTTTAAGACTTGTATCCACCAGAAAAAGCATGTATTTTAGATACCTCATTTTAGCTAAAAGTTTAGAGTAGGAAAAATTGTGTTAACAGGTATAAAAGGGGGAATTCAGCTCAAGATTTCTTTTAGAATTGTAGTGTCTTAAAGTAATTTGGCAGAGATCAGAGAATCATTGTTTTTCAGAAAGCCCCACACAAATTGAAGTAAATACATTTGAAATGACAGTCTTTGAGCATCCAGGGTATATTATACAGGTTTATGCACTTTCATGCCAGGATGCTCTGTCTTCTGTATCTGTCAGATAACTCCCCTATATTGAACATGGATCATGAGGGCACTACTGAAGGATTTAGGATGAACTACCTAGATCCTTCTGATAAAGGTTCTTGGGGCCTATTCAAATTCTGTTCAAAGATCAGTGCAAACATTTTGGTTCATTTAAACAAATCAATAAACTGAAATCAACCACTACTGTGCCATAATCTCTTTTTATATCCTTTGTATTTTAAATCATTAGCATCAATGATTTTGAACTAAAAATGGCTTAAGATAGAAGTTAGTAATTTCTTAACAGAAGAATTTAGTTTACTTTAACATGTTCTCTTTGAATTCCATCTGCATCAGTTACAAAGAGCTGTTATTTTCTGTACTTATAGACAGTTTCATTGTGTGTTCTCCATATTTTACACAACTTAGACTGGAGTGTCACCCTCAGATGACAGTAAGTACTAAATGTTTCAGAGAGAATAATGTACTACAGAGGTAACAGAACTGGGCTGAAGGCAGCAGTGCTGCCTTTGTTTCATGCACTGCTCCATCAGTTGAAAATCTTGTCCAGCACCATTCTTGTCCCAGCCACACACACATTTCCTGACCATGAAGTGGCCTCCAGGGTACTCAGACTGTCCCAGCAGGAATGTAGGGCAAAACCTCAGATATGCCCAATCCTTCCTCTGTTTTCCAGGACATCCCAATTTGTGTCCTACTTAAAAAAATTTCTTCTACGTTATTTTTCTTTGTCCAAGCTTGTCCAATAAATTACATTTTTGCCCATTACAGTTTAAATCTGCATGGTTTCTAGGCAAAAGGAAGACACTGCTAATCAGAGTAAATACCAGTGAAAGGCCAGGGTAGACAATGGAAGCAAGAGAACACTGGAAGTTCAATTCTTTAATAGGGAAATGCTTTTCTGTTGTAAATTTTGCTGAAGTTATGGCTGAACTCAGAAGAACCTCAGTGATGAAGTTGTGGCTTGTGGGTTTCCTTCAGGGTGTCTGGAGTGTGACTGGCAGCAGTGAAAGTGGCTTTTGGTTCTCCCAACAGCTGCAATTGCTTGGGGTTCTGAGGAACATAAGGAAAGCATTTGAGAAGAGAACAAAAAACATTTTGTTTCAGTTTCTTCTCCAACTTCAGAAATGTGCTGGTAGTTTAATTTTGTATTGCTTGTCCTGTAAGTTCACTGTGTTAACTACTGATAACATAATCATCATAATTAAGAATTTATGTTTTAGCCTGATAGTGGATGATTCTTTTCTCGCTTGTTGATAGCAAGTAATGTCTTTTATTTGTACCTTCAGGGAAACATTCCCTCCATTTTATTTTGTATGGGTAACAAATGCAGTAATAAACTACAATCAAGTAGAAGATGGAGCATTCTGTGTCATCCTCAGTCTCCAGCTACTGTCCTTTACAGGTATTTTCTAGTCCCTCTATGCACATCCCAACTACACTAAGAATAGGAGCACTGTCAGAGCCTAAACATTTTTTATTTTATTTCTTGGGAATTATGTTTGGTTTAGGGGATTACTGAGAGGAAGATAGATGGGAGAGAATCACCTTCGCCCTACAAGCAGTCATTCTTCAAAGAGGATAATTAAATCAAATATGACAGTAAGTGCCATTGTAAGTAGATTTTCTGCATAGATTTATTATACTGTCACTGGTTTTAATACAAATGTTTATGAAAAAATCAACAAGACAGTGGAAGGAGGACAGTAGCTGATTTCTGAGGCAAACAAATAATTCTATTGGGCCTTTCTTGCCAATTCCTCTATGATTCTATGAAATAAAAGCCATTAGCAATACATTTTCCAAATTCTGTCCATTTTAATCTAGTTTTTTCTCTGATTTTAATGAATTGTCATAAATTCCTGTAGGTCAGAGATGAAGAACCTCGTTGAGGGCTAATGAGACCTTTCTGGTCTTCTAAATGACTCCATATTAGCATATTCTGGAAAAAATCAAATCACAGCAGGTTGTATGAGAATCAAGTCATCAAAGTGTCAGAATCCCTGTTCTGTTTGTGCTTATTGCTTATGGCTGTGTTTGGTGCAAGTTCACAAGAGAAGGGGCTTTTCTCTTTGAACATTAGATCTGCCTTCCTACAGTTCAGACTCTCATCCTTCCATGGTTTAGAGCTGCACTGGACAGCACTGGAATATCAGAGCCAGTTCCCCAAAACCCATGGAATACGTTCAGCCAAACTGTGATACCGTTTAAGACAGGGGTGAAAACTCTCTCTTGCATTTCAGATAGAGATGACGCTGAAACTCAGATTTATTCCGTGTGTAGTTATTTAATCCTCTCTAGCGCTGCCTGTCAGAGGGATGATGCAGCAAAGACGCAGCTGACTCACCTCGCTGGCACCGACACTTGGCAGGACTGGGAGGAGTTTGTCAGACGTTGTTGCAGTGTATTAAAAACAGGGCGTGGAGGTGCTCAGTTCAGCAACTCCAGTGACTCACATAATGGCCAAATCTTTTACAAGGTCTACAGAGAAACGCATTTTAAGGACGTTATAAATTGGAGTGGCTTTGAAACAGCAGCAAAACTTAAAATTTTGGTGTGGTCTCCTAAGAGTAACTTCAGGTTTTGCAGGACAGTTTGACATAACGTTATCTGGGAGCTGCAGGAGTGTAGACTGACACTTCAGGACTCAACATCTCTTCAAGAAGTACATTTCTGGGCTGCTTGAGGGGCTTGGCTGCTAAGAAATGTGATTATCTTCTGCACTCACTTCACTCAGAGGACAAAGAATTCCTCCCACGTATCCTGATCACTTGAGATCTTCAGTGTTCTGAGAGGAAGGCGCTAATAGCAGTAAAAATGTAATGGGGAAAGCACCTTCTAACAAATTCTGTACCTTAAACACAGTATAAATCTAATACTTTTTTTAATTACCTAGCCTTTCTACTGAAGAAATAGTTATACAGGCTATTTTCCATCGCTATATTGGCTGAGCTCTGGTAATCTCAAAATCAATCTAGAAAGTAGAAAAATGCTGGAATGAATTTTGGTGAACAA
This sequence comes from Nicator chloris, assembly GCA_013400495.1. Lineage (NCBI taxonomy): Eukaryota > Metazoa > Chordata > Aves > Passeriformes > Pycnonotidae > Nicator > Nicator chloris. The sequence goes on from WAAE01021048.1 coordinate 201,819, forward strand.
TTCATTGTAATCTTTGTATGATTTTATTATAAGACTTACAATGTCATAATTTGCTCTTGAGATCAACAGGCCATGGACACTTCTAAAATTCAGGGTGGACGGGGTGCTGTGCCATATTGTTTAGTCTGTACTTTTGCCAAGAAAGAATGGACCATATTATCCTTGAGGATAATATGGTAATTCCAACCTGGTATTGTATGGGTCTATGATGCTTTGCTGAGTACAGGAGTTTAGAATTCACAGCATGCTGAATCCCATTTCATACTCCTAATGCACTGCTTATGGGTAATGTCTCATCATTTGATTTAAACATCTTATCATCCTCTGGGCAGAATTTATTTAAAATTTAATGCAGAAGTCCCTGCTATTTTCTTAACCACAAATAAGTGATTCCTACTTTAGCCTCCACAGAGACTTTGAAAAGATACAGAGGAATGCTGCTTAACTGGAATGTTTCCTTCATTGCAGCTGTGGTATGCAGCCCACTGCTACAAAAAGGCAAATAAGCATAATCTCTTTTCCCAAAGCTTTCTCACCATCACCTTTTTTCTTGGTGTTTGCCATATTAATATGTTTCAAGTAAGGTTACTTGCTCTTTGTAGTCCATTTGGCAAGAATGCAATCCATCCATCATCATCTTCTCACAAAATTTAGACTTACAGTTAAGTTTGATGTGTAGCAAATTTATCAAGGGAAAAGGTAAGAACTCAATTAATATTTTAGCATATTGTCACTAATCATAAGGATTATATGGTGTTTTCATTTTCAGTTAAGCACTGTTTGTTTTTCTTTATACTCTGTATTTATTTGTTATTAATAGGTACAGCAATATCAAAGGTAGTATTTAAAACTGGTGTTTATACATATGAGTAGGTTCCAAAATATATGCATATTTTTAGGCTGTTATGAGCAGTATCCACACTCGGTGGTACAGTCATGGTAAAATCTGGAGGAAAAATATCTTTTTGCCTATCTTTTTTCCCTTTCTTTTTTTTTTTCCCATGTAAATAACAGACATCTAACTGTGGAATTTTTAGGGTATTAAATAGGTGATGAAAGGAAGAATAAAGGTAAAGTCAAAGAGACCTAGAGTTGAGCAATCCATCATAATACACAAGTGCAATGTGTGCCTTTATTGCTCATTTAATTTCCAGAACTAGAAGTATTAAAGGGGTTTCTGTTAAAACTAAGTTTCCATTGTGTCAATGCAGAATCAGTTTCTGTCTCCTCTACATTTTCTTCTGGAATTTAAGGTAAAATAATTTTTCTTGAGGTCTAGCATCACTCCCAGGGATTTGTATGTAGGAGAAGTTCATGAACAGTGTAAGCCCTCATTTAATATTTCCCTGATTTTGGGATGCCAGAAAGATTTTTCTTTAGGGTTACTCTTTCTTGTGTAAGACTGAGAGACAAAACTAGCAAAGTTTATCCTACCAAAAACTGGAGAAGAATTTTTTCTTCTTATCTGAGAATGAAAAAATCCTTTTTCATGCCTACTTAAAGGATTTGCTTTCTCCTTGTTCTGATGAAAGCAAAAATGCAGAAATTATTTTTTTGTCCTACTCAATTTTCTCTCTCTCTCTTTCTCATGAGAAAGAAGAAGGGGAAAACTAATGTAGTAGAAGACAAGCAAGTAGCCACCAGAATAGGCAGAATAAGCTCAGATTGCTCCCCAAAAATCATGATGTGCACTTGGATCAGGCTTTAGAAAGCAGATGGGTGCTTTGCTACTGTGTCAGCTCTGAGGAGCTGTCACGAGAATATTCCATTATGTGTGAACTCACAGACTCGTGCAGAATGCTGCTACATCAGATCTCCAGATGAAGTGAGACTTCAGAGCAGCACCTCCTGCAGCTCCCTCAGCTTGGTATGAGCAGGAAGAAAACCCAGGTTCAAAGATCAGGGAAAGCCCTTGCACACCCTGCTGAGGTTTCAGTCTTGGTAAGATGAAGACAAAAACCCCAGATATATTATTGGATACATTCAGCTGCTGTCTAAAGTAAAACAACCACTCACAAGAATTAACTCCTGCTCAGGTGACTTCTGAACTGTACATCATTAGAAGTTTGGGAAGTAAACCAGAGCAGTCTCACGACGTTATCCACTCCTACCATTTTCCATTGCTATTGGCTATTGCCACTGCTGGAGGCAGGACACTGGGCTGTTTAGACCTTTCTTCTGAGCCATTACTGCTATTTTTATATTATGTTCTTATTTTCCGTTAGGGACTTACTTTCACCAAGAGACTCCTCAACTATTATTTCAAGGATAGTTTTGGGTTGTCAGGGGTTTTTTTTCAGTAAAAGAGTGGGATTTCTGTGGGATCTTTAACAATGCCGTAGCCTAGTTTTTACATTTTAGTAGTCAGACATTACTTTGCCCCTTCTCCAACATGAACAGTTTTGCTGATTTTTGGTGAAGCTGAACTGTTGAAATACACCCAGATGTCATGGACTGAAACAAAGGAAATCCTACTCAGCTCATAGGCAGCAGCACACACAAGGCAGCTCTGTTACTCACTTTGTAAGCCAAGAAAATCCAGGCCTTGTTGCATCTGTTTACTTCCAAATTTCAAAAGTTCAGTCTGTGAACTTCCCAGTGTCCTAATAAACTATTACAGCAGCAACTGCAATGTAACTTCTAAGGAAATCCTACAATAACATTAATATTAAAATCTCTAAATGCTGCTGGAGTTAACCAAATACTCTGGACAATTGACAAAATGGAGAGTTACATAATTTGCTTTCCATTGCCCAAGAGAATTAGTTTTTGAAAAGAAGCTTGTTAGGAATGTACTTACAAGGAAATCTAACAATAAAAAAGTCTGCAGTCTACAGTGAAACTTTGATTTGCATAGCATAAGCTGAAGTTGGTAATGTTTAGGACATTGTCGTTTCTTCCAGTGATGTGTTTATTTGAGGTATACACAATAAATAGTTTGTTCTAATTTACTGGTCAACTGTGCAATATAGTTTGGAGATTAGCAGCCTTGAGCCTTTGGAAATAAGTTACCAGCAAAGAAAAGCATGAGTTTAATGGGGTGTTTCCACTCCAGGCCAAACAGCCCAAACATTTTTCACACTTTTGTGTTCCTTTGGTGTTGATGTAGTTAAATGTACATAATCAAGGGCAAAATTTATCACACTGACTTAGAGATTAAAGCATGTAACTACCCAGTTAAGATCTGTTATTCATAATGCATAAGTAAAAGAGGAGGATCTGAGTGTATCATTAGCATTACACTCTCTGGTTTATGTTTCTAGTCTGACAAATAGAGGACAGATACAGCTCTTCTCAATACAGCAAAACTGGTAGCAAATGAGCTGTTGTCTTAGCTGTCTTTCAGATTTTGGCTTACATATCTGTCAATTTTAGACAAAACAAAATCCTACACAGAGTTTTCCCTGATCCAGCTGTCACTTGCATACTGATAACATTAACCCATCTGTAAAATATTGCATGTATTTGGCCTCACGCTTTTGAATGAGAATTTAATCTGCTAAATATCAGCAGTGATATCTTGCATTTAATTTCTACAGACCCTGCATTACATTTACTCATCGCACAGAATTTCTAAAACACAGAGACAGCAATTTTCTTTTTCTTGTAGGTAGTGGACCAATCTTACACCCTTTGTCTTGGCTGTGGAGATAACTTACAATTTCTTTGTGTGTTTTAGCTTGAATCTTCTACACCCACAAATCCTTAACGGCAGCACTGTAGTACTTTAAACATTTCAGGGGATAATCAGTGCGGTGTCAGCTGGTGCAGGGTGAAGCATAGGTAATATTCTGCAGTGTGACTGATCTCAGTGGTGCTTGGCTGACTGAAGTGATGGCTGTCATTTCTGTTCCCAGCAGCAACATGGGCATATTCTGTACTGTGAGTGCTCAGACTGTGTAATTAGTTTTTGGAAATGTTCATTTTTTTTTTCATGCACACCGAAACTGCTATATGCAATCTGCCATTGTCTGGGTTTTTTGAATGTATTTAACAGTCCTGTGTCAGGATTCCCGATGTTAAGAAATTCAGACACGTAGATACAGAGTCTGGGGAGATGGACAGATTAATAGATTTATATATGTACATAGATGTGTGTATGTGTGTGTGCGCCCTCAGGAAAAAATCCAGGTGTCAAAAACATCCTTTATGGGAAAATCAAGACATATGGTAGCTTCAAATCAGGTTTACTTTACAGTGAAGGCATTGCCCAAGGCATAATAATGCTGCAGGAACAATGCCTCCACTTAAGCAAGCTATGGGCAGGGAGTGCTGTGGAAAAGCTAGGAAGTAACACAAGCCAGGGAGAGCTCTCTAGTACCATGTATCAGAGTGTATAAATGGGAAATCAATACACTTCATATTCCATGCAATTTAAATTATTTATTTGTGCTTAAGCCCTGCCAACCAAAGCATGAGTTAAAAGGAATTTTGGTTTCTGAAGGGTTCATATTTTCAACCTTTCTTTTGCAGCCTTGAAGACCAGGAAGTTTCTGTATTTTGCTCTTTCCTTGTTGTCTTTGTTTTTTGACTTAAGCTCAAATAACCCCACAATCTCTTCACTCCAGAGTATGGAGCTTTATTAAAAAAAAAACCCAAACAAGAGACTGGAAAATGCTGGCAGCCAGTAAAACTGAATTTGTTTTCTAGAGCATGCCATATTTGAAAAGAATGAGTAGACAAGCAGAAAATGAGAAAGAACCGTCTTCCAAGCAGATAGGCTCTGTTTATCCAAAGTGGGACAAGGAAAACTTTTATCCCACATAACTTTTACTTTTGGATGGCATTTGAATTGGCCTTGAGTATTTGGCAGCTCATCTGTTGAGCCATCTGTTTCAGATTATGCATGCTCGGAGGGCACATTGCACCCAGGCTTACAGTTCCCCTGAACACAAGAAATTTGAATTGGCTTTGCAGTTTAGTGATCAGTAAGCATGGATGTGCATGTACATGTGCATGACACATCTAAATGAACTCTGTTTATTTGGCACAAATTGAAGCATTCACACAGCTGGAGAAACCTGAGGGGGCTTAGAAGGGGAAAACCTTAGGCCTTGTTCATTGTCCTGGGCCCCCTGTCAGTGCTCAGCCAAGGCAAAACAAGAGAAAAGCACCCAAGGTCCAGGAAATTTCTCGTCTAGACTGAAAAGTTCTGAATGAACTAAGAGGTAACATATTAGCCAGTTTTACAGCCCCTTTAAACAGTGTCTTAAAGGGATTGTAGGGTAGAGAAATTGCAATTTGGCTCCCTCTGTTAATGAATCATCTCCAGTCCCATCTCAGTGCCAGAGATGAACTGGGCTGGGTAGTGAATCAGAAAGCTGTGACCAACTCTGTGAGAGTCTTTGTTATGTCTAAGTACATCATGGCCAGGAAAGAGGATTTGATCCATAAACTTTAATGGTGCATTATGTGAATCTTGTATTATTTATGGCATACTAGTAGCACTTACCTTTTTCATGGTATCTGTTTTGAACATACTTCTTTTTTTTTTTAAGAATTTACTGCTTGTTCCACCGCCTCCCTTTTCCTTCCTTTCCCCAGAATGCTGACTCAATTCCTTTTACTCTTTCGGTCAGCTTGCAGTTTTAGGCATTTCCTTGTCCAGTTTTCAGGGGAACACTTTACTTCCCTCTCAGGAGCACTGTGCAGAGCTCCTGTGGCTGTTGAATCTCATGCTGGCTGGAGATGGAGGAGATTTCTTTGCAAGCAGTAGAGACTGACATAAGACCATCTGCTCTTCATGAAGTTCTCTGAACCTGTAGACTTGGGTAGCAGTTGTGCAGTTGTGTATGAGAAGAAAATTTGGCTCACACAGTGCAGTGATGGAAGGAAAGGTAAATCTAGAACCAGCCAGGAGATTTGAGGGATAAACGCAGTTTTGTCACAAATTCTCTTTCTAGACATTTGTATTTCTTTTTTCAGGTTTTCACATTAAGCAAACCCCCAGACTGCATTATTAGCAAAATTTGAGTCCTCTGGTAATGAGGATCAGCCTTTAGTATCATTTATAAGAAATTGCGAACAGAACATTGACCGAATGTAGATATGTTGTATTTTATGGGCAAATTTTATTCAATATACATGAAGAGTCCTAATTATGACATTAGATTGAGCTTGAAAATATTCCTTCTTCCTTCAAGTAGCTCACATAGCTCATTTAATCAAATAACTGCATATGTGCAATTAAATGTGCAACATCTAAAATTTGAGGCATTTTACTCTTTGTGATATATTTAATCTGTTCATCTGCTAAAAAATAGATCTTCATATTACATTGCTTATTCAAGTATTAAATTCTATTACTTTTTAAATGAATAATCCCCAAAGAGCTACAGGAATTGATGAACATTATTCCATCAACGTTAAAAAATGGAGTTACCTGAAAGAAAAAGAGATCTAATTAATTTTTTTTTTCCTTGTTGAATCCCGTTAAGTGCTTTCCTTGTATGAGAAATCTGTGAAGTTATTGCAAAGCTGTAAGGGCAGGGATCAGAACTGCAGATATATATAAAAGTCAGCTGTGTGATAATGGTAAAGGGAGACAGAGACAGATTCTGTGCTGGTTTTAGAATCTGCCAAGGAGGTGGGTGCTATATTTTGGGCAAGAGAACTCTTTTAGCCTAATGCCATCTGGCTGGCTGTCATCTGTGCCAGTTGTTATACATGCCAAGCTGCCTGTCCTGCCCCTACCATGTTTCTTGATGTAGAAATTAAATTATAAATACAGTAATTCCCAGTAGCCTGATTGGAAACATCCATGAAAGGATTTAGAAACCCAAGGAATCAATCCAAGCTTCTATGCTTCCGTCATAGACTTTGATCAGAAGTTTTTTCATCCATGTCCTGAAGCAATCTTTGGATACTTTTTCCCCTTTCAAGCCTCACTGGCAGCAAAAAGTCCTGGCTGTAGGATCTGCTTCAATTTGTTGTCCAATGTACATGATAAATACAGTTACAACACACATAAAACCTCCACACACTCTCACCTAAGGTTTTCTGTTTCATTCTTTTAATGACTAACTATATTACCTGTATTTATAAATACAACAAGACAGACTTTCCTCACCTTGATCTCTATAAAGTGCCTGCATGGTTTGTATTTTTGGGCTGGCAGTTGTGCCACCTTGCACAATGTGGATCCGTTCTGCAGTTCTCTGTAGGAGACCCACAGCTGATTTTTAGCCTGGGATTTATTCCCTACTTAGAAGAATTGGAGATAAGCTAAATTAAGCAACTCATCTATATATTCATTTTACAGTTAACTAAATAGCTCTACTGATGATTTTGGAGTGTTTTTTTTTCTCATGCTCTTCTGTATGTATGTAATTTACCATCATTAATGCTCTCACAAAGAAAGGAGAGAGAAATTCATTAAATCACTTTGTACAGATATTTCTGTAAGGAAAATCATTACAGTAAACTTGATTTCAGCGTGAACAAATTATGTACCTTCACTAAACATAAACCGAATCAAGAATGTTTCAGTTTTGGATGGAATTTGAATGTCTTTTGAATCAAGAAGATTCTTTTAGGAAGAATACATCTGTTTCTGCAAAACTAATCCAGCTATCTGACCTTACCTACCTTTTATGGCTTCTGCCTCTGTTTTATACCTAAAACCTTGATACTTTTCTCTTTTGGATCCCGGTGTTCTTTGTGTCAGTTTTATACCTGATATATGTTTGGGAGGGGGTTGTCCTTCTAGAGAAGGTCAAATTTGTTTGTCATTGAACTGATTCAACAAATTAAATTGATATGGGGACCTGAAAAATCTTGGTGGTTTGATGCTTGTGCATCATCATCAATAATTTCAGTAATCTGATGTAGATATTTAAAAATAATATTCTTTAATGGCTTCTCATATTTTGTGAATCTCATTTAAATTAGTATTACCAATAACAGTGGGAGCTGACAGAGCCTTTCAGATTCTGCAGTGCATTTTAAAAGCAGAATATATTTAAATGGAATTTTACTTGTAAAAAGAGGAAGTTTGATTGAAAAACTGTTGTGAAGCTACTGAATCAAAAGTCACAGTGATGATTACACTGGAATTATTTACCACAGCGACTTTAAATGCTACTAAAAGTAATTTAAAAAAACATTTTTATGAAAGTAATTTTTTATGACTTTCACTTTGTAGTTGTTGTATAGCTATATTTGTTTATAGCTGTATTAGCTTCACCTGTTCAACAGGTGAGATAGCTTTTATTACAGCTAACAGGACAGGAACATAAAGTGGCACAGAGGAAAGCAAGTCCTTGTCAGCTCATGGAGTTCAAATTCCATTATCAGTCACATGCACACCTTAACAATTCCACTGAGGCTGAATCACTGCTGCATTACTTCTGCAACTTAATCTTAAAAAAACCCCAAACAAAATCAACCAAATAAACAAACCAGTAAACAAATCAGTCATTGAGCAAATAACTTGGTCATATTTAAGGATATTTCATATTTTAATTGCATTGTGTGTGCAATCAAATGAGAACGTTTTGAATTGTGAAGTATTTACTGCTCTTGTACTTCACAGCAGTAAGACAATATTCAGTCTTTAATACTTAGCAATGATATTTATTGTATGTGTTTAAAACATTTTTCATAAAGGCCAACATTTTTGGTACTATCTCATTGGTCAAGTTACACTCTATTATTGATGTAGAAGAATGAAAAAATATAATTACATGTCAATCGTTCAGGAGTCTGAAAACAAAGAGAGGTTTGAAGGGGACATTCCTTAGTCTTATGTGTTGACACCAGTGGGATTATATGTGTTGCACTTAAAGGAACATTTTGCCTGCTGATGTTGTGCAAGAGTTGGCCAAGTAACAGAACAGACTCCACTCCCTGCTACAGGGCTGTAAATAAAAAAATCCCACACGGTGGTTTCTCGTTTATGGACATACAGCAGGATTGTGCTTTTGAGAAGGGGAAGTGCAGCTGAAAGAGCATCTGTGGAAAGTCCTTCTGCCTGCAGAAAGAGCACTGCAATTTGGTATTTTATAGCTTTCACAGAGTGCAACCTGCAGGCTCCTTTTCAGCTCTCTGATACAGATGTAGGCAAGTAATGCTTTGCCCTCGCTTCTCACTGTATTTGTCAATAATTTGTGATCTTTTCCACAGCAGCAAAAACACAGTTTTAAATGTCACTTGATCAAGGTTAACTAAAATGGTCGAATCATCACTGTCCTTGTCTACTCTGAGGGCTAAGTCATTAACACCTTTTCAAATATGATTTATTTGCCACTATTGTTGAGGCTTTTGGCTCATCTCCTCACTCCTTTGGCACTCACTACCTTAACCCAGCTGAGATCTCTGCTCTGTCACTGCAGCTCCCATACATGAGAGACTTCATTGCTGAAAGCAAGTGGAACATGATTTACATTTAGAAATTTTAACTCCTAGTGTAAAATTAAATATGAATATTGTGTTGCCCTGAATAAGGATTAATTAAAAACTACAATTTAAATGTTGGTACCTGAATTGCTCAGCTTGAAGACTGGGTTGCTGTAGTAGCTTACTCTGATTTGTGAGTTATTTTTTGTCTTATGACCAATGTTACTGCATTGGTGTTATTTTGTTTTAATACTTTCTGAACTATTTTGACATTGTTGTGGTTGTAATTAAGACTAGATGAACCTGAAAGAAAGTGGAGAAGGTAAGACTAGATAAGAAGATGAAAATAATTGGGAGGACAAGTAAGGAAATCTCAAGAAGAAACACTTGCTAGTTTCAAGAGTTACAGCAATGCCATAAAAATGGTCTTTGACCATTAACAGTCTTGAGTTTGTCTTAAAGACAAGCCATTTAATGAGAAGAAAAAATACCAAATTATCTTTGATCTAATAACTTCATGTATCTTATAATTCTGAAATTACTTAATAATCTTTGTGAAGGGCAGAGTGAACTAATTCTAGGTTAGGGCAATGTTGGGAATTCAATGTGTAGATTATATTTTTTGATATTTTCTGTTTTCTTAAAAAATAATAATCTTTTAATTGTTTCAGAAAGGTGTGCAATGTTTTCCCTGGATTTATAGTATAGACAACATGCCTAAGGAAACAGGGAACAGAAGAAACTGCTGGTAAAAGCTTTTCTGCCTGCTACTTTGTAAACATATTAGTTCTCAATCCTCATTTTGGTTTAATATACACTACACTATGATATCGATGTGTTTAATTTATAATGAGGACTGATGCTGTTTCAGCAGTGCTATTGCTTGTTCTATTTCTGTCAGAACATGCATTAAGCTGTTCAAGGAACAGCGAAATCTCCAACTGCTACATTAGCTGGACATGTCAAATTAATGCCTATTGAAGATTTTTCTGGGTTTCAAATATGGTCCTGAATGAAAAATGTCATTCTGCTGTCAGTCATCCAGCTAATTATCTAGAGGCGAAGCTGACCTCTTGTATATATCTACATTTTCTCTTATTCTTTTACAACATGAGGTGTAGCCCCATGAAACTGGCTAATATAAATTAGTTTGAGAAAATATGCTTACAGTCTTAATGAAAAGATAAATTGTGTATATTTTAAAATAGCATGGATCTGTACTGCTGCATTTCAGATTTGCCAACTCTTCCATCAAACATGATTAAAGAGATTCACTCAAGCTCTATTCAGGTTATTTTCAATTTTACCATTCTCTTAATAAAAATTCAAGACTTTTCTTTCTAATTACTACAGTTCAAAAATAATTTCAGCCTTTGGATGTCTGAATACTGGCAAGATAGATGACATCATTTTACAAAACAAATAGGTACAATGATTCCATACTCTACTCTGTATCTGCCAGATGAAGGAGTTAAATTCAGATCTATTCAAATACTTCTGAACATCTGAACAGAAAATGCTTTAGAGATGAAGAAATATGCAGTTACCTTAATATTCTAGTTTTTGTTTCTTTAATACTGCTACAGATTTATATAAATTGTATCATCCCACAGCCCACTTTGAAATACTTTCCAAGCTGCTATAACTTTGAAAGTCTGCAAACCACCTTAAGAAGCCAAGAGCACAGCACAAGATGAATTAGCAGATAATTCCTATGCAGTTTTCATAATGATCAATGTACATACTCTAGTAACTAGACATCCTCCTAGAAGATACACTGTAGGACTCACAGATTACATGTTTTATGCAAAAGAAACCCATAAATTAACAGATCTCTTCAGAAGGTCTGCTGGAGTCTGGCTAGATGATTGTAGTATTCTCTTGTGGCTTTAAAACATAGCAGCCTATCTGTAACCCTTTTGTCTAGAAAACTTGCCGCTGCATAAAATGTAAAGAGCACACAAAGCATATCCTGGGGTGGATTTCTAGATAAAGGCACGCCTGCAGTCATGACTTCCTCAATCAGCTTGTGTCACTAGTCCTGGAAAGTACTCTGAGATTTCTGATAAAAGGTCCCTTCAGTCCAAAGGCTGTCAAAGTTTGTATGATGATCTTCCTCATTTCTCAGGAGGGATCTTTCAGTAACCTAGGTGTGGGAAATGCTGTTCTGTATCAGGAGCATGGGCGTTGCTTGGCTCTGAAACCTGTGCAATGCAAGGCAGTCTGTTTGCCCGTGGGCAGGTTTCCTTGCATTACAGCCTTTGATCATAGAACAGTGATTCCTTTTTTTGGCCAGGATTTTGTGTGTTGAGCCATATGTTTCCTTTTGTTCTGTAAAACTCAAAATGGCTTAATCTTTCTTACTTTTAAATCCTTGATTCTGTATACGCAATGCTGCAGCTACTGCTCTGCTTTGCACTGGAATTCCAGAGTGCTGGGTACCTCATTTCGTGCTCAGGAATGCAGGAGGCAGGACTGAGTCATTCCTCTCTCAGCCTCCGGAGTGCTCATGGGCTGTAGTAACACCTTTCCTAGAACGAGCAGAACAAGTCCCACTAAATGCCTGTGTGCTGTTTTGGGCTTCCTGTGTGCTGATGCGTAGGGTAAACAAAGCTCTAAGAAAGGAATGGATGGACACTTAACATATTATTTCCGGGGAGATCAGTGGATATGATTAAAATGTTACCAGCTTTACTAACAAATGTATTTGGAGATCTATAAAACAGAGGTCTTTAGTGTTTGACTGGTGGAGAGCCTTTCTGTGCTATCTTGCTGCAGCACATTTTCAAATTCAGCTGTACCAGAACAAGTAAACTCTTACACAGTGTCTCACAGTGGGGATTTGCACCAAAATGGTTGTGCTGCTGCTGTGCTCACTGCACTGCTGCAAGCCCCAGTCTTCACCAGCCATTTGGCTAGTTTTGATTTGATTTGTTAGCAGTCCCTTGTTTGTCCAGTGTAGACATAACCTTGTGCATTGTACTTTTAAAGAAACAATAAAGAACACTGAGATCTGGTTCCTATTTGTCAAAATGCCAGTACATAGAATCATAGAAAATCCTATTATACTTACAAATAAAAGCATGCTAATACTATTTTCCATATCCCTTGGGTATCAAGGGTACTGTAGTAGACGATCTTGCAACAAAAAATCAACATATAGCAGTTCTTACAGAGCAGATTAAAGATAAACATTTCCTGCAGGAGCATTCATGTTGAATGCAAAAAGATATAAAATGAAACCATTAAAGTTCTTCCAGTTCATTTATCTTTTGATTTTCTTATGTTCTTTCCTGAAAACCTAGCACAGAATCCCACCACTCCTTACACAAGTCACAGAAGATATTGCAAAAGGTAGGATTCATGGGGTCAGCAAAGGGAGAGACAGAAGAATGGGGTTTCCACTGAGGAGAAAATAAGAGGAGAGGTACCTTGAGAAAATTCCCCTGTTCCAGATTTCAGGAGCTCTTCCACCCTAGCCAAGCCCTGGTGAGGTGCTCAGGGCTAAGCCAAGAAGGGCATTGGAGGGCATTGTTTTGTAAACCTGCCAATAGCTTTGAGCAAATGTTAGTAGCTGTGATTTTTCTCTTGGCTGAAAGTACGTATGAAGTCCAGTTTTATGATCCAATGTCAAGTGATGACATCTCAATTCCAGCTGAGAAGCAGAGAGCTGTTTTTGTTCTGGGAGCTGTCATTCTAGATTTGTGAAAATCTGCAGTACAATCATTCACCATCAGCAGGCTGACAAGTGCTGTTGTAATTGTTACAGAGATGTCTGAGGCTCTGAGCTGGTTGTTTTAGCTCAGATGGTTAGAGGCATCCAGGACAATTTGTCTGTGAGATGCACGGAATGATCAACAATAGATCTACGTGACCACACTAATACAGTGTTGATTATATGAAACTCATTATTATTTTAATTTGTAGAGGCCACAGTGGTTACCTTGAGTGATTCTTGCCCTCTGACTGTGGACACAGTGGTCATGCCTGATGACTGTGAGTGTGCACAGCCAGGGTGAAGGTACATAACCACGTACCAGGCACTGCCTGCTTGTTCCTGAGCTGCAGGTGCAACTTGAAATCTGCTGCAGCAGCTTTGGAGAACACTATGGAAAGGCTCTCTGGATGTGGACTGCTGTGCACTTCACAGTTTGAGGGAGTAAAATGGGGGAGGTTGTTGTGTTTATTTTCTAACACAGAGGTTCGGGAAGGGCAGGCCCTCAGGAGCAGTCATTCAGCTGGAGCAGACCTCCCTCCTGGACAAGTGTTCTGCTCTGAGGGGACTTGGGGGGTTTTAATTGTGCTGTGGGGTGACACAGCTTTGCTGGCTGACCTGCACAAGTCCCTTGACTCAACACCCTTATTCCAGAGCCTTGCTGCAGCTCTGGTCTCTTCCTAGACCTGGTGGGAAATCCTTGATGCAATGCCCAGGATATAAAGAGAACAGCAGCAACAACACTGCTGAGCCAGATAGCCTGCCCACAAAATCCTGCTCACAGCAGCTCTCGGCATCAAGACTCCAGCTCCAGAGCCAGGTCCCAGGTCCCTGTTTTGCATTTTCCTTCTCTTGCAGTGAGAACACATCAGCCTGGGTGTAACCTCTCTCCTGAGAGGCCACCAGTCCCTGCCAAGCTGCAAGACTGAGAGATGAAGGAAAGAAGTGACAGAGCAAAGGGCACCCACATGAGCTCATGGCAGCTCAGAAACCCAGGCTCTCCAAATGGCTACCAAGGGGCCCCCTCCCAAAGATACTGGTCTCCCCAGGAGACACAGCTGTAGCTTTACAATCTTCTGGTTTAATTTCCAGGTATTAATTATTCTGGGATGGTATTCCAATTTTAATCAAAGAAGAAAAAAATCAACCTAGAAATATAAAGCCTGTGCTGTTTCCTAGGGATTTTGGTTATGAGAGAAATGTGAGGTGGAGTAGAGAGGTGACAGTGAGTATGTGAATGGTGTGAATATTTTTATATCAATTGTCTGCTTTTAATGTTCTGCCCCTCTATATCTTCTTTTTCTTGCTGAAAAAATGGCTGAGAAACAGGTCGGTAAAGCAGAGCTTCTATAAAACCTTTATTAAGGAATAGGTGGGAAGGAGGAATCCCACGTTTCACACAGATGATGAGCACTAGCAGCTCAGGATGACTGCCAGCTGAGGAATGACAGGATGCAGAGGTGGGGCATGAGCACACAACTGAGCTGAGGAGGACAAAAACAATGCTGAGGGGTAGAGAATTACAAACAGATAACGAAAACAAAGCATGTTGGGAAAGCTTTCCAGTAATCAAGTGTGACTTCAGCTAATTTCCTCTTACTTGTCTGAATGCATATTTCAAGTTTAAATGTGTGCCTAAAGCACCTTTGGGTAAAGTATAAAAATAGGAACATTTTCTCTTGGCCCTCTATGACTGATGTATGCTGAGGTAGTGCAGAGCTCAGAGTAGGAGTCGAAATCAGGCAGTGGGAGGAGGTGAGCGGATACAGGAGAATGAGTGGTGACACAAGTATTGTTTTCGGCCAGTTCGCACACAATTGTTTCCCATAGGTTTGGAGATTGTGGTGCAATTTACTCCCCACTCCAGCATGCTCCTTAGTGTCTTGTTACCTGTGATGTCTCATAGTTTCTCCTGCCATAAGGGTTGCTCATCCCTTTCTTCTGGTTACCCTCCCCCAGAAGAGCCACTGTTCCCCTGAGTACAAGCAGACAGACAGAAGGACATGTACAAAGATGAGTTGCCTGGGCAAGCAGCTAATTTCCTGTGAGTGGAGGGAAGCAGGAGGCCGAGCCCAGGGCTGCTTCACACTGCTGTGAGGATGCGTCGGGTCAGGACATCCTGCTGGGCTCACGCGCTGCTTCCTCCTGGCCCTGTGCCCAATTCTGTTGCAACTGAGCCCAGACCGGGTTCACCTCCTGTTTTGGGACTTCCCCCACCTGTGTCATGACTAGACTGGAGAACTGCAACCGTTCGCCATGCTGGAAGCATCTCCAGCAGAAGCAGGGCCAACAGGGAAGGTGAGGGAGAGGCCAGGAGCTGGCCGTGGGCGATGTTGGCCACCGTGTCAGGCCAAGGACTCCGGCTCCGGGTTTTCGCTGCAGCTGCCTCGAGCGGGCTCCGGGTCCGACAATCCGCGCCCGGTTTTGCGCGCGGCTGCGCTGCCGTGTGGCGGCGGGGGAGGCTCCGGCTCCGTCCGGCGGGCGGGCGCGGATCCGGTGCCGGGATTTGCCCGGGGCCGGCTGGGGAAGTTGCCGAAGTTGTGCGGCGAGTGGCGGGGCCCGGCGCGTCCTTCCTGCGGCCCGGCCGGGGGGATGGAACAGCATGGCCGCGCGCCTCTCCCTGGCACAGGTACCGGGGCTGCGCGCCCGNGCTGCCCCGCCGCTGTCAGGTGGCGGCGGGGCGGGGGTGTGTCCGTGTCTGCGGGAGCGAGGAAGGGAGGGAGAACGGCAGCGAGGGGAGGCGAGCCGGCAGCCCCGCGCCGCGAGCCGGGGGTGCAACGGGCGGGGAACGGGGTCCCGCCCGGCCGCAGGTGCCTCTGCCCGGGGCTGGGGAGACCCGGCCGGGGAGCGGCCCTGGGCGGGCGGGGCGCGGGGCTGCGCCGGCGGCGGTCGCGGTCCGTCTTTTGTCTCCGTAGGACTCGGGGCGCCGGGCTGGAGCCCAGCGAACCCCGTCCCGGGAACGCCGAGGGCGGGCGGACTCGGGGAGTGTTCGCGGAGGGGCTGAAAGGCGATAGCGCCGGGTTAAGGTGTCGGTGCCCGGTGCCAGCCCCGCGGGCACACCCGGCATCCAGGGGTTCTGCGGGGCAGCGAGGCCATGGGCAGGTGACCCTGGGCGGGACGGACGAATTCCTTGTTTTAACAGAAACCCGTCTCCGCAGATACTGCTTGCAAGTAATTTTACCGTGGTTTTGGTGGGCCCCGTGGTGTGGGGACGCTGTTGTCACATAGTGCCCATACAGGTGCCTCATAGCGAAGAGTTGTGCAGCTGATGGCCCTAAAACTTGGAGACTCTTGGCACTGTTTTGTGCTCTCAGTGCGATCTCACTTCACCTCAATCCTTGTTGCTCGCATTTTTTCCTGACGGCAATGGAATCACTTCACACAGGTTATTCTATACCGTTAGGATCATGTCTTATTCCCTAGAGCTGCGGTAGTTAATGAACAGCACTTTTTGATACTTTTTAATTTCGTTTAGCAGTGAGATGAGACATTTCCATTCCTACGTGACATAAGGCTGAGGTGAGCCTATTGGTTCACCCTCCTGGCTTGGGGTGCTTCAGTCTCATAGCCAGTTGTGACATTTACAGAAAGCAAAGCAGGTAAATGGGCTTTGAATTGCTTAAGGACATGTAAGTAAACTTAAAAAGCTGGCAGCAAGGCTGCACAGTTTGTAGTTACTTACACAGTTTGCTTTTGAGAATATCAAGCATTTCAAGGAAAGAAAGGGTAGTTCAGTGAAAAGGTTAACAAATATGTTGAGAAAACAAATGTGTCTTTAAGAGTCAAAGGTAAAGATATAAAGATACTCTAAAGGTATAGAGTTACGAAGTATGGTACTTTTTGTGAAAGCTTGCTTTATATTAAAATGGCTAAGTTAGCATTGTCTGAGTGTCTTTCTCAATAGTCTTCAAGTAAATGAAAAAGCTTTAAACATCTGCTTACTGAAGGGAAAGAAGTTTTCACAGAGCTGCTCTGGCTCTTGATTTGGGGAGAAGGAGTGAGGTGTCAGCTCTGGTGTGTTCTGCTGCAAGACATTGCTTACAGGCTGTGTAATCCTTTCATTGTAGAATTTCTTTACCTTTTTGGTCACATGGATGGGGGACTAAATACAAATGTGATAATGTTGACAGAAGCAGAAAAATCGCCAGTATCCTTAAAACCATTGTGGCTGCGGCTTACAGCAGTGGTTAAACTGAGGGAGCTATTTCTGTGTGTTGACCATTCGTGTGGGGATTTCTTTTTTTGGCTCGTTTGTTTTTTCTTCTTGTGTTGCATAAGAATCATCTTAAAAAGTCAAGCAAGCCTGAAGATAATTCTTTTCAACGTAGATTCTGACATGTGGAATTTTGGGGTTATAAAAAGTCCTCACAAGTATTGAAGTGTTCAGAATCTGTTGAAGAGCATGAGGAAGTGAAAATGAGGGCATGGGGGTGGGGAGTGCAGTGGCGGCTGCACCGAGATCAGTTACTGACACCAGTAAAGGTGTGCAGATCAGTACGATCTGCTCTATGTCACATGCAGAGAGCAAGAGGCACATGAACCTGCACTCAGACTCACTGTTGGGTCCGATTTTCTGTTCCCTTTCCTGTGTTTGGTTTGACACTACTTTAGCATGGCTGGGACCTTGGGTATTTCCAAGTGACATGAGGGTATTTTCAGATGGCTTTGCAGCTGCAATGTCTGAGAGGGCTGCACGCCTTTTATTTGAATATCAAAGCTGTAATTTCAGTAATTTGAAACTTTTCTGTGTTAATTGTATTCTTTTTTGACTGATCAGTAAAAATACTTCAGGGCTGTGTAGCTGTAGTGAAATTTATTACACCAAGTATACTTGAACAAGGGTTGCAAACTGAAGGTGATTATCTCCTCCTCCTCTTGCCCTTTAATAGTATCTGAAGTATCTTCTTTTCTCCCCATTTTGAGCCCATTCTGCAACATCTTGTTGCCACTTGCGTTTGCTCAGTGAGTGTTATGGTCCGAGCATGACTGTGAATTTAATGTGGAACTTTTAAGGGAACTTCTGCCACGGGAGTGTTTTGTTTTCATTGCCTTTAGTTTGGAAACAAGCAAACAACAGCAATGAGAAGGAACTGACCGATCTCACAGATTGTCATCTGTTGTTGGAAAAGTCAAATTAAGCTATAAAGAGTATAAAGGATTGTATATTTTGACTTTCAAGGATGGTTGCTTATCAGACCTATTTCATATGGGGAATTTAGATAGGAAGAACAGAAAACTGAAGCTGTGGAAGATGGATGTTGAGAATGGGGCAGAGGTGTTTCTTGAAAGGTGGGTTAATAGGGACATTCAGTAACTTCTTGTTGCTCTTGAAAATTGAACTTGTGGTTTGTTCTGAAGAACTAGCTGTGATTGAAGGGGAAGCTCACAGTTCAGGGGAAGCTCTGTAAAGAAGTACTCAGGAAGAAAAGGAAGATAACTTCGTGTTTGTCTTCCTGATGAAATGCTTTTTGTGAGAAATGTGGTAGTTGTCTTGAAGTGGTTATGAGCTGCTTTGGTAGACGAGACAAAATCATGTAATATCAATTTGTATCCTAATTAGCTGCAAGTCTCATTTTAGACTTGAGTATTGTGTTGCAGAGTTGAGAATGCTGTGCTGTGTTGTTGAAGGGAAACATGGAGTATTACACTGAGGCTGAGCTGGATGGATTCCTGTCTCGTGCACACATTGCCAGGATTAATGTCTTGTTACTGGAATACACAAGATCCAAATACTTTCAGTATGAATGATACCCTCAGAGTAATGCACATGTTATTTGTAATGTAGAGCCGGAGATTTTGAGGTCTCTGGCAAACTCCTGGTTTCTTTTTTTTTTTTTAAAATTTTTATTTTTTAAGAAATCAGCAAAATTGTCAAATTAAGATCATAGTTTGTAATTTTTACTGGAATGAGGAACCTNTTTTATTTTTTAAGAAATCAGCAAAATTGTCAAATTAAGATCATAGTTTGTAATTTTTACTGGAATGAGGAACCTGTTGTTCCTCTTTCTGTCCTGCAGATGAAGAAACCAGAGTATGCATGTGTATGTTTTAACCTGCATATAGAGGAGGCTGACTGCTCCTAAAGCAGATAGAACCTAATTTTTTTGGTTGGTACTGCATCCACCATGTTAGAGAGAAGCTGCTGAGGCAGTGCAGCTACTCTTTCATGTTTCACAGGCTTTGTTCAGTACTGATTAGAAGATGGTGGAGATTTTCTGTAGCAATTTCAAAATTAAATGGAACCATTTCTAATTATGCAGTGACAGACATCTCTGCAGAGAGAAGACAGCAGTTCTTGTGCCTGCTTCAGCTGTTCAATGAGAAAGAAAGTGCTCAATTTTTAAGTACTTGGTAATGATTGTATATAAATTTATAGTCAATATTTTCTTTACATTTGTTATTGCTGTAGGAGATGTTCTTGGTTATATAATTGAAAGTGGTAGAAAGGTTTGCCATGAAACACTTCAGCTAGGACAGAAAGCAATAGAGGAAAACCAGAGAAGTTGATTATTGTTTTGAAATGGCATTGTAAGGAAACCAGCTTGTCTTGAACTTACCTACTTTTTGGCTGGCTAACTACAGGAAGAACATTTAAGGCCAGATTGTGTCCTTTTGGAAACTCTTAAAATGAGTCCTAGAGCTTTGTGTTGTGGTAGAATATGGCATTTTGGATTTTACTTAGGATAGAATAGCTTGTTTCTTCCTTGATATCTCATTGGGGTTGGAAGGGGAAATTACTTTTGTTTTCCTCAATGGACAGCTTTTGTTTGGTTTTTTTTAACCTTTTTGGAAGGAAGGTTGTGGCTGGATGGGGTGAACAGACTGGTAATAGTATCTTATTACACCTAAATGCAAATGTGCCAGAGGCATGAAAACATGGGGATTGATTGACAGCAGAAGATGAAAAAGACGGGTGTCCCTGAAGGTGTTTTTTATTTCCTAGCTTATCATTCTAAAGTTCATAGGTTTGTATCAAAGGTTGTAATTGCTACAACACACATTACCATTATGAAGTGATCAGCTTTGAAATGGAGCCATAATAATGTCTTTCTATTTTTGTACGCTGTGGAATCTGACCTTTTCTCTCTCCCTCATTTTGCATTTAAAACAAGCTGAATTTACTCTGCGAATGGTAGTTACAAATCCCATAAAAAGAATTTTGCCAGGTAAATTCTACGGCAGCACTTGGAAAGGTGTTGAACTGTGGTTTTTTTCTTATCCCAGAAGAACGTCCTAGATTATATTTGCATCTGTTGGTTTATTGTGGGGTATACTTTGAAGGAAAAACAAGTCTATTACTAGTAAAATAGTCTGGGAAACATTTTTACTACTGTTACTCTATTCACAGGAAATTCCAGTTACTTTTTAAATTGCAGTGATACTGATATTAAAATGAATATTGGGAACACTAATGAAGTAAAGCATTTTAAGTAAAGCCAGCTCGTACTCTTAAGTACTGGATGAAAAGATTCTTTTGCACTTAATGTTTGCATTGGAGGACTTCAACGTGATGTTTGTTGTCCAGGAGTGACAATGATCAGTTTGGCTGTAATAAGGAAACATTTGGCTGAACAAAGGGTGACATTGGGCAAGAGGGATGATGCACGAAAATCGATGGTTCCAGCAGATGCTCTGGCCAGCTCTGTTCTACTCTGCTTACAGCTTTAATGTTGTCCTGTGCCTAGACTTTTATATTCTAATGAAGTAACACTTAGTAACTCAAATACTTGAATATTTGGGAGAACTGCCCCTCTAGGTAGCTGTGCAAAGTGTAGCTGAGTAGGTAAATAAAGCATGTGAGGTTTATTTTCTTATAGCGTGCTGTGGAGTGCTGGAAAATGATTGAAAGTTGTTTGTTGTATTGGTGTTGTGGCAGTCTGAGTGCTGGCAAAACTTGAATATATTTTGTCAGGCTATTTTAAGGGATGTGTAACTGCATGCTTAGTTGATGGCTGAAATAAAAGTCTTTGGGTACCAGAGCAAAGTCAGAGCAAGGTTAAGCTATAAAAATTGAGGTATTGCAGTGAATACCAACAATGATTTCCCAGCATATGTAATTTTTCATGTCTGGCTGTAGGAGAGGTGTTTCCCACTCACCTCCCAGCAATCAAATAAAACCTTGCCAGCTGTGTGTCCCTGTTGTTGCCCTCTCCCCCCAAACACCCAAAAACCCAAAACAAACAACAACAAAACCCACAAAAAACCACCAAACGCTAAACCAATAAACCAGCTAGAAAATCAGAAGCTGAGTCTCTGGGGCAGTGTACTTGCTGAATAAGCTCTGAATGGAGGCTCTCCTGTTATTTCTAGCTGTACTCTATAATTTGCCTTTTAGGATGTTCTGGTGATGCTGCACACTTTCTGTAATTGCACAAGCTCATGCTAAACTAATTTCTACCAAACATCTTCTCAGTATAATTTTCTGATAATCAGCACCTATGGACATGGAGTACTCAGCCACAAGAGCAGCTGTAGCTGTAGGAAAATGGATGTGGTGTTATTTAAGCTGTCAACCATTTATACAATCTGTAGTAAAGGTTTTTACAAAGATGTGATTGACAACATCCACCATACTGTTGGTTTCCATATTTCCATTCAGATGTCTAAATTTTAAATCCAGAGAAGCAACTTGGTTGGATTCTGTTTGTACAAAGGTGTGCAAATCCTGGGGTTTGAGATAATTTTCCTCTTAAGGGGGAGAACTCTGGTTTTGGATGATATTTGAAGTGATGTGCCCTGGGCTTTTTTAGTAAATGTTGTGTAATTAGCTTGTATTATGCTCAGTTGTTCCCACAGGGTTTGCAAGGGCAATACACTGTGAATTCTAGGGTTATCCTCTGCATAAATGCCTTTGGTTTAGGGAACATGCACTTCATGAAAACAGGATCTGATTTTGTGCCTGTTTTTACATCGGGGAAGAGAGTTAACCCTAACAACTTCATTTCTTGGCAGTCTGTTGGGGAAGGGTATCTAGTGTAGGCCAAGAGGTTAGGTTTTGCATTGTTTTAGGTCTTAGATTTTTTTTTGAGTTTCTAAGAATAATTTAAAAATAAAGAAAGAGACTTTTCCAAAGAAGCTGTTTTATCCTTGTGCACTTAGCTTTAGGTGAGCCCCGAATGTCTGGTAGAGGGCAGTGGAACGAAGGCAGAAGTTATCCCCAACAAGGGTTCAAGTTACAAAACCCAAAGTTAGAATATTATTCTATTTCAGTGTGGTACCGTTGCTGAGGGTTTGGTTTTGAATCCAGGGATTAAGTTGGGTAACTGAAAATTTTACAGACTGGTTGCATATGACACTAAATTCTAAAGAATGATGCAGTGGACAATGAAATAAAATCATATTGCTTTGTACTCTAATATTAGAGAGCACTTCCTAGCCTGAGTCGTTTCAGGTTTCTGCTTTTGCCCATAGGCAATGTTGCCTCAGAGTTCCTGTTACACACAGCCTCACCTGGTGACCTGGCTGAGGGAAATCTGATCTGGAGTGGTGTCAATGACTGCAAAACAAGAAGTCAGTCTCCTAAAAGTTACAGCACCGAGAGCTGTCCTAGTGCCTCATCATTGTACAGAATAAATGCTTCTTTACAGACCAGTGGGGAGAGTGTTTTATATCTTTATTTGGCCAGGGAGAGGGAAATTGAAATATGGATCTCCAGGGCTAATTTTCCCTCTGTGTCTCTTTTACAGCTATCGAGTGCAAATCCTGTGTATGAGAAATTCTATCGACAGGTATGTATATTCTGAAAGAACAGACCTCATTTGGATTTTAAAGAATTGATATTCTTTTGCTATGGACTCAGCCTGGCCAACAGTGGGTAAACCATAAAAGTTCAACAAAAATTATAGTGCTTTAAAATGTATTTTTATAGTAGCTAACACTTAGGTCTGAGCTATATCAGTGTAAATTTAGTATTGGTTGTAAGATGACCTGTATTTTCTAGGGAACTGCCAGATATGACATACATCACTTGACAGTTCTAAGAGACTTTGAGGTCTTGGGATGGAGTAAATACTTTAAAAATCCCATATTGATATGTTCTTGGTTATTTTTTACAAGTGAAGATGAATTTCTTGCATTTGTAGCTCAGTTAGCATCATGTAAGACTTGATTCTCACACAGAATATCCTCAGAGTTAATCACAGGATGTAAGGAATGAAATTTGGATAGAAGGCCACTAAATGCAAAAAGAATGTCTTGTAGTTCTTGCAGCTTCACTCAACAAATGCAAATCTTTTGACTTTTTGATGAAAAAAAAAGAATGTAAATTTTATTTATAATTTGTCTTCTATATTTTGACCCAGCAATACCAAAGTGTCTTGGTTCCTATAAATACAACTTTTCTTAAAAAATAGCTGTTTCACCTATACTTCCAACAGTATTTTCTGTCACGTACATAATGTACTTTATTGTACAAATGTAATGTAAAAACTTTCAAGGAAATTAAACTACTTGGCTGTATAAAACAATTTAAAATAATTTTGTTTTGTAATACACCTGATGAGTAATTGATGAATATGTAAGAAACCAGCCTGATAGGAAGTTTTTTTTTCCTTTGTGCAACTGGTAATATTCCTGTCTGTTTGTCCTAAGACAGGTTATGGTGTATATGTCCTCCTTCAGAATGTAAACTTATGTGCTGGGGAAGGGACAAGGCCATGATTTCTGTCCATGCCCTATTTTTGGATTGTGCTTAGAGGATTAGTCCCATTATCAAGTGCAAAAAACAGCAGTTCAAGTGTATCAGCCTATGATGCCTGAAGTCTCAGCTTGCCATTATACTTTAATAAGGGATTTTCTCCACTGCAGGAGAGTAGCAGATTTGAAATTGCTACACAAGAAGAGAGTTTACCTTGATCTAAGTTCAGATGGCTCCTGGTGGCTGAAGGAAATAGTATCACCCTCAGAAAGCTTTCCTTCAGATGGACAAATCCACTGTGTGTTTATCTCTAGGCATTGGATTAAAAACCTTAGGAGAGTCCCTTACAATAAGATATCATGAAAAAGGCACAAGAAAAGATTGGGAACTGATTGTTCTGCACATTGTGGTTCCTAGCTCAGTCCTGACTCTCCCTGTCAGGTACCACCTTTGCCATGTGCCTGTCTCTTCCTCCTGACTGCAGTTGCTCAACCACTGAAGTGTGGAGCAAAAACTCAGATAAAGAACTGAACTGAAGCACAAATGTGATAGTGGTTCCTAAGTCAGTGTCTTCCATTTGTTGGAATACATAGCCTGGTGAAACTGGAGCACTGTTTGTTGTCCAGTGGTTTCAGTAGTGTACAGGAACAGGAATTCCTTAAACATGATGTTACTGTTAGTGAAGTGGTGCCAGTGGATTTGTTTTCCAGAGGATTATTTTTCTGACTTGCTCAGATGAACGCTTTGGTGCAAGCATTTTTCCTAAAGAGGAGCTTTCAAACATGTCTAAAGACTTTCAGTTCCACTAGGGAACTTTTCCCTTCCATTCCTCAGATAAGGAGATGTCAGCTTTCAGAACAGAAATGTTAGAGAGACACTTCCCACTTCGTGGGTGGTGGTGGAGTGTGCTTTTATGTGAATAAATTGATCACCTGAAACGGCTCTGATGCTGAGTGCACTGCCAGTTCTATCACAAACTTAAAGGAATTCATCTGGCAAAAGGTGCGTTGTGAAATGGGTGTAAATCCTGCCCTTTGTACTTAAAATGAAATTGGAATCTCAACATTTCAATAGGCGCTCTTTTCTTTCAAATAAATATTTTTCTGTTTAACCTTTTATAGACTGACTCAAAGCAGGGTGAAGTTAAAGGATAAATTTAAATACCTGTCATAAAGCACTAGGAAATTACTTAATCACATGATGCAGTGCAGCAGGGAAGCAGTGCTGAATTCTTGATGAATCCTGAGCTGAAGCACTTCTCACTGTAACTTTCTGCCCTAATCTCATCAGATATATGTTTGTAACTTTTGTAATTCCTGGTCCTACAAAAGACAGGCTGTAACAAGGGAGTTGTTGGCTGGTGCAGCTGTGGAAACTGCTTCTTGCACACCAGGGGAAAAGCTCTGCCAGGCAGGTGAATAACTGACAAAGTCCAGCAATCATCCCAGTGCAATAATCAAACATAAGTGCCCCCACCCCAGCATTCAAGACTCAGTAATTTGGAAAGAAATTGAAATCAACCCTTTAAAAAAATAGCTACTATGGTTTAGATAATTAATTTTACAAAAAAAACACCCTAGATCAATATTGGGTTAAGTAAGAATCCTGCTTCAATCCCTTAAAGTCACCTTCTTCTGGCTTGGACTTGGGGAAATAAAAAGTAAACACAGCTGATACTGTGGTGTTCTGTGACTTTCTTGAAAGAGAAGTGCTGGGCTGGAGGTTTTTTGAGTGGATGCCAAGATTGTTGTGTTACATGCAAGGTCGACTCCACTATGTGAAAAGGGGTTTGATGCACTGTCTTGGCAGCTCTGTGCCCATAGATGAACAGCTCTCCCATAACTCAGTTAGCCTAGCTGCTACACTGTAGTGTTTGCAGCCTTACTGCTCTGACCAGGGCATCCTCAGTTACAGCAACAACCCTCTCCTGATTAAAATAATACCAGTTTTGTTAAAAACAAAAGATGTTTTCACTTTCATATTAAATTACGATTTTGGGATTTCAGGGTGTTTTGTTCCCTTTCAGAAGTGTCTGCAAACAACTGCTGCAGCATTCTTTCCAAATGATAAATTCCCCACAGTCTTTCAGGAGCCAGTTCTAATCCCATCTTGGGAAGCTGTTAGCTTTGAGTACCTTGTGTGTGCTGCACCTGTGAACTTGGGCAGTTGGTCTTGTCTTCCAAACAAATATTGAATATGGCCTTTGTTTAAACACAAAGCTGAGACTGGCAATGGTGCAGTTGTCATCATCATCACCCCACCTGTGGGATGTAGTAAGGCTGACAGTCTGAATTGACTGAAGATACCCTTAGTCCTGTTTTCCATACTTTGACCTTTTTAAAAATCCTTTTCTTTAGACTCTCAAGGGCTCTCAGCTTTTCCTGTACTTCCCTTGTCCTTACATCACCATGTAGGTGATGTAAGATTTCCTTCTTTCTTTTCCCACTTGACAAGGTTTAGTTTAGATTCTGTTTCCACTTAAGAACTTGAATAACTCTCTATTTTAGTGATCTCCCTATTGATCCAGGGAGAAATGCATGCTGATTGGTATTCTGCCAATATCACCAACTTCTTCATTGTGTAAATAAATTTCACTTTAGGGAGTAAGTATTTCCCTCTGCTGGTGGTAAAGGTATCTTCGAAGCAGAGCCTTCTTTTTCAGACCCTAACAGTAATGAATGCAGAGCTGGACAGTGAAATGTAATCGAACCCTGGAATTCTCTGCTCTTAAAACTCACATGTTTTTATGGCATCAAGAAGAAAAGCCTATAATTAGGAGGGGCTAATTAGATAGGTTCAGAAGATTGTTCTCAAAGTGACTGCTAACTTGAGCATTCTTCTTTGGCAGCTTTTTGAGAGCCTGTGTAAAGAGATGGCATTGATTCCAAAGCCAGTTTGTCATGTGAGGGTTTTTTTTCTCCCCCAGGTTGATTCTGCTAATGCTGGAAGAGTATTAGCTTCTGATGCAGCTGTTTTCTTGAAGAAGTCTGGATTGACAGATTTGGTACTTGGAAAGGTATTTAATGGCAACTATTTAATTTATTTAATTATCCTGTGTTCTTGCTTCAGTTAGTATCTTGTTTAAATTAAAATACTTAGTATTATTACATTAGGGAAGTAGATCTTCCCTAATGTGTTTTCAGTTGTTCTGTCCACTAGTTCCAATAGTTTCTATCCAGTCATAGAAATTATTGCAATATTTAAGTTTGTCATCACAATTAAGTGCTATCATGAAAGTTAAGATGTGAACTTTCCTCCAAGAGTCCCTATATAAATGGAGGGAGGACTTGGCAGCTTCCTCTCAAGTGCTATGAACACTTTGTTATTTTTATGTTTCAGATTTGGGACCTAGCTGATACTGATGGCAAAGGTATCCTGAACAAACAGGTATGATTATTTATGTGCTGTATGACTCTAACCATTACCCAGCCTTGAAACAAGATGAAAGTTGAAATTTTTGGTTCAGGAAAGCAGTTTTTCTAACAGATTTTTCTAATTTTGACTGGCTGTGTAATTCCCATTTGAGTGGAAGCTACAATAAATTAAACAGCCTACAGCTGCCTCCTCAGCTTTTCAGCAGGTTGTAAAATGGGCTGATGTGTAGCTGTGCAATTTGCTGAGAAGTAATTGAAGGTTTAATGGACTGCATTTATGAAGAAGGTGACTTTTCCCTCATAATCTTGTAGGAAACAATGCAGAAATTGAAATTCTTGTAAAATCTTCAAAATTCTTATTTCTTTAATTTTGGTGGAGTTGACATTGGCACATTCTTGGAGTTGTCCTTCCCAAGCTGTGGCAGTGAGCAGTGTGGGGACAGACTTTACATCTCAGTGGTGCTACCACAAGCTCTAATGTGTGTTGCTGTTTGATTTGAAATATAAATAACAGTCTGTAGAGAGGGAACTGCTTCTTCCCATGGTAGGAAGAGGAGGATGTTGTAATGTCTACCAAACAATTTTGGGTTTTTTTGGGCTTCCTTTGGTTCATTTTTCTGTTTCCCTCCGCTTCCATTAACCATCTGTGGGATCAGCTCAGTTCCTCTAAGATAAACAGTTGTAATTACACTTAACATTTTCACTGTTCTATTATAGAAGAACTGAGTGCTGAGAACTGACTACACTGGCCAGGAAGTTATTAAATTCTTGAAAATTAATTGCAAGCTTTGTCTAACTGGAGGAATCCAGCATTTGCTGGCTGCTGCTTTCTGACACTTTCTGATCCCCTTTGAAGCCATGTGCAACTTTTCATACATATGGCAATACTAGAAAAGCTCTTAATTCTTCTGAAATATTACTGTCTTTTAAAATTATATTTTCATATTATAAACCCTTCAAAATTTCTTTTTTTTTTCCCCCTGTAGGAATTTTTTGTGGCTTTGCGCCTTGTAGCGTGTGCACAGAATGGATTGGATGTTTCCCTGAGTAGTCTTAACTTGCCTGTTCCTCCACCAAGATTTGTAAGATCTCTTTTTTAATTGAACATATTAGTAAGAGCTGCTTTTCAGTGAAAAATTAGCAAAGTTTGGTGTAAATACCAAACATTTCAGAGGGTGATGTTGTAGGGCAATGAGGCCCTACAACAGGGAAAAAATCAAGCAACATGGAATAAGCTGCTACATGTTCTAGGGGGGATTTGAATATAAAATTGTGTATAATTTGAAGATAAGTGGTATTTGTTCTGTTAGTGTTGTCCTTAATGGAATGAACATTTTAATTTTTTTGACCTAAAGTTTTATATGAATGACTAAAATGCAGTTCTGGCTTTGAGAAGCACCTTCTCAAATAAGGGGATGGTTTTGTAAAAGTCAGAATCACGTCTCTTTTAATGTATCTGGTGGTTTTTTGCCTTGTTTTTCCTTAGACTGATACTAGTAGTCCTTTACTACTCAGTGGAGCAGCATCAAGTGATCTACCATGGGCTGTAAAGGTAAACTAAATCTTAGCTGTTACCTACAACTGTTACCTGGCTTGCAGGAAAACCTGTCTTTCTTAGAAAAATCTAATGCAACATTTCTAAAGTATGATAGTTACCACTCCTGTCAAATTCGTAATTGGGCTAATAGACCTAATTTAATAAGAACACTAGACCCTTGGGAAATCTCTTCATGTTTAGAAATTTAAAATAAAGAAAAAAAGAAAAAAGGTTGTTACATGAAGCCATGAAAATAATTGAAGAAGCAATCTCACAGGGTTTTGATGAGTCTCTGACTTAAAAATAATATCTTTTTGATGTTTTCTTATGAGCATCAGGAGCTGCAATGTATGTTTATTAAAAGAAGTTAACACTTTTACAAGAACTTCTGCTTCTTAGGCTATGGATGTGACTGTTGACATAAGTAATATTTTTCTTCTGCCCCTGCAGCTGGAAGACAAGGTCAAGTATGATGCTATTTTCGACAGCTTAAATCCAGTGAATGGACTGTTGTCAGGGGATAAGGTGAAACCTGTGCTCCTTAACTCAAAACTGCCAGTGGATATCTTAGGACGAGTAAGAAGATCTTCCTTCTTAATTGTCAGTTCACAAGCAGTACCTGTGCTGCACTCAGCAATACCAGTTTTACAAATTGAAGATTTGTAGTAATTAGCCTAACTGTTGAATAAGATCTTACGGAGTGCAGCTATTAAACTGGAAAATAAAATTTCTTTTGCTCTTTGGGTAGATCGCCTCCACCTGCAGTGTATCAGTCATGTGTACTGTTTAACACTTGGGGCAGGGCAGGCTGCCTCTGTCTCCAACTTAATCTCTCTGCTTTTGCGTGGTTTATGTGAATTTACATTGCTCACTGGAAACTAATGATGTTCATCTTAATAGAACTTTAGATCTGGTGGAGGGAGGCTGTTCTCATGTTTGTTTTTAATGAGGTTTTAAGTAGGAAACAGCTGCAGTTTAGTCAAAAATCCCAATATTCTACTTTTTATTGGTAGGTGTGGGAATTGAGTGATATTGACCGTGATGGAATGTTGGATCGAGATGAGTTTGCAGTTGTAAGTATCTTCTGCCTCTTGGGATTTTGAAAGCCTGATGGCAGGGTTTAAAATAGATGCACTGTATATTAATTTTTGACTGTGTGGTTCATTTATTATCTTTATTTAGAGCCCTTAATCAAGTTTTAGGGCTGTTTAATGTTTCTGTCAGTTTGTTGAATGTGTCTCAGTACACAGCAGTAACTTTCTTTGTGGGTTAGATGAGCCATTAAAAACTTACACCTGAGATCTGCTGTCCCAGGAGACACTGAGTGTTTTCACTGAGTTTTACCTTAACCTTCAGTATTTATAGAATTTGAATGCCTCAAGGTATCCTTGAGGAAAGTTTGTATTAAGTTAGAATTTTAACACTAGGAATGCCAGGACTGATGAAATAATGTAAGAAGTGTTAAATTAGAGATGGCCACACAAAAGAATTAAATGCTAAGTAGAGCAGTTTCTGGGGAAATGGTGATAAAGTGTTTGAAGTGTTCTCTCAAATCAAATTCCACAAATAGTGGCACAAGCTTGGAAAATTATTTTAATGTTCCAGAAGATACTGAACTTCACTTGCTAAGCACTGATCCTCCAAAGAAAGTGGTAATGAAAAACACAATTTAGAGGGCAATGAGCTACATCAATTGAGGGGCTTGTGGAGGGGAAACATAATGAAAAAGTGCTACAAAGTTATTTGTTAATTAATTCTTTAGTCTCTCTCTATAT
>WAAE01021049.1:0-63935 GCA_013400495.1 Nicator chloris
ATATTTAAAAATATATTAAATTTGTTACAATAATCCTAAGTGTGAGCAACGTACTTCAACCCACAGACGCAGAGAGTATGCAGTGACTTGTAGCTTGCACTGGTTCTGACACTCCAGTCACCAGCAGCGATGCTCTACTCACGTGAAAATTACTAGAAACAAGACAATATAGACTAGTTGGCACTCTACACTTTCACTTACCTCCTGGCTAGTTTTCTGGCCTGCCTTCATGTAGAAAATGAAAACAGTATCAAAAGGACGACACGGTAACAAATCCAAGTAGCCAAGGTCATCAAAAAACCCAGGAAGAGCAGAGTCAAGTGCAATCAGGTGAGGAGGTAGACGACTGTTAATAGGTTCCTGTACAATAGACAGAGTTCAACAGTTTAAAAATCCATCTTTCTTAATTGAAAGGTCTTTATGGCTTCAATGGCAATCCATTAAAATATAAAAAGACTATTTCCCTTCTCTAAAAGCCAAATTATACAGGGATTTCTGGTGTGATACAATCTTGTCACTGTAAATGAGTAACAGCAAGCGTAACAGGTTGACAATCCGTTGCATTCCACTTTCATTAAATAAAAGGGGTACTTTGCCAGTGAGAGACATAATATTGTGCTCAAGAAGAGCCCACAACAAAAACAGCAGATGCTTTCAGAATATTACAGCTATATATGCACAGCTACAGAACACAGTTGCATGTGCAGTTTCAGATTAACTTGAATACCAGTAATATGTAATATACTGAGCACTTTCAGACATCATTTTCACAAAAGCTCTATAGTCTACTTTTTCTGACAGCTTTCTGGAAGGAAAAGCAACAAATACATGGGAGAACCCCCAGGTAAGAAGCAGAATTTCAAATTAAGAATATGGATCACCTCTAAAAAGAATTATTTTAATTTCAAAAAGAAATCTCTACATCTATTATGTACCAAGTGTTTATGTATGATTAAACCATCTCAGCACAACCACCTCTGAAGCAAAACTTCTATGGCAGTTATATTTTATAGAGTCTTCAAGTACCACCCCAAAAACTAACTCAAGTTGTGGAATGATTTTAAGTGTGAACATTTGAGTGTGATGACTTATGCATCCACTGAAAACAAAGACAGACACCTATTCAGAGCATGTTCAACTTGAGGTCCAGCCCTTCACAACACTGCTCTTAATCCCGGTATACTGGAATCTATCACCTGATTTGATTAGACTGCAGCTGAACAGTAGTTGGAACTACATAGATCATCTTCCACTAACAAAACTTATTTTTCCCCTTTTGTCAAGCCAGACACATGGGAACAGGAGGAACCAGACAAGACCAAGAAGTATCAGATCACCTTCAATGCCTCTAACGAGAGGAACCCAAAGTGAGAGAGGAACAGACGTGCAGTCTGGAACTCCTGTGCTGGTGGCGGGGGCTTACACTCCGTGATGGGATCAGGAAAGCTCTTCTTCCGCCACTCCTCTTCACTTCTCTGATCTATGGAATTCTCAAAGACAATCTGCTGAGCCATGCCATTCCTAAGCTTCTCATGGCGTTCTTCGAGCTGGAAAACATTGTGTGAACTGCTGACGTCACCAAAATCACAAAGAAAACAGTTCCATCACTTAGGAAAGCTCTACAGGAGCAGCTGCACTCCACCATCAGAACGTTTACTAAAACACTTTCAAAAAGACCTTGCAACATTGCAAAATGAGCACCTAAACACCCTGTTTGCATAGGAGAGTCCTGTGAATATCCAGTATCAGCTATGGCTTCTCCTATTCAAGAGAACAGAAACTAAAACAAACTAGATCCTGTGAAACTTTAAAATATTTGAGACATGCACGCTCTTCTTCCCCCAGGAAGGTTCCAAAAAAGATCCTTCCATTTCCCCAGAAGAAGCAACAAAGTGCAAGTCATTGCTTCCTTAGGGTATTTGGATCAGTAATAAAACATTTTGAGCAGTGTCTCCCAGATAACACATCCAAAGCACTGGAATCTTCCTGGAGAAGTGCATAGATTTAACTAATTTGCAGAGGTTATGATTCCATTAATATGAAATTGGACAAGCCAAAGAGTAAAACTATTTACAGTAAGACATAAGTGCATGACTCACAAACAGACAAAAACCCCAAGAAAAAAATCAAGTCAGAGACAGTTACTTACTTCCTGATTCACTATTTCATGTAAATCAGGAATGCTCAAGTCAGCTTTCACAAATGGAATCTTGTCCACTTCTTCAGGAAAAGGGCGGTGTTTCACACTGTATTTCAACCCAACATCATTTTTAGGAGCTGGTCGAGGTTCTGGTACAAATGTCTGACAAAAAAAGGTTCCTTTTACATTTGAGGTACTACATCACTCAACAATATTATAACAGATGAAAAACACTTCCTCTCTCCTCCCCACCAGAACTACACTAATCTTTTAGTGAGCAGCATCATTAAAAAACATTAAGTACTTTAAACTAATAGACTTGTGTCTTTTAAAAATTTACAGTCACATTTTAAATACAACTGTCCACTTTGAAATCTATGAACCCTGCTAAGCATCTAGCCTGTAATCAGTTGCAAACCCCCAAAAAAAAGCAAGATTATATGGCAACATCTTATTTTCAGCCCATTCAAACTGTATTCAGAGAAAGCTGGCAAGTATTTGAGAAGCTCCATTTCAATCCTCCTGACTGTGATGATCACAACAAGCCAAGGCCTCAAAGACAGCAGCAATGCTGTGGGTCAGAAGATGCACTGCCAGCATAGCCAAAGGACTTGCATCATGGATCATGATGCAATTTTTGAGTTGCTACTAGATCAGGTTCTATACTGGCATTATGTAACTCCAAACTTTAAGTTACCAAGGAAAGCAACAAATTATCTAGGTGCAGGTTTAGAAGTGCATCAGCTCCAAGCAAGCAAGACCTTTCATTGCATCTTCAGCGTTGTTTTTTACGTTTACTACTAATTACTAAGTTTACTACTGACTACATTTCAAAAGGGCAAAACCATTAACAATTATGTTATAGAATGCCTTCAAGCTGGAAAAGTTCCCTTAAAACTGGTGAGGAGGTCAGCAGTCAGATCATGGCTTGCCCTTTAGTGTAGGAGGTAGCACACTTGGAGATGATTTAGCCAAGGGTCTCAGCTCCAGAGACAGCAGAGCTCCAAACACATCCTGGATGGTCTTCCCAAAGGCTGCTTCGCAGAGACCACATTCACCTGACTGTGAACATGCCAGCTGAGACTGACAAGCCCTCATTTCAGCTACATTACTGCCTTTCTTTTACTGAGGGGCACGGGAAGAGTTTAAATATTTGGAGAAGTTCACAGATAGAAATATTCATGACAAGAGTACATGCTCCATTAGAGAACTACAGTAAGAAATGTTACTGTAAAATAAAACTGAGGTATTTCTCCTCCACCATTCCTCTCCAGAGCTGTTCCAGAGTTCATCTAGATAATTTTTTTCACAGCAGGTTTACAGCCATCTGCAATATCAGGCTTTGTAGCTTGAAGACTTGTTGTCTCTTCAGCACCACACTCTACACTTCCAGACTTCACTCCCTCTGCTGCAAGGGCTTTGCCTGACACCTGAAAACTAGCACCAGTATTGCTGCCTACACACTAAATACATTGTACCTTACCCCATCACTTCAGCAGATGCTGTCAGAAAAAAAAAAAATCAAAAAGAAAAGAGAATGCCCCCTCCCTTAAGCAAGTCTGCAAGTAGAGAAAGCAACAGCACTTTCACAGCCTGTAGTTAATATTAATCACAAGTGGTAAAGAGTCACCAGAAATATGGCACATTACCTACAGCTAAAGGCCCCATGGCTCAGCCTTAATGTATAATCACCAGCATTGTGGGGCTGTCTCACATTAGTGGAATTTCTGCTGAACATCTCTAAGTTAAAGATTTCTTTACAGGCTTTGATAGAGACCTTTTGATTTGCTTTAGCTCCTCTTGGTAAAAGACAGAGTTGCTGGGCCCATGCAAATCTTCCAGATGTCCCACGGATCAAAACCGTGACAGAGGGGAAAGAGTCATCTGCAAAGCACATGGGTTAAGAGAGTAAGACATCATCATATACTGCAAACACTTGACTGTGTAATCATTCAACAAGAAGAAAATGCAAGCATGACAGCAGAGGTTTTGCTTTCATGGTTAACTCCTCCGTGACCCTGAAGAAAACTCCTGGTGAGAAGCAAGCTAATTTCTCTGCAGCAGCAAAGTGCTAGTCTATTTTGTCAGTTCAATACTTGCCAGCTCAGTTTCATCATTAAAAGCAACTTTTCACCCACATTCATGCAGATAACCATTTCTCTCCAAAATACCTCCAAGGAAATCAAAGAAGATGGTCCAGTCACTGCCTGTATAGGTGAGACAATGACCATATGGAGACACTGATTCCGTGATACGACCTTCTGCAAAAGTTCCTCACAAATAGCAGCAGTAAGATCAGTGGAAGGACAAAAGATAATGGTCAAATAAAGACTCAGAAGATTCTGACTCCACATCATGGAAAATTTTTCCCCACAAGGAATAGGGACAGAGAATTTGTCCCACTTTGCTAGACCCACTTGGGCAACATCAGATTGTGTTATCCTGGTCCAAATCCAGTGCTGGCCTTGTCTACAGCAGGAAGTCAGACTACAGAGTCCTGAGGTGCCTTTCTACTGGCACAATGATGATTTTAACATTGCAGGGATTTCATTCTTCCTTCAAGATTTAAAAGGCCACCATTATTAGTCACCTTAGATGAGATCATCATAGTTCATCATAAGTTTTTCTTCTTAAAGGTATTTGCATTTATCTTTTGTGCAAATAAACCACACACTGGGCACCATCAGATAACTAGCAGAACTCTGTTCCTTCCCCAGTATTTCCTGGGAAGTTCAGGGTGCAGCACAGCCTATGCACACCCTGTACATAAGCACACACACACAGGGACTCCAAACCAGCTCCTCAGTGACTCACTTCCATGATCTGCCTCAGAACTAGCCTGATGTACTCATGCATTATTGCAATTAATCTTATAATTCAAAGGGGATTTGTAAGCAAGTTAGACACAGCAAGGAAAGATAATCTAATTTGTGATTCCAACAGCTCTGCAGATTCCACAGTAACACATTCAGCAGAGGCACAGTGAGGATGAGGATTGCTGAGCCATTCTAGCACGCTCTAATCCATTCCAATCAGGAACAGACTTGCTCCAACACAGACTGGGGGTGGACATGTGGCAATGGCTCCCAGCATTGTCACTTCCTGCAAGATCTATTCAGTGATTCT
This sequence comes from Nicator chloris, assembly GCA_013400495.1. Lineage (NCBI taxonomy): Eukaryota > Metazoa > Chordata > Aves > Passeriformes > Pycnonotidae > Nicator > Nicator chloris. Next base: position 5,267 of record WAAE01021049.1, read on the forward strand.
CAACATGGTCAGAGCACTCTGGACTATAGCTCAACTTCTCAGCACCAGTTCAACCAGTTCTGTGCAATCTCTGCTTTCAAGACTAGTTTTTAGATTCCATCTTAGCTACAGATGGAGAAAATGTATTGGGGACAGCACATTAGCTCTAACGTAAGTTAGTCCTTAACTGAGGTAGCATGTTAAGGAATTTTCATCTATCCTATTAGGTAACACCATGACACATGAAGACTTTCGGGGGATCAGTTATTCTGTTCAAAGCATCATTTAATACCAGATTTTTGTAATAAGTTCCTGATGGTCAAAGTCTATGAGGCTGGAATGAGTTAGACTCAGCTGTGAAAGCCAAGACCCTGTGACAAATCTCCTTTACAGGAGGTGTCATTGACAGAACAGGATCAGACATGGGAAAGTTGTAACAGCTCCTAAGCAACTAAAACCACCTGAGCTGAAAGCACTCACAGAAATATGTACTAATACAAGGCCTAAAGCAAGCAGCAGCAATGGTGCAAGCATAATGGAGATATACCATATGTTACGCACTTATCCCTACCAAGTCTCCTATACCCTTTGCATTTTTATTCTTGTACGAAGAAGGATGTTTCAAAATGTAATGTTATTGCTTTTGTCCATCACCCATTATTTCAGCAGTCAGCAGCAAGTATATGATCTCACTGGTTGAAAGACTTGGACAACTGCATGAACAATTTGGGTAGGCTTGTGCATGTTTGATTATCCGTGGCATTGAAGTTATTCCCATCACTTCATCCCAGAGCAACACTCTGCTCTGTGTGCCCACCCACAGACAGGAAAGCCCCTGAAATGTGAGACAGACACTTGATGAAGTACCTTTGTTTTGCAGCTCCATACAGAAAGTTTTAGCCTGAGAAAAAAGGAAATGGGAAATCTGAACTCACTCTGTTCATTCCCTAGAGGCTGCTCCAACATGGCCAGGATGACACTGTTATCCAAAACAAAGTAACGGAAGCTGTGTTTGTTTATGGTAGGGAGACGGGAATATTTAATTAACGTGGTTTCATTCACCAAGCTGCAAGGAGAAGCAGGACCACTGGGAGAAGGAAATGCTCCAAGTAACTGCATAATGCTGCAAGTGAGAAAAAAGTTAATGAGAGTTATGACAGATTAAGTGGACTGTTCCACCCAAGCACAAACTTTCACTCATATTCTTCACCTGTGCCTTGACCTAGCAGTTACATTATCAGGGCACATCTGCACTCACGCATCAGGTTGTTTAAAGATAACCAGCACCTTCAGAAAACCAGGTATGAAAACTTACAAAGAAAGGTACTCTGCCTATAGAACAAGTTTCTTCATAACCTGGGTTATAAAGATATTAAGATATACTTTAAAGCATGAAAATCTATACCCTTCCATAGTTTTATGTTCATTTTTAAAACATTATTTCTCCAATCATCCATACTTTAGGCCTTTCGTATCAACAAGCAGGACAGACATGGCAGTGCACTAGTTGCAATTGCCTTTGCTTTCTTCAAGTACAGATTACAGTAACTTAAAACTCCTTAAGGGGTTGGGACCCTAAAAGGTCCAGGAGCACACAAGCACAACTATCGCAGATGGTAATCTTCCCCAGAGGAAAGCCTCCAGGTAGGGTCCAACAGTGCCTACCTCCTTGGAGCCACAGCCTTGGGAGGCCACTAAGAAGCATTGTTTTAAATCATTTGAAGTTGTACAGGATATCACTAACACTACTAGAAATTGAAAATTTCTATGGTAGGAACCAGGAATGAGAGTTGTCCAGTGTCGGACTGAAGTTCGCATGATCTAAGGCACGACTCTACCCTTAACACCAATATCCAGAGCAAAAGTCCATTGACTGCCCTCCCCACACACTTTTCCACTTTACTGTGAAAACAGTTTCATCTCTCCAAATTAAAAGAAACACTTTCAGGCAACAATATGGATTTGTCCACAAGTTCCAACGAGGAGCTTACACAGTTGTTTTTACTAACAGTAACATTTCTAACAGTTGGTTTCCAAAGCAAAGCAAAAAAAAAAAGCAGCTATTGCCTTTTGCAAAACATATTTATCTTCCCCATCCTCAATCTGTCCTGTCTTCCACCATGCTTTTTATCCCATAACACAGTGCTTTCCAACTTCTCTGGAGCAAATCCCAATTTTCCTCTCTGTGCTTCCCTTTCCCAACCCACACATTATCTGTTACTGCATTTCCAGCAGAACATCTCAAATACATTAATCGAGCCCAACACTGTGGGCAGGAATGCTGCTCCAACATGTGCTGCATGTGCCATTGCCTGCTGTCACACAGTGCTTATCAGTTTCCTAACCAAACTGGGGACAGCATATGTTGTCAGGCTGAGGAGAAGAGGAAATGGGAAGACAGGATCACTGAGGTAAGTGAAAGAGAGAGGGAATTGCTGTCTGCAGAGAGGCCTGGCTGGGAACAGAACATCAGGGCTGGAGGAGGGTCTGGGTTTTGCTGTACAAGGAAGAGAGGAAGCAGGAGGGGAAAACAGTGATCAGAGGGATCTGTCTTCTGTTAACACCTGCAAGGGGAGGGTGAGAGATCTGAGGCAGAGCACAGCCCTGCCCAAAGGGCAAAGAGAGGGAACTTCTGCGTAACTCCTTAAACACTCTTGTTACATCAGAGATCACCAGCTGCAAACTCTCTACTAAGCACTCTCAGACAAGGCAATACTGAACATTAAAGGTGCTCTGACAAATTACATACCACGTTAGTGTAGCTTCAGCAGCGTCCTTCACTCGCATGGATGCAGGGTTTGGCTCCTTATCTCCTTTGTACTTGACCTCCTGTTCACTGTTTTTGGATTTACTCCCTGAAATGCCCAGTTCCACAATCTCCAGTACATCTTTTAAACAATCCTAAAACAGAAGAACCACCTTGAAGCAGAAGTACTTGGATAAACATATCCAAAACCTCAGTGCAACAGTGATATATCATTAAGTTAAAAAAACCACTGCTGGTAATATGAGCTCCTTATTTAAAGGCAGAAAATTACTCCAACATCGTTAAAATAAGATCACATTTGCTACAGAACTGGTATTTTTTCTGTTTATAGATGTGTACTTATATTACCTAGTTATATTCCAATGATAAAAAGTGGTCTGAATGAATAAATACACACAATGTATTTCATTGCATACATACCAAATTGCCAAGAGGACTATTATGAATGCAACTGGAAAATGCAAACATACTTAAAGAGATCATAAATGCATTTCTGGAACTCTTTGCAGAAGTTTAAAGTTCTAAGCACATTAAGAATGAACTCATCTGGAAAACTGCAAGAAATCCTTTTCCAATTTTTTCAATTGCCAACACCTTTCATTAGCAAAATACATTACATTACAGTATCTAATTCACCACAATAAAATAAGAATATTCTAAAAGTACATTGTAAAAGCTTCAACAAATCTGTTACAGGAGAGGCCAACACTCAGCAGAACCACAGATATGACACACCACTGCTGTGCAGAAAAAAATCACCTGCTGAAAATATTCAGATTGCTACAACAAAGGTTGAGAACTCATGGCTTGAGCTACAGACTAACAAAGACAGACTTCTCCTGAATAAATAAGTGATTAAAACTGAACAGAACTGGTCAAGTTGTACCACCAGAAACTGGACAGGTTCTATGTCTTGGCCTTTGTCCTTCCTTATATTCATTGTTGACATAGAATAAAAGCTGAAGAGAAAAATCAGAGTTTTCTAACAGAGCAAATCTAACTAGCATTGAACTGAAAAGACTGGCCACGAAGAATTGCAGCAGGAGTTTAGAGCAACAATACAGCAGGTGAAATTTAAAGCAAATGTAAGAGGAGCCACCTGGAAAGCTGCATTTTTAATACTCGCAAATGCAGGGAAGGTTCTCATCTGACTGTTGTGACTCAGGAATGAGCTACTCAGGGTCCAGTCCACAATGTACACAGTATGTAACACTATCTCCTTACAGTGGTAATTGAAATAAAAAAGACCATAACAAAATGGAATAAAGCATTATGCAACTGCCTAAACATCACCTTTGCCACATCCAGGGAACCTATCCTATTGCAGTCACCTACTGCCATGCCAGTACTCCAAGGCACATGCAGAAAGCATCTTTATTTAAAGTTCTGGTTGGGTTTTCAATCATCAACTTTTTTTTTTTAAATATATATATTTTGTATGTTACAGAATAAACAAAATATAAAGATATGTAATGTTCTATATAAAAAGATTACAAAATATTACATAATACATACATATCTTTATCTATAAAGACACAGAAAGATCACTAAGTTGGCTCTGAAAGGGACTAAAAATGAAAATGTGCAAATTTTTTCATTTTTGTCTTAAGTATCAGGGCAGAAGGCAATTGAAAACATCTCTCATTTCTTGCTCTTCTCAAGCTTCCCAATCAAGTTCCACCTAATATTGAGCTACACTTTGCTCAGTTTCTAGAAAAATCAGTGAAACAAACTGACTACCAAATATTAGCATCAAAGGAATTTTGTTAAGCCTAGAAAATGCTTTAGTCAGGTAAGAGCTGAGAAATGAGAAGAGTCATGGCTACCTGCAGCAGGTAGCTATGGGTTACCCCACTCATTTCTATATTTCTCTTTTGGTTTTTTCCAGGTTTCCTTTCTTCTCTCTTCTTCCAGTTTCACAAAGCAAGAAGAAAGATTGAGACACTCCTATAACTATAAAGGTAATTTGAAAGCCAAGAACTGTATTGGTGAATAAAGATCAGGAATTCAAGTTCAGCAGTATTTTGCACAGAAACCGTATTTTAAATTCTTAAGAAAACAAAGCAAACCACACTATTTTAAAGTATCGAGAACAGGCAGGTTGGGCACAAAAGGCATTTCAGATGCAGCACCCAAAATCTATCCACCAGAGACTCTGACCTTCTCATCCAGCATGTCGGGGTGCTCTGTGAGCCAGACACAGAGGCACTGGAAAGCTGCCACGATCATGGAGTGCAGGTCCCGGGAGTGCAGCGGGGCTGGGCGGCTGCACTGGTACACGATGTAGCTGCACACCGAGCTGATCGCGCGCTTTCGATCCGAGGGATCCACCACCACCTTCACCTGCGTCAACAAGGGTGACACACTGAGAATTCCTCCACAACAAATCTTCAAGAGAAAAAATAGTTTTTGAAAACATTTCTAAATGCAGTTTTAAGAAACCGCAAGAAACAGTTGAGCTCTTTTTTGATTACAGCTTAAATTATTTAACAGTGATGGATATTGAAACTAAAAGTAAAGAAACGCTGCACTGAGGTGTGACCACGTTGCATGGCTTGGTTTCAAAGAGCAGGAGTACCAGTGTGGCTTGGTAAGAAACCAAATGTAAGCTGAATTTGCAGTATTGAATTTTTTTCCACAAATGCCTCTTCTTCAGCTCTAGCAACCCATTCTGTGTCTCCAAGAACCCACTCACTGCCAAGTCTCCCTTCCATAGGGCTTCACTCTGCTCAAGTAACTTTCCCCTAGACATATTCTCAGCACAGTAACTTTCACCACTGGTAAAAGGAACATAAAAGCCATTCTTGTACAAGCAGACTGACAAAAAAACCCATAACCTCTTCCCCAAAACTCACTGCAAACACCTCTCTCTGCTTCTTTCCCAGCTCAGGGCTGCAAAGGGCAAGGCTCCAGACAATAAGGTCAGGAAACAGTACAATGAGCTATGAGGATCTGCACTGTAAGGCTAAAGAACTCAATTTTCTCTTCTCTCTTATTCACAACTTGTGACTCAGCACAGGAACAGATAGATTTTTCTACTCTGTAGCATCTGGCCATGTTTATCCAAGCAGGAAGGTAGATGGACCTGCTGGTGCCAGCATTGAAACCTGGCAGCTGTACTCCACAAATGGGAGTGACAATTCAGAGCCCCAGGATTTAGCTAGAATATCCTTCAGAAGCTCAAGAACTACAGCAAACAGAATCCCCTCAAGATGAGTTTATGAAAGGCAGGTTTGTTAACCAGCACTCCTGCAGGAAACAAGAGTTTTGACTTTTCTAAGTCTCACTTAACAGAGCAGCCCCTACCTGAGAAAGGCTTTGGATATGTCACCTCCAAAGACACAAGCAGAACAAGTCCCCACAGTAGCTGTGTAGGAAGAAGTGATCTCTTTTTTCCCCCACTGTTGTAAAGGGGAAAGTTATTCCAGGGCAAGAATTACTTCAGTTGCATGAGAGTTATACCAAGACTATAATATTTAGCATTAACCTGGGGATATATTTGTAAAGATAATATATTTCCACATTCCCGTAACACTGCAAGAAAAGAAACCAAACCAAAGCAAGAAGACCCTGGCTTAACCACACAAGCTGCAGAAAGCCCTGGTGCTCTATAAGATCCAATAATACACATTAATTCACTTCAGAACACCTTCAAATACATTCTTCAGTTCATGCTACTGCAATAGTGAACAAACAACCAGTCCAATATGGCTTAGTGCTGACTTAATGCTCTAAAAACTGCCTGAGACACACATTAAAAGAGCTCTGTTGAGTTCCTGAGGGATTATGACAGGAAATGCTGAATTGTCACACCAGGTTATCATGGCTGCTCTAAGTACACTGGATTTAACAAAGGCCATGAAGTCTAGCCTGGGCACAAGAGCTCTCAGGCAGAAAGGGGCATTGTGCATCTCAACAACTCTTCTCCCCCACCCAGTAGCTTTAGTTATTTGTGTTGAATGAAGAACTGTGTGCAGATAAAGCTCTGACGAAGGCAACGCTTCAGATTAGCAAATAGACTACATTTTGTCAAGTTCTAAAAACTATTTCTGAGAAGAAAGGGGAAAAGTGGTACAACAGAAGTTTCAGCCAAAAGGCATTCCCAGGCCACATGCCCTTTGAGCCACAGTGCATTTACACTGGGAGAAAATTACCTAAAACAGCAGCGCTGTTTCTTTTTCATTTCCAAACAGAGTCGTTGCTGACAAACTCAGCCACAGAAATCTGTTTTGTGGCGTGACTTTCACCCAGGCAGGACTACAACCACCCTGTGAGAAGGGGCCAAAGCACACCAAGCTGCATATCTCACCTTTGCCAGTCCAGAGAGCAGCTCCAGGGCAGCCAGAGAGATACTCATGTCCTGCCTCCACTGGGAGTTGAGCCTTTGGGTTACCAGGTGAATGCTGCGGATCAGCAATCCAGCAGCTGTATCTGTATGAAGAGCTAGGATATAACCCCAAAACCACACACCACAGGGAGGGAAAACAACTAAGTATTAGTGACAAAAAGCAAAGCACAGGCACAAAGCAAAGCAGCCACAATACAGACATAAAATAATCCCTAACCATCTCAGAACTGGGTTGATGTCTTTTGCACATGCTAACTCCCTCACATACTCTCCAGGCATTATACAAACCCATTCATGCTGGATAGCTCAATTAAATTTTTTTAAGACATTTCGAATAATCCCAGAGCTCTGCTGGATTTCAGCAGCAGAACGGCCAGCTTCAGGTTTTGCTATTGTACTTAAATTGCCTGTCATGTTATGTCTTTTAGTCTCTGGAAAACATAGGCCTTGGTAATGTACATTAAATGTTAGCAGCTGTACTGAGGAACTAAGGAGCACATGTAATTTCAGGTATCTGTGTCAAAAGTTAACCATTTTTTCCACAACTGATGTTCATCAAAGCATATTGAACTATACTCATTCAATAGACACAGATAATGAAAGAATCAGTGCCAGAGAAACAATTACTTTTAACCTTCTGTTTCCTTGAACCTTTAACTCAAAATTAAAAATAGAAAATGTTTAAGTATCAGTTGTTCTCACTTCAAAATACTACAAAACATAAATACTATCTATATTCATTAAAATTGAAGTATGCAAATTAATGTCAGAAATAACTGCTCAATGACTAGTTATAAAGAGACAGAAGAACCATGACAGATAAAGCATATCCTTCCCAAAATTTAAATTATCTTATTTAACACTAAAGAACTACGTCCAATGCCACACCGGGAGCAGATTCAAGAGTCTACTATGGCTAAACAGTAACAATAGACCATCTTGTTTTCAATTTTCTCTTGTTTGAAGCATCCAGTGGAAATAAAAATATACAAATTCTTTTCATAAGCTCCTTACAACCTTACCTTCTGTGCACAGGAAATTTAAAAAATCCAGTAAAATGAATATAATACAAAAATATATTTCAAATTATGTCATGGTATGAAGACTGTAATATATGTAATTCAAATACTCAGAAGATTTTTTAAATCTTAGAAATTAATATTTTTACAAGCACTTGTCAATGGGAGTCCACATAAATTAAACCCACAATTCAAATGGTGTGCAGAAAACTAGCGCTTCAGTAATTTCAAACCAGCAAATCCTGGTGGGAAAGCACCAACATGCTTAAATGAATCCCTAGAATATACTGAAGCCTTTCCTGATCATCTCCCTCCTCTTGCTATTTACAGAACTAGATAGAAAAACGCCACCAAACATTTTTGGCTGGTGATGATATAATTGTCGGTCTAGGCTACAATATAATAAAGGTGATTTGTTCTCACATTTAATTGGCCAACATCAGTTAAACTGAAGACCAAAGGAGCAAATGAAATTGCAGGATCTTGTCAGTCAGACAGCTTACCACACACAGATTTAGAACACAGATTTTACTACAGAGAGTCAAAAATGGACAGTACAAGACATAGTAAACTGAAGTTAATGACTAAATTCTATTGTTATAACATATGTCATATCACAAGCACTCTGCTCGCTTGCTCTATAAAAGCCAGAGTCCCTGAAATGTTCTTTAAATATGGTTTAAGAAAAGGTGTTGCAGAGGACAGGTGAGCATTTGGAATGCTATCAAAACGAATGAAGTGATTAATTTACATTTGGTGTACATATATCCCATTCTTGTTGACAGAAATGCCTTGAAAACCTAAGTTAAAGTTTGCAAACACCTTTTTCAAAAGCTTTTACATTCTGATTTTGAAAATGTTAAGAGGCCTTTAGTAGGGTCTAAAGGACAGCACACAGCTGGGCTATCCCTCTGGCTTCAAACACCTGGGCACATTAATGCTTTAGCCAGAACTAGAAGAGAAAAACCCAGAGAACATCAACCTGGCACACCATGACGGGGTTTTCCAAAGAGCTATCCTTACCATAATCCCTCAGGAGGGCCTGTGCTGGCCGCTCACTGTCAGGTGTCGTGGGCTCTGTGCTGCCACCGCTTGCAGTGCTAATGCCACTATTAGTGCGACTGTGGCTTTTGAAAAGGTTGTTTTCACCACCATTCTGCAAAGGGAAAGGCAGTTTAGAGAGATGAGAAAATTTCTGAGTTCCCCATGCTCAGATACAAAATATCAAACCTCAAGATGCTACCTGAGCCCCTTTCAGTAGCAGGTACAGTGAGGAATGCACTTTTTCTGAAGTGATTTCATAAACAAAAAATACTCACTGTTTCCATCTGACAGCCAATGGCTTCCAGCAGTGCTGAATCCTGAACAATATTTAACATTGCACCTGCAGAATCAGACAGAAGAAGGTAACTATGGACTACAGTAGAATTTACTACTAAAAATTACCAAGCAGCACAGAAGGTCTAATGTAGAGGTCTGCAGTCGTGTTTTACAAAATCTCTTATTAAAATACAGGACTTGCTTTGAGCTTAGCCATTTGAAGCAGGTGAAAGTTGAGACAGAGAGTGCTTTCAGCTATGCTAAAAATGCTTTGAACATAGTCTAGAAAAGACTGAGAGGGGATCTCATCATTACATACCAGTATCTCAAGGGTGGGTGTCTACAGGATGGTGCCAGACTGTTTAGTGGTACCCAGCAACAGGACAAGGATTAATGCACAAACCAAATACAAGAAGTTCTACCTCAACATGAGGAAAATCTGCCTTCCATGGAGGGTGGCAGTGCACTGGAACAGGCTGCCCAGGGAGGTCATGGAGTCCCCCTCTCTGAGGACATTCAAAACCCACCTGGACAGGTTCCTGTGTCACCTGCTCCTGGTGACTCTGCCTTGGCACGGAGTTAGACTGAATGATATCCAGAGGTCTCCTCCAGCCCCAACTGTTCTGTGATAGGAATGCCAAATTCCTCAGTTTGGAAGGATTTTGGCTTCACAGAAGGGCTGGAATGGTTCCTTATCTCACACCAGACTGTGCTCATTTAAAAATTTAGGTTACATTTAAGGATGTCTATCAGAAGGTGAGTTCATAATCTGAGGTGGGATACACTGAAATTCTCTCTGCCTGGAAGTTCTACCCAGCCTCTCACTTTCCATGCTCTAATTTCCATCAGTGACCAAAATACTCTATTCAAAAAGTTGAAACTCTTAACTGCAGGGGTCACAAACCCCATTGCATCCAAGCTAGCCAGGACAGAACTCTCTCCTCAACCTCAGGAAAGTTTTAATTCACTTAAATCAAATCTGCTGCTGTGTCTTAGCTAAACTAGGGTGAACAGCCTGTACCTGCTTGGCAGTATCACCCCCAGATGATGAGGGAAGAAGCAATAAGGACATGGACCTGAAACTAGTTGACACTGGCCCACTTGGTGGCTTCAGTTTTAATTTTCGGCCTCCTTCCCCTGCCTCATCCATCAATGAACATTTAGGAAAACTCAACTTACTCGATGAAGGGAAATGACTGGACAAGGGGGAATGTTTTCACACTGTGACAGAGGGCAAGGTGAGGTGAGATGGCAGGAAGAAATTCTTCCCTGTGAGGGTAGGAAGGCCCTGGCACAGGTTGCCCAGAGAAGCTGGGGCTGCCCCATGCCTGGAAGGGTCCAAGGCCAGGCTGGACAGGGCTTGGAGCAACCTGGGCTGGTGGAACATGTCCCTGCCCAGGGAATGGGGGTGGAATGCATGGTGGAATAGCAGGGTGGCTATATCATGACAAGATAACACAAGCTTTAAGGTCTCTTCCAACACAAACCACACCGTGACTCTATGAAATGTGCCACTCACTGCCAAACACTTATTAGCAGATGAAAACAAACCTGGCTTTTGTTGACAAGCTGGTGGCACATGTGAGAATTTCTGGCTAAACTGGAGATTCATGAATCCTCTCCAGCTAAAACCAGCAGAAAATAACTTCACATATGGAAACAGGAGCTTAAGAGGAGGAATACAAGGGCAGGTGAACTGGCAGGGACTAGCATGGGAATAATAATTCCCAGTAGAAGAGTCATTCAAGGTAGACCACCTACCCAGCTGGCTGCAGACCAACTTGATGTGGAGGGGCATGGGACCACAGGGGTGGGATTTCACAAAGCATCACCCTGAGGTGTCAGACATGGTATTGCATGTGGGACAACCTCAGGTGCACCACTGCTCTGAGGGTCTCACTTGGAAACCACAGACATCCTCACTTCCCCTTCACCAGCACCGGGTACAAATTATTCTTTCAAATTGCTCCCCTCTAGTCTTCTGCGAGAAAAGAAACTGCTTAAACTATTGCAAGGTAACCTTCCAAAAGTCTTTGCAGAATTGGATTTGTTTCCCTTCCCTTGACTATGCATCATTTTCTTGCCCTTCCCTGGTAACCAGGTAAACTGTCTGCCTCCCAGAAAAAGGCAGACACCTCTCTCACACCACAGGACTGTTGCCTTTTTAAACAGACAAAAGGGAAGTGGTAAGGGCAAGAACAACATCATGTTGAAAAAAACACTTCTAGAGAGAAGAATAAGGGGGGACAAGTAACAATAATAGGCATGTACATTTGTACTTATCTGAAAACATATTAAACTTGACAGATTATGCACTATCCAAGTTTTCATTTTCTATTTACTGAGTATTCAGCATAATGTCAATCCACTCACTACCTCCAAGAACAGTTTGCCAAACGGTGCATAGTGCAGCTCCACACTCTATTCCAAAACGTTGGGATTTTTTCTGAGGATTTACACACTGCTAAACAAATGTCATCTGTATTTTGCCAATACTGGACCACCAGTCAGCATGTCAATATGTTTCTTAGATTTAACCATATCAAAACCTAAGGTTTTCTCTGAAATCCATTAGTCAAGAATCCTTCCTAAAATTACGACATTTTTACCTACTTCCATTTCTAGTTATGACTTGCTGTGCTAGAAGGTGCTTTACTTTTGCCTCTACTTTTCAAGTACTACTCCACATAAAAAGAGAGATTAACAAAAATGTGAGGCTTTTGAAGATGTTTTCATAGCATGAGGGAGATTACACATATGACAACCTGACCGGAATTTAAACCTTCTTGAGAAGCAACATATCGCTAATAACCCATACTACCCTAGGACAGATTAAGACAGACACTCCTATAACACAGTTAATAAATAAAAAGTTGAAATAACCTAGTATCATTTGAGTGTTGTTGGGATCGGTTTCTGTTTGCAAAGCTCCTATAAGGATATTCACAAGCCGCAGCTTCAAGGACAGGAATGTTACTGGCTTATCATATGCTGAGCTGTCATCATTACTGAATTTCCCCTCCAGGACAACCTGAAGAAAAAATACATTTATTTCAGTATCAATTAAAGATCACGTCAGCAGGGTTTCAAAAGTCAACGTACACAGCACACATTGTTACTGACACCTTGTAATATGGTCTTACTGTTTCACGTTCACCAGAAGAGTTCCAGTGTTAAAGAAAACACGCAATACAACCCACAATCCATCTAAATCCCACTCCCAGGAAAAGAAAAATGGAATGCAAAACATACTGATAAATGTACTACCTCAGACTTTATTGTTCCAAAATGATGAGGGAGAGGCAACAGAGATAGTAAGATGTTAATGGAAGCTCTTCTTAGCTCTGTGGGGTTTACATAGATTTTAAACTTTGAGAGTTCCCTGCAAATCAAAGCATCAGACAGTTAATGAACTTTTCACAAGCATCTGGAGCCGAGCGTAACAAAGTTAATATTAAACATACAGCCACCCAACAGCCTTAAGTAATTTGCAGTATGCAATGTAGCTATTTCTTTCTAAGACCTATCCAAAACAAACAGCGGCTCAGATTTAAGCCCAGGAGATAAACAATGCTTTTTGTCTAAATGCCTAACACAAAAGGAAACACGGTACCAAGACATAACATATACATTGAAGAAGGCATGCAGAGACTACTGTTAAGTGCCTAACTTAGCAAAACGTTCAGAAATCTCTAAAGCTCTGGTAAGAACCTGCTCCAATTTCATCAGTCTAAATTATCAACTTTTCCATTTAATGATGCAAAAGATTACTTACTTATTGAATACACTGCAACAACAGCCACTAATGAATATCTTGTGAAAGTTTACTTTAAAATCAATAAGCTTTCAATATATTTTTGACATATTTCAATATATTTTCCTGTTCTTAAAGGCACCAGTTTGCATCACTGCGTATGCAGCTAAGACACGTATTTCATTTAAAATAAGCACTATTATTGCTTTAAAGAAAATCGCATCAAATAAAACTGAAAATTTGAGCTTACACAGTGTTGCCATTATCACCATCAAACACACACACTGTGGGCCCCATATCACAGAATCCCTTTGGTGAAATTACACAGCAATGGCAAAAGACAAGCATCTTCCAACATCTGATGATGTGTATATGGAAATGGCAATTTACCTGTCAGGTAAAATAGTTTCCAGAGCTGAAATGAAGTAGGGAACCACAACATCAATGCCTTTCAGGTCACAGCAGAACAGAGGAGAGGAGTTTAGAATAACACTGGCAAGAACCGGGTGGCAAACGAAATCTGCTATCTGCAAACCCTGAATTAAAAGCATGTAAAATCTGACAAAGAAAGATAAGATTTAATTATTTGCACATAAAATCATCAGAACCCACATGATTCTGCAGCCACTACTTGATCTTGTCTATACAAAATAGATTAAGTTTCAGAAAGAGCTCGGAAACATTGATGTAAGTCTTCTCCTACATTACTCGAGCCCGGGCAAGGACACCTGACCAGCTTAATAAACCCTCACAAATGACACGTATTTTATATGAAAAGCCAATGTAGCACAGTTTTACTGAAATCTTTGACTTGTTGCAACACCCAGACTGGGAGCTGAGTAAGCACAACCAGCTGGTTACTAACAGTTACTAACCTGCTCTCCACTACTCCCTTGCCATGTAAGGGTGGGAGCAAGACCTTGATTTTAACTCCCCAATACAAGAAATGCTGCGAAATCTTGGGGGAGGCAGTGGACAGGACAATGAACAGGATTTCGGGACAAGACACACTGATCAACAATTTGGAAAACGAGACCGATCATAACCATCATAACCGTTTCAAATGAAAAATCAAGGGCAGAAACCCAGCTGCCCATCATCCTACAGCAGCTAGTTTCTTTTGCAGTTTCTTGTTAGAGAACGTGTATGCCCTCTTAATTGTTTCAAAAGTCTTGCAGACATAGAGGAATCTGACTGGCAAAGAGAAACATGAACTATCCATACAAAAAATACTGTAACATTCAAGAAATAAAATTGTTCAGTCTTATGGGAAGTTTTAATGCCATCTGGGACAAATGTACCTGAACAGTTTGAGAGAATCATGATTTAAAACTGATTCTCTGCCTCTAGCATTCGCTATTTTACATAACAAAAATTTGTGAAAATATATACTATGACAGGCAAAACTACTTCATTTTCTCAGAAATAAAACTGAACACAGAGGTAGTCCAAACACAACTGTTTCAAATAATGGGATATTACTGCATTTCAATACTCAGAGGGTGAAAAAAAAGCAACTACAAAAAAGCAAACCAAATGATGCGATATTTGACAATACAAGAACCTTTGTGGTCTAATAAAGTGTACGAAGTCTTGGGCCTGCGCACTTATTTTTTCCATCTGAACAACATTCAGTGACAAACTAAACAAAAATAAAAATACAGGAGACAAGAAAGTGCCAATGAAAATGTTCCTTCCAGATGGAGGCACTTTAAGGTACTCTCCTTCAACTGAAACTTGAAGGAAACCCAGTGAAAAGCAGCATCATGAAAATGTGAGAGGAAAACAGTGCTAGGCTTAGCTAGGAGTCCCACCTCCAGCCTCTGAAGGCCAGCTAGGTGTTTTTAAACTGGCAACACAGGATTCAGACAACAAGTGAATGCTATTCACTGGGAATTAGTCTGCATCATAAAGTTACACCAACAAAGCAACTGGAAGATAGGTTAGTACCGGGATAGGTAAGCTGGTAATATTTCCTCCCCAGTCTTCTTGCTACAAAATATCCTACACAGTGTCCCGCATGCCTCTGCCCTTCCTGCTTCATAGTTGTCTGGGAATTCACTTGCATCAAACATGGGGTTGGAAGCCATAGTGTCTGTGGACATTTGGGATCCTTTCCGGCGGAACTCCACACTAGCCTGTGTCGCTATAGCTGGGAAGAGAAAAAACAGCGTTTCACTGTGTGTGATAATGTACAGGAAAGGCTCATGGGATCCTGGACACAAAGATCAAGTCCAATTTGGTAGTTAACATGAAGCTATTAGTTCACTGTATTTGAGCCAGTGCCTCTGTTTAGGAAGTATTTGTGGGTGAACCTAACTTGTTTTCTTCATAAGGATAACAACAACTGACCTTCAGATCTTCATATCCTAGAGATTGTCCCAACTTTTTGCTGGGAAGAGAGTGCTTATATCCAATACTAGCTTCCTACCCTCTCTGAAAGGGAAAGGATCTGTCTCACCTGTTTCTTGGTCCCACAGAAATGAAATGTCACCTTCCCCTGCTCCCTTAAAAAAGCAAAAAAACTATTTGATGGTGCCATTACTACTGACCTCCAAGGAAGTGCTTAACTTTCAGCTGCCCAACTAATCTCATGCTGCCTTCAACACCAAGCGGCTTCGATCCAGTTTTGTTGTACAAACATACTTATTAAAAAAATAATCAAAAAATTTTAAGGCCTAATATGAGAAAGGGAAGGTTGTGGAATCCCATTCTCCTAATGTGGTCCCTCTCTCCTCATATGATCACTAAAACTGCCAAATAAATAAGAGAGCCTCCAGACAGCAGCTACTGTGGCCTGGCCACCTCCTGCTCCCTATCCTGCTCTTGTAGCTCCACGAACCTCTCAGAAGGTCCTAACCTGGTTCTGCCCAGCTCTGTGCTACCTCCCCACAGGCCAGTTCTGCCAGTCCACACCACTCCAATCCATATCTTCCTGGAGAGATTTCTGGTCTCCCTTTGACACATCAGCATTGTGTGGATACAAGACCATTACTCTGTTGGCTCCATCCTTTCTTCCAGGATAGCTACCAAAACAAAATATATACTGCACTCAATGTGATTTTTTTTAAATTTTTTTTCCCCCTCCTCCTTGGACAGCTTTGCTTTAGGATTACTAACATCTTAAAGAGTGTGTTCGGTTTTTTTTAGCTAAGACTAGATGGATTTCCAAAACTTTTATGAACTACAAAAGCAAACAGCAGACAATGTCTGCTCCTGACATAATCACACCTATGTGTTTCTGCCAACAAAAGAGAACTTCTGTCTCAGCTCCGGGACACTGGGGAACAGCAGGTTCATGGTCAGCCTTGCAAACAAAGGCATGTTAACACTTTAGCAGTTGGAATTCCTGCTAATTTACAGATAGGGTGCATTTTTTTGTTTTGTTTTACAGGAAATGTCTTAATGACAAGTGCCTACTCCTAATTTTTTGTTCTCAAATTTCACATTTAACCTACGTTTACCTCATAAATTTTCATTGACGTTAAGTAGCAAATAAGTACAAATCTTTATGCATCTTCCCATGAGCCATTTTTTGTCCTAAAGAAGCTATCCAGCAATATACTGTAGTTGGAAAAAAACACTACATGCACAATGCATACAAATCAAACACTAGGTCTGTAAAATAAGCTTTAAGTAAAAAAAACATGGTTAGTGCAAAGTCCTGAAATTCATGACATGATCACAGACTAAAGTACAGAAAAGATGGGACTGATTCAGGCAGATTAATTTGCTTTTGCCAACAATCCTCCCCATTCAAAAACACACACAAAAAAATTACTCATCTTTGTCAAGTAAAAGTGCAAAAGCTACAAGAGACAATGAGAATGAATTTACAAATAAAATATGGGATTATGGAAAAAGAAAAGCATGACCGCAATTAAGGAAAAGCTACTGGTTCCTACTTACAAGATTTATAAGAAAGAAGAATTTGGATAAAAGATGCTGCAAGATAATAGAAATAAAATGGAAACAAATCAAAGGACAGCAGTAGTTATAAAATACTTTTAAGATGGTGAAATTGTAATATAAGTTAAGAAGCTTTTAGCTTTTTAAAAAATAGATTAAAAGCTTTATGATACAGCAAGCTCGTTAAACACATAGGAAATTGGCATACAGGTCCAAAATTATGGTTTTGAAAGTACCATGCAAAACAATGAACAAAAAGTTACAAAATACGGCTACAATTTAGAGCTGTTCATATCAACATACACCAGTTCTTTAACATGTATTAACCCTTCTCAGCTCACAGACCTGTCCCCATGTCACAGTGCACATGGAGCATACACCAGGCTATCCTAATGCTCCTCTGAATTGGGGTATGTCTTGCAGGGGGAAAGTTACTTACCCGCAATCTCCTCACAGCAGTACTACTGTGTACTTCCAAACCAGCAGTTCCCAACTGTGTTACAGCTCTCATTTCCCTAAGCCAAATTGCTAACAACCAGAATACCTGAGCATGCCTTCCCTGACCACCAGCTTCATTAACAATCTTCCAAAACAGAAACAAAAGGTAGAACACTCTCAGAAACATTAACATCTCAAACAACATCCAGAGAAAGAAGAGAGTAAGAACTCCAGCAGCCACCAGCTCTGGAGAGCTACTTCTTTGAACACGCAGGGTCAGACCCCTGACCAAGCCTCTCAGCAGCACTCACTATGACCCTATACAGGGCTGCTTAGAATTTACTTCTAGAGCCCCGGAAACATTCCATGGGTCATTAATGACAGTAGGGCCAGAAGAGGTGAGGGTAATGATGCACCCCAAGGCTTCCCCTGCTGCCAACAGCCCCTGGGCAATACCAGTAAGCCCCTGACGTGTCCCCTTCAGCTGCTATAAACTGCAGAGCTGGCATCCTTTAGGTACAAGGATTGAGAATGAGCCCATCAGATTGGAAGATTCAGTTGCTGAAATGCTGGCACAAGGTGCTGGTGAGCCTCTCCCTACGCGCAGAGGCTGAGGACAGTAGGTAGCATTAGCATGCACTGTATGGCAGGGGTCCCCAGACTATGGTCCGCCACTGTCCGCAGTCCGGCCCGCCGGTATTTCCAGAGCCACCCTGCCCGTCAGCCCGACCCCGCGGGGCCGCGGCCGCTTCCCCCGGCCCTTCTCGACCCCCGCTCTCAGATGGGCGGGTCCATCCCTCCGAGGGAGCGTCAGAGATACGCAGATGAGAAAGACCCGTGGCATCATGGAACTAATTTAGAAAAAAAGAAGATCCCGTCCAACCACGAGCAGACACAGTTGGAACCGGAACGGCACCCCAGGTTGGGGAGGGAGTGGATGCATCTCCTAGTCCTGGTTTGGGCTTTTTGCCCTGTCATCCTGACCTCCAGAGAACTGGTCTGGCACGGAGACCTTGAACGTCGGGCCGAGAAGGCGTGTCTTCCTGTGGTCTCATGAGCACAGGAGCCTGTCGCCTTGCACCCCTAGCGACAGCCCTACCCTCCTCCTTCGGGTTTCCCGTGGAAGCTACAGCAGTGTGGGCGCACCCCGTCAGGATTCCTGCAGAGCTGATTTCTTCAGGCTGGAACCAGCGCCTTGTCCTCGACCTGCCCCGCCCAGAGGATGTCTCTCGGCTACAAACCGCGCCACTGCTGCCTCCTCCTCTGCGGCTGTCCCGTCTCTCCCTCCCTCCCTCCAGCTCCCGGGCAGGACAAGCAAGCCAGCACCAGTGGGAAGCGTGCGCACCATCATGTCAAAAAAAAGACAAATTGACTCCGAGTGCAGGGTATTCCAAGAAAAGTGGACTTCTGATTACTTTTTCACAGAGTACAAAGAAAGAGCTGTTTGTCTGTTTGTACCACACAGAAGTCCGTTGGCTGAGTCAAGGGAGAGTTTTGAAATTATTTTATGACTTAATTCCACGGGTTTATGATTTTATGCTTTCTAAAAACAAAGAAGTACCAGAGCTCAAAGATGCAGAATGGAAATGGCACCTTGCATTTCTGACAGATGTAACAGAGCTACTCAACAATTTCAATGTCCAACTTCAAGGAAAGGGGAAGCTCATCTGTGAGATGTATTCACATGCAAAAGCATTTTAAGTCAGATTAGACCTGCTCATTAACCAAGTAAAGGAGGAAAACTTCTGCCATCTCCCCACAACTCAAAACCTGTCTGCAGAAAAACCAGCAGTTGCATTCCCAAACAAAGCATGTATGGATGTACTAGAAGTGTTGCAAAAGGAGCTTTAAATTAGATTTAAAGAGCTTCATCTCCCTGAACAGGACATACAGCTTTTCTGGAACCCATTTTCTGTTGACATTGAAACTGTTGATCCAATTTACCAAATGGAATTGGCCGAACTGCAGACTTGTGACTCACTGAAAGATGCATTCAAATCAAGCAGCCTTACTAATTTCTATGCAGCTCTCCCCTCAGAGACATATCATAATCTCAGGAACCACGCACTCAAAATTGCAACCATCTTTGGCAGCACCTATGTCTGTGAGCAGACTTTTTCCCAAATGAAACATCTGAAATCTCCAATCACATCCAGACTAACTGATGAACACTTGCATCACTTGCTATGACCAGCAGTGACAAATATGGAACCTAACATTGACCATCTCATTAGCCAAAAGCAGGCCCATAGTTCACATTGAAATATTATTTGTTTTTGTTGATTACAATTGTTCTTCATTTTAAATATTGCATTCTTTTTCCTGTTTTTTGTGCACTACTACAAATAAAATATGTGCAGTGTGCACAGGAATTCATTCATTTTTTCCCAAACTATAGTCTGGCCCCCGACAGTGTCTGAGGGACAGTGAATCGGCCCCCTGTTTAAAAAGTTTGAGGACCCCTGCTGTATGGCCAAGCTTGTCTGAAGCACATCCTGCCACTGAACCTGCCCTGGCACACATACACATACCCCAAGCTGTCAGTCTTATATTAACCTTCTTATGAAGGTGTTATCTATCATAGGGATCTATTTATCCCACACTATCAGCTACATAAATGCCACACACCCATCTAATTCTAACAGCTACACCAGCAGGATCCAGCTGCTTTCCAACCAGCTATGCATCTTCCAACAGGCCATTTTTACTCTCTCACCACAAGACAGTGATGTTTATCAGCTGCCCAGCATAAAGCTTCACCAATAAAGTCTGTGTGCACAAACTAAAACCTGATAAGGACACTCAAGGCCCAAAAGCATCATGCCAATGATGCAAGATCATGGCTCTGCTTCAGAATCCAAATGACACAGGACTACCTTGCAGGACAAGGCTCAAAGAGCAAAGAAGACAACTGCTTTCCAGGTGATAACCTCAACCAGCAGCCAGCTGTATACAGATGACTTCCATCTGACCTTGAGAGAGAACAATTCTCTCTTCTCAAAGACATACAAAACCAGAACAACCACAAATGTGGAATACCTACAGTTTCCCAATCAAGAGCAGGTACAAGAAGTTCACTCATGAGATGACAGAAAATTGAAAATCCATGAGGCAGCAGTTAACCTGGCAGAATCAGGGGAGTTGAGGCTGAAGGGGCCTTTGAAGAGAGTCAACCCTCCCCTGTAAAGCAGGATCAAGTAGAGCAAGTTCAGTTACCCTTCCATCCATTTAGACAGTTTTTCATCTAAAGACTTAGAAAAAGCTTGACATTTTTTCCACCCACCATTTTCATCTTACTTCCTTTCTGGAGGTTAAAGAGTTCCAGTGGTAAAAGGCGAGATCCTGGGACAAGGAAAAAAGGAAGGGTAGAGGGGTGCTCATTCAAGTGCTCTTTATTTCCTAGAGCTCGTCAAAAAGGTGCGCTGTAAGATGGGACAAGGACAATGTGTTTGGCCGTGTGTGTCAGCAGGATTTGTTTAAAAGAACCAAACTAAATTCTGGACTAGAGCTTGAGAGCATGGCTCATCCCCAGGACCCCTGGTAGGCACTGCACTGAGCTCATAAATCTCTCTTTGGTAACCACATCATAGGAATTCTCACTGAGACTGTGGCATGTGATGGAAGAGGACAGAGAAACACACATTAGAAAACACAGCATTCCCGAAGTGTCCCAGGACAAAGGGGTCTCTACAGGACCAAGGAGCAAGCTGTAATACTTTTACAAAGTGGTCCTCAGTCCTCCAGCTGGCAGAAAAATGAAGAAGCCGTATCAGGCAGCCAAAAGAGAAGGAATCCCTAACTGCATGGCACTGAAACAAAGCAAAGATTAGAAGGGTTTAAAGCTGCTGCGATCTTACCTAGCTGCAGCTCCAGACCTAAAGAAAAATAGTGTGTGTGGGCCAGTGGAAGACAATACTACATGGCAAAGCTGATTTTAAGTGCAGACATGTCTCAATCAAAACATTTAAAGCACCCATAAAAATAACAGTGCTTCTTAAAGCTAATGCTAAGACTATCAACAGCAGTGTCAGACAAGGTAAGAATATTCCAGCTCATGGCTGAAGTGTCAAGGCTACAAAGGATAGCAGATAGATCAAGACACACGGGAATAGTCAAACTGCAGCTGTAAAGCATCAGATTTATTTTGGATGTCTTCCCTGAGGGTAGGGACTGTGGCAGCTAACCATCCCTTCTCTGCTGGCCCTCCTCCTTCAAGCCACATCTACATTGGGCAGCAGAAGCAGGTGGATGGGCATAATGTGCAGATCTAATTGTTACTGATGGGCCCCACTTCTGCAATGGGGGGGTCCTAATACAGACCCCTCCTGGCCCACCTCATCAGCAAGCACAGCATCTCCTGCCTTATGCTCTTCAAGGAGGAAAAGACTTCACTTGAAGGCATTAGGCATCATAGGTCAGATTCCCAGAATAAAAACTTCATGATTTGATTTAAAGCTCATTCAAAAGACACTGATGC
The DNA here is from genome assembly GCA_013400495.1 of Nicator chloris. Taxonomy (NCBI): domain Eukaryota; kingdom Metazoa; phylum Chordata; class Aves; order Passeriformes; family Pycnonotidae; genus Nicator; species Nicator chloris. The sequence continues at coordinate 27,278 of WAAE01021049.1, forward strand.
TTCAAGTCAGCAGAAACTCCAGGGGCATGGCCCTTTACACACTTTGCTCATTTTCCCACCTTATGCAGAGGCTGAGCAAAAGGATAAGTCAGGCAGAGTTTGGGGTCTCTCTACAGTGTTTCAGAAGGAGGCATTCATACTCAGATCTCTCTCCTTCAGCCAGCCCACCTTGGCACTATCGTGACCAGTGATCTTACATAGCAGTAACAACACACTGCAAGGGCAGAAGACACTTGACTAAATTCCCATAAGTTTATTCTGTCTTCCAAATCACTAAAAAAGTGGGACATGACACAGACTCCTGGGAGTCCACCAACATCGTCTCAGAACCACTGCTGCTAATGCACAGCAGATGACACAATGTGCAAAGACTGGTCTTGCTACAGACAACTCAGAAGAGCACAGAGGAGGAAGAGATTTAACTCAATTCCAAACAGCTGTCTCTAGTTTTCAGAAAGCCAGTAAACATCCCTGTAAGGTTAGTAACACAACTATTTTCTGATTGCTGTTATGTGCTTTAAGACATTGCATATATGAACAGAAGGTCCTGGAACCCCTTTAAGGAAGTTAAACCTTTTGATTTTGGATGACTCTGTACTTCTGCCAGTATAACAACACCTCTGTTTACAGCTGACACTTTTGCATAAGCACCATCTCAGCTGACATCCTTCCTTTACAGGTTAAGCATTTCATTAAAATCACTCAAGGAACAGGTTATGTCAAAATTAAAATGACCTAATCAATCTGAAAAGCACTAAATGTAGCAATACATTAAGTGCACATGCAACCAAACACATCATCAAAGGATGCCTTGCTCCCTCCTAAGCTCAGCTGCTTCCCTTGTCATGAGTCATAGGGCTTTTACAAAGAGATTCCAAACTCCTACTACAGAAACCACAAAGAACACTTTCAAAAACAATGCTCATACCTAAACCTTTAGAAGATCCCAAATACTAAGCTTTCACACAGTAATTTGACATAATAAACAAGGAAGATCACCAGTTTAACTGCTGCTGTTCAGTCCCACTATATACCCAACTTGCTACAACCAATGTCTTTCCCCTCTTTTTCTTAGGCCAGTGAGTTACTGACGGATTGAGAGCTCTCTTGGAAAAGTTAGCAGACATTCAAAATACACAAGTAACAGGAAAAATGCAAGGAATGAGAAAGATTATTCTTTTCTGAATATTATCACCAAAAGTACGATGAGAGCTAAAAACCTATCTGAGGAGAGCACTAATTCTGCTCTGCTATCTCAAAACATCTAACCTCTGCAGCTGAGCAAAGCACAGGAGACAAAATAAGTCTGGCAGTTAAGGGTTGAAGATGCAAAGATATTGAGTCATTAAGGGAAACACACAGCAACCATAACTGATAGGCAGCAACTTCACTAGCTATTTTAAGGGCTCCTGTTTTCATAACACTACAAAACCAAGAAGTACCGCTCTGTGCACTATGTGGAGCGATGTAGGACAATTTTTCAAATATTAAAGAGCCAATATAAATAGTTCCTATTAATCATAGATACTCAAGCAGATTTCAAGGTAAGAAGTGGACTCCTACCTTATGATTTCCTTCACTTAATAGCATTTTCCCCAGTATCATAATTGGAAGTGCCATGCTTGTTAGAGCAAAGGAGTATTTAATAGTAAAAAGTCCCTTTTTTTAAACTTTGAAATCACCAAACAGCTGCTCAGCTAATAGCAGATGCTGGCTCAGCTCAAGGGATTAACTACAACAGAGCACTTCAGATTTTACTTTTTTTGGGTTATGCATGTGTTAATCTTGCAGGTAGGAAATGCCCACAAAACAAGGAAAAAAAGTGTACATATATTTTTTGTAATATTTACCAGTCATGCTGCTGTCTCTGTTTATTCCATTATGAAGTTTACAGTGAACAAATGCTGCATCAAATAACCATGATCCAAAGAGGTTCAAGATGCTGTTAACCTTTGGCCTGCGAGGAGCTGGAAGTGGCCGAGGCTCAGAGCTTGTCTGGTTTGGGCTAGAGAGTGGAGAAGTAGAGGAGGGTTGGTGTTGCACTTTTGAAGTATGTGCAGTAGTTACCTGTTTGAACAGAAGAACAGATCAGCTCCTAGAATCAAGGGAATTACTTCCTCTAACTGAGGAAACGATCCAAAGGCTCAGCTACCCAGCCTATGAAACCTTACAGTGCTGGTTTTCATCGTCACTTTGTTCACGGTCACTGCTCGATGCCTCCGGTTGTGGGGTGGAGTGGTGTTGGTAGCAGTGTTCTGGGGCATGCTCAGCCTGTTCACTGGAGTGGGCGGTGCGCTGTCTGACCGGGGTCGGGAAATGCCTGTAAGGCCAGGAATAAAGCAGGCTTTCAGCAATAATTCCATGGGCTTACAGAGCAGGCCATTAGTAAGCGTAGGAGCCTTTGGTCAATAGCCATGCCTCTGTTTCCCAAAACAGCAGTAGCAACAAAAACATACCTCCCTGTTTCGCTGTTAGCAGAAATAAATACATAAGCACATGAAAACAGTAATTACATAAGATAAGCAATTGATTAAAAACCACCAAATGACCCCACACCTTAAGGTTGGGGGAAATGGCAGATGGGAGGAACCAGTCTAGAAGCAGGCAGAGGGAAAGGAGCAAGATTCACCTGCCAAAGACAATTTCACAGCTCACTTCTGCCAAAATTCAGATGCCTCTCACTTTTGCCTTTCCTTCCCAATCATAACTCCCACACCTTTTTCTGAGACATCTCTAAGATGTCTGGCCCTTAAAGCCACCTTAGTTCACTAAATTAAGATGAAACTCATCTACCACACAGCTTTCTGCTTGGTTTGAGCTGAATCAGTTCCTGAACATTCAAATACTAAGGCAGTACACAAGACAGAGTAAGAAAACAGAGTAAGCTGTAATTTTTCTGGCAGCAGCAGGACATTAGACCAGTTTTTATTCATCTTCAGGGAAATTCATGGTGTACAGAGCTCTTCCCCATCAGAATCAGAAGCAACTCAACTTCTGCAAAACTTGAAGTGACAAACACCATTTCTGCACATTTTAATGAATTCCAACACCCTCACACCCCATTTGAAAAATGAAGTGGGGAACTGCAGTGCTTGAGAATTTGACACAGATATTTTTTTCACCAAGTTAATTAAAGGACACAAGTATTTTCATAACACATTACAGAACAATTTGCTTGTGCTAAATCATCAGTGTTACACCCCAGGCAGAGTATGCACTATGAAACCTATTGTTTTGGTACATTTGGCTGGAAAAAAGGATGCACTATTTTGCCAAACACATCACGTGAGATGAGTTAAAACTCAGTGTTTTCACACTTCTGACAGAAGGTGTTGGAGTCCAGGGCATGTGGAGAAACCCTCAGGGTACCCTGGGGGGTCCTGGACCCTGGCTGAGACCCCAGTAAGGTAATGCCTTTGACCTTAGTCCATGGAAAAAACTTCCAACACTCAAAGGTTTGAAATAAATAGTAGTTTAGCTTATCCCAGGCTGAAAATGTGTAGTTTGGGATTTTTGGATGGAAGCTGAGGAAGCCAAGATGGAGGATCTTGGGCATTGTCTCAGGTTCCTTCTTCTGCCGTGGTGGTGGCACAAAGACATTGGTGAAGAGATTTTGAGGCAGAAATTTCATGCCTAGAGTAGATGGTGATTATTGGTACAGAACTGTAAGTATAGTACGTTGTAAGAGTCAGTTGGACAAATGACCTTTAAAAAACCTGGGAGCCCCTCCCTAGGGGGGCTTGCCAACTGTGTTTTCTTCTGAAAGCAAAGCATGTAGTAGACAGCGCACAGACATGAGATAAGAACAATAAAACACGACCTTGAAACCTGAAACGGCAAGTTCCTTTCTCTCATCTTTTAATCCTGGTACGAACCTGGTGATCTTGGAAGAAGAAATTCTGAGAGAAGGTAATGAGGTCTCCCATCAGCCTTCACTGAAGAGATTTCTGCAGCTCTCAAGCCTGCTTGAGCACATTCTCCCAATTCCATACCTACAGCCTGAATTTAATTTCACTAAAAAATCTCCTGTGCCCCAACACATTGTAGTCTCTGTCTCTGCACTCCAGGTGGGCTATAATCACTCCGGGTGCTTTATCTTGCTACAAGATCTTCAGAAGTCTTAAGTGTCTGATTCATAAAACCACAGAACAGTTTGGGTTCAAAGGGACCTTAAAGATCCTCCGTTCTACTCCCAGCCATGGGCAGGGACACCTTCCACTAGACCATGTTCTTCCAAGTCCAGTCCAACCCAACCTTGGACACTTCTACGGATTCAGGGGCAGCCACAGCTTCTCTGGGCAACCTGTGCCAGGGCCTCACCAACCCTCACAGGGAAGAATTTCTTCCCAATATCCAGTCTAACCCTGCCTGCCCTCTGTGCCCCTGGAACCTGCTCTTCTCCAGGCTGACGGATTCATTCCACTGGCAGGTTTTTTTCCAATACTGTTTATGCATCTGCTCAAGTCTCCTGCAATCTCACATCAGCTCACACTTATGGCAGATGACATTTGTTTGCACACATTTAAGCAGAAAAGCCACTAGAGACAGGCAGCTCTTCTGAGTTTACAATAGCATGTATTCCCTGAAGACTTTTCAGTAGGTCTGAAGCATACCAAGTATAATGCTTTAAATTTCAGGTATTCCATCCTGTTACTTAAAACTGATCAGCCAGAGCTACTCAGTTACCACCAGACACAAAAAACCACAATTTTTCTACTCAGCACTAGTAGTCACCCAACCGTAAACTACGGGGAACTCTCACAAAGATCTGACGATGACAGCCCAAATTCAACACCTTTATGACAACTGCTATGTGCCTGTTTTATAAGATTAGAAACATGGTGGTGAGTGCTCACAACATGCTAAAGCATAGCACTTGCATTGGTGATTAGATGGAAAGAGAAAAGAAGCCTTGTTTGGGAAATAGATCCCTGGTTTTGTTTTATTTTATATTTCTGATTTGTTTGTTTTGCATCTGAAACTAAGGCCATCTACAACTTCATGCATTCAAATGTTACTGTTGTGTATACAAATTTTTTTAGAAGTGATCAGAAGTATCCTCCTCATCAATTCCAGGATATACTTGCAAATGATAAATTGTTATTGCTGTACTTATGGAGAAAACAATTTAAAGAGAATAAAATACTGATTAACTTAATATTCCTAGCTATCCATGGGTAAGACAAAAGCATTACCTAGGAATGCATCCACTAAACAGCTGATTCCACGCATGGCACGAAAGAATATTTGAGGCAGATGTTTAAGGCAGGGGTACTGATTCAGTTCTTGCGTCATCCCACTCACATTCAGAAACTGCTCCTGAAATTTGGGGGTAGAGCTAATAATGGCTGGGTTACTCAAATCCACAGGATTACTGCACAGAAAAAGAGCAAAATATATGTTAGTCAGTTTAAGAAAAGCTGTTAAGATTTTAAAAACACTGGAAGATGCAATAGTTTAAGGCACTTAAATAACACCACAAACCAGCATCCAATATCAATACATTTTAGCTGTTACTCCATCACAGGAAGGCAATTTTCATTTCCTGGGTTGCCATTATGTAACAGTCTTCATTTCAACATTACCCAAACACACTGAACAATTCTAGTAAAATTAAACAAACCAGAGCACACATTTGCTAGACTAATTATGCAGTAATATTAATTACTTATTAGGTCTTTTGAATCCACTTAAGAGTTTCTTATATTGTTAAAGTTACTCTAGAAAGGTAAGCAATGAATTAAATATTGTCAAACAGTGACAAGAAGGGGAGTGGATTGTAAAAGTTTGAGCAATTTTTCCTGACTGACTCAAATCCTGAAACAGCAAATTTGTAAACTCCAAATTTGAAGAGTCCAATACTTGTGACATTAGTACTACAAATGAAGAAAGAGGAGTTTTCAGTTAATTAAGAAGTAAATTTTAAACAGTCTACTGTTTATCTAGCTTTAACTATTAAATAGTATTTTGTATCAATTGTTAAATATTCTGGCCATTGAGAGCATTAATGTAATGCCATGTCCAAAAGTCTTTAACATAAAACACAGCATTTGGTTCACCTGTGCAATTAGGAAAGATTAACATGTATGGTAAAATTAACTGTATAGATTTCTTCATAAAAATAAATATATAAAGATAAATGCCCATTTAAAAAATAAATTGTAAGTTCAAGTCAACCTGAAGAATAAATGGAAGTTGTATGCACCTCCCAGAACTATTGTTCAGCTTTTCCTGTTTGTTATCTCAGAGAAACAAAATTCTGTTGAACTCTGTTCTTCAGATCCTCCAAAACTCCAAATAGCTAAAATAGTTTTCAATTAACTGAACCAGTTTACATTTGGAAAGAGTCAAACTTGAACAACACCACTCGGGCCTGCCCAGAGCTGCTGCATGGCACTGGCACAACAAGTCTCTCATTTTATTCTATTTAGATGCTTAATCTTGGCCATCTCCAGAGAAATGTTTCATTTGTCATGCAAATGTATAGAGCTGATGCAAGAACAGGAACAATGGATGGCTGTAATTACAATACCTCAGCATATGTAAAAAGCGAAACCATGTTTGTGCAACGCACTCATTATCCATTTCAAGAGGAATCAGACCAGCATCTTCATCGGGAATTTTGAATGGAGGAAATGAAGGTCCATATGTAAAACGCAGCAACCTAGAAAGCAAGTCAGACAGACCTGTCCTTCAGCTCATACTCCAAAATTTGACAGTGCATTTGAGCCCCAAAGGGATCAGCAGCCCACAGGTAAGTCTGCAGGCAAAAATGCAACATCCCAAGTTTTCCGAGAGATCCCCATTTTATACAATCACTCAGCCCTCTTACAGCCTTGGTTGCTGCACACCTGGAGCCTGCCTAAAGCAGCAGCCAAACCCAAGAGCTATTAAGGCACAAGACCCCTTAGCAGCCCTCCCATCACTGAGCCAGAGGGGTCACCAGTTCTTATAGCCACATGTGCATCTGGCAGGACTTAGATGTAAAGGAAGAGGGAATTTTCTTCTTTTAAAAAGAAGGAATTCAAGCCCTTATCCTCACAGCTCTTTAGCTTAAGCTTTCAATTACACTAGCAAGTCATGTTAGGTTGCAGTTCTAAATTCCAGCTCATGACTGATGACCTACACTGCACCCTGAGCAGCGCTGACTGCTGACCTACAAGCAGCACAGGACTTGCAACCCATAGTTTAGTGAGTTCTTCAAAACAGATGCACCACATCTGCCAGAGACTGGGATATACAAACCAGCAAAGAGCAAACCAGTGATCCAGTGTCATGAGGATAATGCTTGGACAAATGCAGATTTTTCCAGAGAAGAGCTGCAACTACCTGAAGAGTCACCACAGACCTTCACTGAGCTCCTGCTATCTAATCTGACCCCTGCTTCATACCCAGCTTCACCAAATTACAGTTCAATTTCCCTGAGCAACATAACCTTGATGTTTTACAAAGGAATGGAAGAGATCTGCATTGCACCTTCTCAATATCCCAGCATTCCCAGAAATCAGTTTGTCTTTCCCTAAGTTAACTTCCTTGCAATGGTCAGGAAATTACCCACTCATTCTTAGTCACTTATAAAGCCGTATAATTTTATAAAGTCATTACAACTACAAGAATAGGAAGAGAACAGTAGTCTATGGCTGACTCCTAAACCAAGAGACAAAACAGACTGAATTTCCATCTTCCACTTCTCCCAGCAGTGGACACTACAGTAACATGCAGCCAATAAACACAGGTGTCTGAAATCACAGCCTATTTACAGTACCTAGCCTGGACAGAAAACCAAAAGACCTTTAGGACATGAAGCCTTCTCCAGATGCAAGGATGATGAGGAATCCATTCAGTGCAGGAGCTGGTGGTGCAGCTGCAGTGACAGCTGCAGACTGAGCTCCCTGAAAGGAGGCTGGGGAAGAGGCTGGGAAATGCCAACCCTGGGCATAATAAAGGGCTCTGGACCTGTGGCCCAGCCAGGTGCTCAGACACCGCAAGAGCTGAGGGCTAGGGAGGAAGAGCCAAGACTTGCATGAGCGTGGACTGTGAGGGGATAAAAGTCCAGGAGTTGGGACTTGTTAGGGCTGCTCCTTGGAGGCACCAGCTCAAGCTGTTTCTGTGTTACTGTGCCAGGAATAAAGGGCTTTATGGAACAAGACATCTGAGAGTCCCATGGGAAACCTGGGGTTGAACTGGTGAGGAAAGCTGGTCTGCCTGTGAGAGTGGGGAATGCAGGGAGTCAAGCAGGGCACTCCTTGGCTCACTGGAGCTGCTGCTGTAAAGGGGCTTCAGTCCCAGCACTTAAAGTCGCTGGTGGTGGAAGAGTGATTGCCAGAGAGTCTTGGGAATGGTCAGACTGGGAAGTTTCCTTAACACCAAAAATACATACATCTGTACCAGGTAGCAAATGCTCTCCAGCCCTGTGTTCACCCACATTTAGTGCCCAGAAGCAAGACCTCATGGTATGTTTTTGCTGAGGAACTACCTAGCTCTAAGACTCAAAAGAGCCTGGCCCAACCCCATGCATGGTCATGCCCCACACCACTGCCTGGCAACACAGTGCACTGCTTCAGTTCTCCCTATGACTGCAAGAAATCAGTTTTTCAAAGAGCATGATCAAATCTTTAATGACATATGGGACATTTTCAAGAATGACTGAAGACAGAAATAAATTTTAAGCCACACATTCAAGACAGTTAAAATATGCTTAAAGCAATCTAGACGGGGTAAAAGTAGTATCTATCGGTATTGCAACACAATTAGGACTCCAGTGTCGTCCTACTAAAAATCGTAGCCACGGACACAAATTCACACTGCATATGTGTACAGATTTCCAAATATAATTTTCCATATGGTTTTAATTTGAAACATTTACTCTCAGCTTATTGCTAATAACCCAATTCACAGAACGGTTTACTAAAACATTTTAACTGTCTGAAGCTGGAGCTTCATTGAAGTATTAAAAATGCAGCCTAAAATACCACTGAACTTAAAGCCAGCCTCAGGAGCCGAACTTTCCATATATCAGGCATAAACCAACATTACTGAACACAGACTAAAACATTCCAGAAACCCTGCAGACTCCTGTGCACCAAGAGAACCAAGACTGTTAGTCAACAGTGGGAGAGAAAGAGTAGGCACAGTGTGTGGTGCAGAACACTTAACACATGTTTTGAGACAGAGCTGTTCTTTTCAGATCAGTGAATCATAAAGTATTTTCCGTTATGTAACGCTGTATCTAACAAGCTAAAAATAGCTAAAGAAATAGCGTGGGAAATACACAGAACTCATACTGCAGCTTTATCTCCCAGGGGTTTAACAAATAGCTGCATAACCAGGAAAAACCTATCCACACTTCACATTTTGACAAGTAATTCAAAGCATGAGTTTTCAAAGTTATAATAAACCCTTGCAGAAAAATACACTATTGAATATTTCACAATGCAGCAATTTTAACACATCTTTGAACTTTCACAGAAATAAGTTACTGCTATTTCAGGAGAGCTGAAAGGAGACCCACATGACCCTCTTACAAGCAAATAATTCAGTTCTTTCCTCGAAGAGTCTGAGATTTGTCCCACAAAGACTTCATACCAAAAAGACCTCAATATTAAGGGTACTGAAACTCTCTATACTGTTCAGAACCTTCTACTACAGCCAAAACTCTCCTGCAACCGCCAGATGTGAGAGTTCCTTCGGTCAGTTTGCAGGTGACACTGACGTGGGCAGGAGCTGACTTGCCGAAGGACAGGAAGGAACTCTAGAGGCATTTGGACAGGCTGGATCAAGGGGCTGAAGCCACTCCATGAGGTTCAACAAGGCAAAGTAATGGGTTCTGCCCTTGGGTCACAACCACCCCAGAGTCACAGGTTTAGTGCAGAGTGGCTAGAAAGTGCCCAGTAGGAAAGGCCCTGGGAGTGCTGATCAACAGCAGTTAAACAAGAGCCAGGTGTGCCCAGGTGGGCAAGAGGCCAGTGACACCTGGCCTGTATCAGCCATGATGCGGCAGCAGGACCAGGGCAGCAACTCTCCCCTGTCCTGGGCACTGGTGAGGCACCTCCAATCCTGGGGACAGTTTTGGGCCCCTCATGGCAAGAAAGACCTTGAGGGGCTGTATCAGAGAAGGGGATGGTGCACAAGGAGCAGCTGAGAGAGCTGGGAGGGCTCAGCCTGGAGAAAAGGAAACTCAGAGGGAACCTTCTCATTCTCTACAACTACATGAAAGGAGGTTGGAGCCACCAGAGGGTTGGCCTCTTCTCCCAAGTAACAACAGACACGACATGGGGAAATGGCCTCAAGTCGTGCCAGAGGATGTTTAGGTTGGATGGAAAGGTTGCCAGGCACTGGCACAGGTTACCCAGGGCAGTGGTGGAGTCACCAAAGGGTATTAAAAGACCTGTGGATGTGGCACTTGGGAGCATGGGTTAATGGTGGGCTTGGCAGTGCTGGGGGTATGGTTGGATTTGATGATCTTAGAGGTCTTTTCCAACCTAAACAATTCTACCATATATGATCCTCACTGTTCCCATACTCATCAAGACTCAGTGCAGCTCTTCTCCCCTACTCTCTAGAGCAGAGAGCCTGTGGTCTGCCTCTGGCCCATCACATCCCAACTGCCAGGGCAGAAGAGTCCAGGCAGCTGTAACACACTTTCAGCTCCACAGAGTCCAAGAGTCAGCTCAAAACCAGCAGCATGCGCACTAACAAGCATCTAATAATTCTGATGGTGACACACACACATAATGCTACAGTAATATTCTTGAGTCATTCCTCAAGGCATATGATGAAGAGTCACAATGACGGAGACTAATACACACACACGCCACAAAGTGCTAAATATCACAGAGGTGCTAAGCTTACACAAGAATAGAGAAAATCCAACTCAGATCTTCCCTTGCAGAACAAAGGAATACACACACAATCCAAGGATACAGCAACATCTCTCACTTTGTATTTCTTATCCACTTTTGGATTGCTGCACATTCCACAAATAAGCAACTCCAAAACACGTATAATCATGATTATCCCCATACATGCATTTATTTCCATGGGATTTCTCCTACCTGGAAGTAAGGGCACAAATGACCTTGCTCCACTGTTCTACTACTGCAGGATGATGTCGCCAGTTAGCCACCATCTCTTTGGCAGTTTTCCAGTAAGGAGGTGTTGGAAAGCACCGCGTACAAGCGAGTAACCATACCTCAAACAGCACACCAATTAACTTCTCAGCCAGATTCTCAGCAATGCCACCTTACAACAGAAACCAAGCACACCTTCAGTTAATGTTCTATCTAAACAACTTCAAATATCTCCCCAAAGAGGTTTTGGTTAAAGTGTATGAAGATTAAGCCCTCTTTTTTCATAATTTTTAAGAGTAATCGTTGATTGCTTCCTACAGCCAATTAGCCTTTTTGCAAGACCAAGTACAACAGATAAAGCCCAGCCACATGTGTGTAATAAGGGACAGCAGGAATCCATCAATCTTAGGCCATCCTCTACTGCGCTGTATCTATACCGAAGTCTTTTTTTTTTAAATAGGTAAAACTGACACTATTATTTTGCACTAGGCAGGCTGAACAGCAAAACAAAGGGGTTTGAAACAGTGAAACAAACAGGGAACAACATTGTCTGAAACTGTTCATACCAAACTGTTCCTGTATAAAGTCACTGTCCTGCAAAAATACTTTCAGGAAAACTCAGCTCCAAATCATTCAGTCTTTTCTGGCAATGCTCTATTTTAGAGCAATGGGGTAGAATTAGGAGTGAGCTATTGTGCTTTGGTAGCTCCTTAAGAGCTTTTAATGGGTTCCCCCATCCTGCCATTAGCTGAATGTCAAGAAGAGCCAGAAGTTTTTTCAGTAACTGAACCAAACGGAAGATGAACATGAACCTTGCACAGTTGGAGCTGCTAGAAGAGTGTCATTGATCTGAAGTAGAAATAATAACAAAACCTCCCAGGTTTCTCTTGCCATAATTGTCGACTCATGTGCCAGCTTCTGGACAGCTTTCAAAACCTGCAAGCACAGTCTGATCTGACTGGATCCCGGGTCTGGCCTGCAAGAGAAGAAAACAACGCTCGAGAAATGGAACTATGAAGTGATGTACTCAGTAACATGAACTTTCAGCAGTTACAACAGGAAATAAATATTATTGAGCGAGACCCAGGAACATGAGCCAATATGTTGCTGTGCACCTCAACTCTGTCTCGACGCATCCTAACTCTGCCATAATGACCTCAAGATGTACCATAACACTCTTCTCCATGTGAGACTCAACACGTAGAGCAAATACCAGAGCAAGCACAATCCATCATCCCAGATTTATCTTGGGCCAAACAATCACAATCCAGTTGAGACATCATGAATTGCTACATACATAATTCAGAAGTGGCAAAACTAGAACATATTGTTAGCAAACTAATTTAAATTCTTCCTAGTTCTCCTCTTGTTTCCAAATCAACTCATATCCCTTCTTTCTTTAGTCTGATGTTCCTATTTAATGACCCCCTTCTAGATCTTTTTCTGTAAGCAGTTAGGAGTACGGAAGGAAGAAAGGAAAGAGTTTCCTATTTTCTAGGTTTTTCCTGTAGTAATAATCAGATCCACACTGGCACTGCTGAGTCATTCAACACAAAGTTGTGCAGAAGCAGCAAAAATCAGTGTCACCTCTTCCCATCAGTTAGTCTGGACAAGGCAGAACAGCTACAAAAAAGTAACGTGACACATTCTGGACAGTATTTGAGGATGGTAAAAAACCTGAGGAAGCCTAAATGTTAAAGGGTGAAAAAAGAGATTAAAAATTAGATTGTGCAGTTTATGTAAAGCATATTTTAATCTGTGCATCATTTTGTCATCCCTCCTACCACCACTGAAGGGACGACAAAAAAATCATAAAAGTATTACCTTCCACTGCACTACTAAGTAGTATTACCAGATTCCTACCAAACATTTCTAATGTGGTATAACCCACAAGTCATGTTGCATAGCAAGCACCTCAAAAATGTGCTGGTCCACTAAATACTATTAGCTTTTATCTTGACAGCATAAGTGTTGTATTGCAGTACTGGAAAAAAAGATTACAAAGAGACAAGATAATGCCTAATGCAAAATTGCACACTATTAGCTACAGTTCAGGACCTCAGTGGGTTGCCTGATGCTAGTGCTAGATCATAACCCAGAGTCTCTCTGCAGAACAACAAACTTTGGGACAAGTGAGCCCTGCCTTGCTTACAGCAGTATTTTTTGCCTGAGAAACAACAGAGCAGACTGTTTCAATTGAAAGATATCCTTAATCTATATAGGCTTGAAGCTTCCAAGGCTGCTTCAAGACTTGTTTCCCTAACCATTTAGAGAAACTGTAAAAAAACAGAGCTTATATGCAAGCTAATGGGATACTTCTGCACTAATCTTGTAAAGGCAACTGTTATAGATACATGTTATGTTATTGGCTTTTCACAAGTATTGAGATGAATGTTAAATGTGTAGTGTCAGAATGACTCTGCTGTATAGTTCTTTTTGCTTAGACATAGTAGTGGGATAGCTGATATATAGTTATACTTGTAATTGAACTGTCTGTTTGGTTGGGATAACATCCAATGAACATGTGAAGAGGACCCTGCTATTGATGTGCCAAATGATCAGCACCTGCCGTGTGAAGAAAGCACGGACACAGCCCAAACTGGAGGGGATAATGAATCCACAACCAAGGAACAGGCCTGCTCTAAAAAGGCGGACCCAAGGAGTGGCCTTGAAAAACTGTTCTTGGAAAAAGATGAATATACATAATACTCTATGCATATGCAACAGGCTGATGTAACAGAAAAAGTATTTAAAGGGTCCCTCAGAAATTTCAAGTGTGCTCTTGTCTGAGTGCCAAGACACCCTGCTGGTCGGCTGTATTAACACTTTGCTGGCTGTCTCTTATTGTCTTTTTATTAAACTTTTCAAATTTTACCAGGAAAGTGAACCTCATTTTTCACACAACTCAAAGATTCCTGTCCATCTATGACTTCCTCTTGTCCAAAGCTGACCTAGTGCCAAGTTCTGCTGGCACTACTGCTAGACTTTCGGGTGTCTAAATTTCTACAGACTGTGGCCTTTTGGCCATACTCCTTCAGAAGTACTGTTCCCATGATTTCATATGAGAAGCATATGACATTATTACAAAAAAAGCACTTTGGCAGTCACATGTTCCATGGTCTCTCAAGCAATTCCAGACATTTCTGTTGCAGAGGACCCGGATATCTGTACCTCACTCTCCTGGAGAGGCAATAAAGGCGGAGAGTTCTCCCATTTCCTTCCAACAGTGTTTGTGGCACTGAAAATTTATCTGACAGCAGTAACAACCACTACTGCTTAAGTCATCTTCAAGACCTCTTGGATATCCTAGGGTTGCCAGAAATGGAAAGCCTGGGGGTTGCCTGGGGACTATTCAAATATGTCAGCAAGTGTTTGTTTCTTCAGGGTGGACAGAAGGCCAGTGCAGGAGGGAAGGAAGGGAACACCCTCTCTCTCATCACTGCAGCAGATAGAGGAAAGGTAACTTGACTTACCCAGCCTTCACAGCTTTATTTTTCAGCACCACCCTATTTCAAGGACTGTGCATGTAAACATTTGATTCAGCTGAGCACTCAGACTAGAATAATCTATATGCACTTGCTCTGAAGGGATACACACAAACTCCTGAGAGGCCACCTACATGGAAATGCCCACTTCAGATTGCTGCATTTCACACCTCACCCCTATGTCATGTCTTGAGCCTTAAGCCTTCACAACTCTGGGCCACCACTTTAAATGCACCCAAACCAACAGCTACACTGTTTCTAGAAAACCAGAATGACAAAGGAAGTTCTTTTAATCACAACCTTCCACAGGACATAGGCTTACAGTAAAGACCTAATATCTTCAACACAAGAACAGATTTTTCCAGGAGACAGTTCAATACAGATTGCTATAACAGCTCAGTTGGGTAAATCCAGAAATCATTCTCCTCTTCCCCACCACAGACATCTAAGTCTGAATCTTCACTTTTATTCAATGCAGGTGTGCACAACTCAGTCCTGCATTTCATTTGCAGTATAGAAATTTCTCCTGTTGCTGGAGTGAATTCTGAACACAGCTCCCTGGAGGGCAAAACTTAAAAATAGAGCAGGGACCTGAACATCTAGTGTTGACAGCAGCAGCCATGAAAAGTCAGTGTTTAGGGTACATCTCAGAGGCTCTTGAAAGAAAAACTATAGAACAGCTATAGTACAGGGACAATATCTAAAATAATGATTTTTCAGTCCTTCCTGTCTCTAGGTGTTAATTATTTCATTCAACAGCTATCACGTGTAGTCTACCAGCCTACACAGAGGTCCACCAATGATTGTGGGAGAGAAGGGTGAAGTGGAAGCTTGTGCCAACAGCATACAAGAAGCTGTACTTCTGAGCTGCCTGCTACTAGGGCCCCCGATGTGAAAGCAAGAACGGGATCACAGAAACAACTACTTAACAGACTAGTGAAGAATTCCTTCTCTGCTGTGCCAAGGGAATAAAGGATCCAGACAGCAGACTGTATTCTGCACTTAGTAAAGCTTAGAGACAACCTCCAGCTGCCATCTAATCCAGAAGCTTGCTTTCCTCAGACTTGTGTCTTTGCCTTGACCATTCTTTAACAGGAAATAAATACATATTCTCTACAAGTTAAGAGCAACAGCAGCTAAGAGTAGGTGATAGACTTCAAAGCAATCAACAAACAGCAAAGAACTCCTCTGAATTTGCACAAAATATTATTCAAAGCCCTTTATAACGAAGCCTTTAGTTAAGTGACCCAAGTGCAGCTGAGCACTTTGAAGGCCACCTGCAGTGATACATATTTAATACTGATAAAAGCAGATGATCTGATGCTTATGCACATATACTAAACATTGATCTGAAGTTAAGTACCCTTTCAGGGGGCACTACTACTTAATCTTATTTATCCAGTACGTATGTGCAACAACAGCAGGTAAACTTGCCATAAACTACAAATAAGGAAACGATGTTTGCACACTCTGACAATGTAGCTGTGTACAAGACCTAGAAGCATTGTCTGTCTCAACACCATACTCCAAGGATGTCAGGCAGGAAGCACTCCGCCACAGGGTTCTTTCAAAACTACCAGTGAAGGACAGCCAGCATAACCATGCACATTTAACAGGCAGCAAGATGCAGGCACAGAGCAGTCACTTAGTGCAAGATCCTTCAGTACATCACAAATGTGCTCAAGTCTTGACTAACAAGGGCTGGGCCTGCCATGATGTGCTCTTAGTTTATCTTGGTTTTACACAATGAAAAGCATATGGTCACACAGTGATGCTCTTCTAATTTTCCCATTGCTATCCAGTCATCCGATAGAGATAAATCTTGAAGGTCTTGGGACAGTAAACAGTCAAGTATATAAACTTTCTATGATTCTAATTACCTAACCACAGCACCAAGAACTCAATTTGCTATTGCAAAATTACAAAAGATGTTTGGAGAAACACCTTCCTAAGCTTGCAGCAATAGCAGTCTTATTTTACTCAAGAGCCTCCATGCATCATGAGTCTTCTGACAGGCTACCTGCTGACTATAGCTTGGAATCCCTAACACTCACCTTGGTACAAAGAGATTTTGGAGATGTTTGAGAATGCTTTGAACATAAAGGTTTGGTTCCTTAATAACAGGTAAAGGAATGGAGTCCTTAGGTAACACAAGAGCCATAATCCAATCTGTATACACATCCACACAGTATTTCACAGTATCGCCATCCAAAGGGAGAGTTAGTCCATAACAAACCACCTCCATAGTCCATTTTACCTAACAAATACAAAGCAAAAGTTATTAAAAAGAAATATTTGTAAGTAAGTACTGGTCAGAGCACATTAGTTCTAACTCAAAAAAAAAAAAAAAACAAACCCAAAAACAAAAAACCAAAGCAGTAGTTAAGTTGTATGGACAATTCTGTTTAACATATCCTGCAAGAAAATACGAAACGATTAACTCATATATCATGATATTATGAAGAATATGAATAAATGGCAAATCACTCTCTAAATCCTGAATCTCTTAAATATAAACTGTAAAGAGAACTCTCTGGAACACACAAAAGCTGCTCGTAAAAGATTTTCAAATTCTAATAAATATTTGTACTATACAAAGACTTTTTTTTTTTGAAGTCACATATTGTTATTTCAAAACTGAAGGTAATTAGAAAGCCTTTGTGTTAAATGCTAAATTCCTTGAGTTGGTTTTGAGGTTTTTTGGTTGGTTTTCTGTAGCCTGAATTTCCTGGTACAGTAGCTCAGACAAACGTTTACTATTAAGTCATGAAGTACACTGTTGCTATGATCTAGTTGCTAATAAAAACCCTATGGAGATTACTAAACTAAAAATGTAACACACTTCATAAAACTTGGGACTATAAAGAGAGAAAAATATAGAAAACCATTAAACTGTCACTCTTGCATAAAGGAAACTACCATCTCCAAGGAAAGACACTTACTTCTTTGTCTGTTTTTAGTAAACTCTCACTTCCAACAGATGATGTAATTAATGCTTGTCCAAGAGGACGAACCACTGCATTTGCCACTTCTCTCCCCACATTCTCAGGATAGCTGTGAAGTACACTGGTATTCCCCTGATCATTTTGAATGACAAGATGCAAGGATCTCCACTCTGAGTACATAGTGCCTCTATGCTACAATCCAAACAACACCTAGGGGGCAAGGAAGAAAAAGAGACAATTAGTCAAAATGTCTACAGTATGAGTTAGCAAAACTGAAGCTGTATATCACTATCCAGACCCTTGTAAATTCAAGATGCATATATCCATTTCATGCATTTGACAATCCAGAAGAGATTCCAACAGTTGTTCTTCAACCTTAGTATGTTTTTTACACAGACAAGCTTCAACATATCTTGATTACAGAGATTACAGCAAGTTTCAGTTCAGGACTATCAGCCCATTTTAGATACTTGAGAAAGTGACTTCACCTCACACTTCTGCTTGCACCATCTTTGCAGGAAAGATGCTCCCATTTACACGACATCTTCAGGTAAGCAGTTCTTACTTGAAGTATTCTACAGAATACTTGTAGAAAACAGTTTTCTTGTAGAACTGTTTTCTACAAGTATTCTACTCATGAAGCAATGGCTGCAATTCATCCCTTGTTCCCTTTTTCACCTCAACAGCAGTTAAAAAGAGATACCAGGAAACTTCCAGGAAAACCTTAGTCATCTGAGAAGACAAAAATTCAGCCTCTTTTACAATTCATAAGGTATTTCTACAGCAGGCACTACTCAAAACTGGTAGCTGAAAAAGGCAATTGAGTGATAATGAAGAGTGCCCCTTATTTGCAGTGAGTTCAGGACTGGCTGAGCCGTAGTGCATCACTAGCTTAAACACAGCATCACTTTACAGTTTCATTACAGCACATACCAATTCCAAATCTGTGGCAGTGGGGTGCATTTCAAACGCTTGTAAAGTCAATGCACACAGAGTCACACTGTAAAAATCTACATTTGTCCCACAGATTCCAGACAGAAAAGCCACTAGGAGATTTCCTAGGCAGTGCTCTCAGAACTAGAGACAGATCTTTTTTCAGTAACAATCCCAGCACAACTGCAGTTGTGCATTTCCTCTCATTGCCATTTGAGATCACGAAGCCAAGCTGACCATGAACTAACTAGGTTTTTGCAGTGATGGGAGCTTGGGCTGGGTATTTTGGCATTGGTGTGAAACCTCAATCAAGAGAGGCAATTAGAAGCAGCAGAAGTTAAGCTGTGCTCCCACAGTCCCTGTCAGGCAGCAGCAGCCTTGTGTCCCGAGCAGTGCCTTGTGATGCACCAGCAGCACACACAACACCTACGTGCTGCACGGGGGCAGGGCTGGGAGACAGGCCAGAACCCCCCTCCCCGGGAACGGGTGGGGCAGCACCAGTCATGGGACTGCACTGGGCAGCTCAGAGACACCCACCACACACACCCAGTTTTGATCCACACATCAAACATATCCAGATATCTGATCTAACTCAGAGGAGAAACATCTGTGCCAACACAACAGAACAGCGAGGACCCAGGGCCAGAGGGGTGGCAGGAACATCCCTCTGACAGCAGAATGCCTTGTACAGGCTCACAACATTAAACTGCTGCTCGAGCAGGTGGTACCATAGTAGCCTGAGCCACCAGAACTGGGACTGCGCCATATCCCTTTCCTCCTCTCCCACCAGAATCGGCAGTCTTTTATCCCTTATCTGAGCCAGCTGACCACATGAACAAGGAAAACAGGGCTGGCACAGGAAAAAAGCAAGGAGTGTTCAAGAGACACAGCCCAGAGCAGCTCAAGCTGTCACTGATGGCACTCGAAGATCCATTTGCCAACTACTCTTACCTGGCACAATTTGGAAGCCAGTTAGTTATACAGGGAATATTGTGAACACTTCCCTTAGACATTCGTTGGCCCAAAACTAAACAAGAAATCAGGGAAAAGCCTATTTAAACAAGTCTGCCTATTTAGCTAACTCCCCAAATGTTTATACCCAAAACCTGTGCAAAAAGCCTGATGATTCCCTTCAAGAGAGACAGAAAAGCAAGGCAGCAAGATCTTGTCTTCCAAACTACATCTTTCCTGGTTTGATGCAGCAATCACATGTGGTCATCTGATAGTGAGTTAACCAGAGCAGCAGCAGCCTGCAGGATGTACAATGCCTAAATTCTTCAGGCACCTTCCCTCCTTTGGGGGCTAAGGCAGGGGGAATGCTCATGTCACTGTGGTCAAAACCCTTAGGCTTAGAGAAAAATGGAAATTCCATGACACAGAAAAGCCACACACACACAAACCTCCCCCAATCAAACCAAACCAAACCCCCAAAGAAAAAAATCAAACGAAGAAAAAAAAAAGCACAAAAACAAAATACCAAACAAAACCCACAAAAACCCAATCTTCAGTAATGGCTTCAATCACTGCTTAGCTTCACTATCTAGGTTTCCATACTGGTATCTTTTCCTTTCATATCCTATAGCCACAGATCTTCATCTCCCCCTTCCTCTCCCACCTGAACACCATCTTAGTCTCCAGCGTGTGTTTAGAGTCAAAGCAGAAGGGACAGAAGTAAGATATAATCCCCTTTCCCCCTCCTCTCGCAGCCCCACAGCACTTTGCCTCTATCACCAGAGCAGAATCTCTACCCCTGTTCCACAAGGGAAGCACTCTCCATTCCTCTCCTGTGACACAAGTTCATTAGAAGCATGTAACCCTGGAACAGCATTTGAGGAACATTGGTTTAAATAAACTGATTTGAACTGATAAAATAGCATGTCCTTTCCACAGCAGCCTTCCGGTTGGCAGTGAACAGCTCATGGCAGGAGCTTATTCGTGTGTGATAAGCACAGCACGCTTACTGTGGCTACCCTCATCCCAGAGCAGGGTGCCCAGGTGTGTGGAAGTGCTGTACAATACAAGCAAATGGCAGGCAATGCCTATGTGGGAGCTTTCTCATTTAGAAGAAAGAACTCAAAGGACGAGGATTCCCAAATCTTGCTGCATTTTAGAAAACCTTAATTGCACTAGGGCAGGGGAATGCAAGGACACAATCACCCGCCTTCATGCAGCTCCCTGTCACAATGAAGAAAATACACAAAGCTCTTCTAGGCGATCCTTCCACACTTCTGAGGAGCAGCACCTTTAACAGATACAGGATACATACAATATGCCATGTTGAAGAGGTTTAGCAGCAGGACAACCAAAACATCTCATACCACACACTCCCAGCCCGCTGCCTGACATTCATACATAAATTTAATGATCAGCCTGTATCTTGTTAATATTTGAGGGTTCCTTTGGTCTTGTTGTAAAAAAAATCTTCTGTTAGTTTCAACAATACACAAGGAATACTGAAAGAAGTAATTGATTCAGATGCAAAATCCTTACAAGGGAGATTTATCAGGATATCGATCTATTCACCCCTCAATATTTAGTTTTTATTTGGAAGGACTAGAAGTTACTTTTATTTAAGACTCCAGTTCAACTGCCACTTGAATTGGAAACGGCTGCAATCTGTTAGGATTGGAGTATCACTAAATCTATCTAGTATGCAGCTTCTTCTAATTGGACATGAATTAAAAAAGGCTAGAAAGTCTCCACACAATGATATTCAAGACAATGTTCCTGACAGATTCCACACACTGACAGCTTCCTAACTTGCTTCAGACAAAGAGTACCTAATGCTGTGCAGCAGCAGGACTCCCTCCCTTCCAAGACGCCCTATTTATCAGTAACTACTGAAACAGCAACAGCAAACTGAAGACCAATACAGCAACTGTCACATCACATCTGATTTATTTTGACTTCTATTTTTGCAATGCTTCTGTATTTCAGCTTCAATAAAGCACCCCCACTGGCCCAACTAACATCTCCCAAGTTTCATGAAGCTGAATATTCGCACTTCACATACACGTATGTCTCTTATTTGGGTTCAAATAACCAAGGACTCTCAGAATGCTGATTAAGAGGAGGGGTGAGAAGAATAATAAACAAACCCCTGTTGTTCACCAAGCAGTTTTACACACTCTTGCATGCTATATGTTCACTGTATGCTCTTGGAGGCTGCACTAAATGAAACATCTTCACACTCTCACAGACAGACATGGAAAGAAATCGCCAACATTAAAAGTAGCAAAACAGAGGAGACATTCATCTAGTATGAAACTGAGCATGAATTCCAATATTCCCTAGTGTGATAAATAATCTGGATTTCAATGTATTTCCCCCCAATCTGTTTCATTTTAGGAACTTCAGTAGTTATCACCATATAAACCACTGAAACTGGATGTCTCAGTGGAGACCCAAGATCCTCAGTTCTCAAACACTGCAGAAGCTGGTGAGCACAGAAAAAAAGTGAGTTCATAAAACTCAAAAAATAAAGTTCTATTTCCAGCTTCCAAAGACTTAATATGAACAGCTGCAGCCAAAATATTTAAACTCTTGGATCACTAAAGTTAGACACTGAGTCTAACTAAAGTTAGACTCTGTTAAACAGAGCCACATTCTGCAGTTACTGTGAAGGAATATGCAGAGGGTCTGAGCCTGAAGCATGTGCAGGGGAGAGGTCAGGGAATCAATACCCGTGAACAGAGCAGTTTCTCAGAAAACGTGCACTGAGGGAGGGAAGTGCTGGGGGCAAACATGAACATTTAGACTTTTGTGTTCAGCAGCTTCAGATGTAAAACGAATTATTTTCCTATGATGCAAAAAAAAGTCAAGCACAAAGACAATCTGTCCCAAAATTGGATCCTTCTTGGCTTTTAGTAAAACCAAAAAAGCAGAGCAGACACAATGGTTAGTAGTACAAGAGATGCAAAGAGCAGAGATATGCTCAAGGAAGGCTGAAGGCCCAATTGAGCCTAAACCAGAGAAGCAGCCACAAAAAACACAAGTCTACATCAAAGTTCTGGGATATCAGATACGCTTCATAAGTATTCCCTGGAAAAAAAGCTTTCTCATTTAATATGACCTCTGCTACCTACCAGTACTAACATCTGCTCTCTAGAAAAAACAATTCTTGTCAGAAAGCCACCCTGCCACAACCCACCTCCCCCCAAAGCACAAACCAGATGTTTATGAGCGATTTTTCTCAGTCCCGTGATATTCTGAGCATGAACAGCTGCTATATGCGCACTTGTCCCACTGCCCTCCAAGTTCATGTTGGAGAAAGCAAGTTAGATCTAGCTGAGACTAACTGCACCTCTGGTATTAAGCCTACCAGGCCTGAGGAAGCACAGCCCTCCTGGTAGCTCACCTCTGGAGCCATCCAAAAGGTCAGCTCTGCCTAAGGCATGCACTGTGTGTAAAGGACAACAGCCAGAGCAGAAAGCATGCAAAAAATAAAAATGGCAAGAACCAAATAGAACACCTGTCTGAGAGAAAGGCCAGCAGAAAGTTGGTATTTTAAGTATTTTGTTAAAGAATAAAAAAAAATATGCATGTTAGGGTTACTATTAAATTTTTTAAAGTCTATATTCAAGGCAAGAAGAGATGAGGCACACAAAAAATCAGGAACTTCTGTCATCCTTTCCCAAGCCATTCAGCCACTGCACTATAAAAGGTCAGAGAAGAGAATCACAGCTGCCCTTGCCCAGAAAAGACAAATTTATCAGATTTTATTGCATTACTGTAGCAGAAGTTAATACATTAATGCATCACAGGGAAGACTGGGTCTCAAATGTAAGGTGCCATTTAAGCCACAGGACTCCGACCTCACTACCTCCAGCAGTCCCAGTTCACAGATCCCATCATCTCCTTAGTTCCCAGGAACACTGCTGGACACAGCCTGGCCAGAGCAGGAGGCAGGGCACCTGCTATAGAGAAGGCCACTGCCTAGGAGCCTCCAGAGGCTGTTACAGCTGAGCAGAGCCATAGGAAAGCAAAAACATCAGTCAGTTTTTTTATGTTTTGGCTATTATTCTGCTTTCAAGCATCAGTACTCAGACATCAGTAATACTCTGCTTCTCACTATTACTCTCATTTTTAACAGTAGGTTTGATAAAATTATCTTCCAGGCAGGTCACCTGACAATTTAGTAAATTTTCAAACCTCACATTTGTGCCAAAAACTATTTCATTAACTTGACCACGAAAGGGTACCCTCGACTGCGAAACATTTTTACTTAGCAGTTTATTTAACATTGGCACTTATTCGTTAGCCCGGTTTCTCGTGAAGGGTTCAAACTGCTCAAGCAGGAAAGACTCTCTGCAGGCACAGCCCCCTTACTCCCGGGAGAAGCCTCGCTGCAATCCACTATTTGCCAAATAAATAGGATCTACTATCCACTGGGCCGGGAGACCAAATGAGGCAGGGAAAGCAGAATCCCGAGAGCCAGGGAGGCACCAGCGGGCCGCTGGTCGGACTCCGCAGGGAAACAGCGACACAAACTTTTCCCTCCCTCAGGCCCAGCTCCCGTTCGCATGATCCACACGGGAGGAAGGGCGCGGTTACCACCTAACGCTCCTCCCAGGGACCCGAAAGCCGTTCGACCCCGGGGCCGAAGCAGGGGCCGAGAGGGGTCATCGAGAGTCGCTCTCGCCCGCCCCGCGGTGGCTACACGGCACAAGCCAGGCGCGAGGCGCTGGGGGAGCCCCGGGGACGGGCTCGTCCGCCGCCCGCCCCGCTCGGGCCCCGCCGCGGCAGCGCAGAGGTCAGCGTGGCGGAGGCTCCGGGCGGCGCCCGCGCCACAGGCCCCGCGGGCGGCGAAGTGGGCCGAGCTCGACAGCGCCGTGGCGGGAAGCCTCTCCGTCTTACCTGCGCCGAGAGTCCGGTAGACATGTCGAGGGGCGCCGCTCCCAAAGGCCGCCGGCGCCACGGGGCCGCGGCCACACGGGACCGGGAGCGCCGCTCGTTGCGCTCGGCCCACACCCGCTTCCGGCAGCACCACAAAGCGCACAGCGGGGCCGTGGCCTGCGCATGCGCGAAGCGCGCTACAACACAACTCCCCACCCCTGCATACAACTCCTGTGCAGTCGGCGCCGAATAAGTCGCAGGGACAGACTATGCGCATGCGTGGAGCGGCCGCTGCTGTGCCTGGCGCCGCTGTGGTGCCCTTACTCTTAAAGGGGCCGCGCACGCCGGCCCCGCCCGCACCCCGGGCTACCCACGAATCCCAGAGGCTCCGCCATCTCAACGTTCCCCGGGCGCTACACCCGGGCCTGGGGAGGGCCTGGGCGGCTCACCGGGACTGACCGCCCCTGAGCCCTCGGGGGCGAGGAGCTGCTGGTAGGCACGTCCAGCTCGAGCACCGCGCGCAGCGACCGGGAGCCGCCGGTGCCGTTCCGCTAGCCTGGCTCCGGCTCCTCTTCCACTGCCACCGCGGGGTCTGCAGGACGCTGCTGTCCGGTCCGGCCTTGCCCTGCTCTCAGGCCCCGCTTTTGCTGCGCCCCGGCAGCTGCAGCCTAGCCCGACTGTGGCTGGGAAGGGACAGCGACAGCACGAGCTGTTTCCTCAGGCCGTGTCTCGCCCTTCCCACGATCTTTATTCCCATACCGCGTTCATTTGCTGTTCCCCTGGGCCATAGTATTCACTAGTCTGCAGGTGCTGATAGTACTTAGCTACAGCAACGTGGGTTACCTGGTTTCAAACACTGTAGGCAGCATGTGAGGGGGGGATTCTGCCCCTCTGCCCACTCAGGTGAGACCACACCTGCAGAGCTGCCTCCAGCTCTGAGGACCCAGTATAAGAAGGATGTGGAGCTATTGGACCAAGTCCAGAAGTTGCCATGGAGATGGACCCAGGGCTGGAGTCCCTCTGGTCTGGAGCCAGGCTGGGAGAACTAGGGGTGTTCACCTGGAGGAGAGAAGGCTCCAGGGAGACCCTTAGAGCCCCTTCCAGGGCCTAAAGGGACTCCAGGAAAGCTGGAGAGGGATTTGGGACGAGGGATGGAGAGACAGGACAAGGTGGAATGGCTTCCCACTGCCAAAGCGCAGGGTTAGAATAGATTTCTTTAGTATTTCTTTAGTATTTTTTTGATGTGAGGGTAGCAAACCACAATTTTCTCGGAGAAACTGTGGCAGCCCTCCCGTGGAAATGGCCAAGCTGGACAGGGCTTGGAGCAATCTTGTCTAGTGGAAGGTGTCCCTGCTTATTGCAGGGAGCTTGGAATAGATGGCCTTTAAAAAGTCCTTTCCAACTTCTCTCTGATTCTGTGAAACACAGCCAGTGGAAAAGGCAGCACAGGGCACTCTGCAGGGAGCATTGCCTTGCTCCAAAGCCCAGCACTGTTTAGGGATTATGCGAGGGCCCGGTGTTCTGAGAGCCCCTGGGAATGGGCCACTTTACCTCACTCCCTGCTGCAGCTGGGGAGTGGCACCATCCGCCTGCCTGTATCACCCCTGGGGACACACTGTGTTCACCTCTCTGCAAGTGTTCTCTGATTTCTGCAAGCACTCCCGCAGGCGCACTGCTGGGAAAGTCAGCCCAGTCTTGCAGATACCTTATGGGCCGCTCTGCAGAGGCCAGGTTTCCAGGTACTTTCTTCAGCACTTGCATGCAGTGTTTCTTATTCAGTGCAGCACTAAGATGTTAACCTAAACAAACAGGAGCCTGCAAAGTGAATTGTGAATTCTGTGAATTGTGCAAGTTAACCTCTTGTATTGCCATCCATTGAAGGAACACCATATATCACAGTGCAAACTGTACTCCGGTTCATCTTCCTGGCAGGAAGACTTCTGGTCCACACATCCTGTGCATGGAGGCTGCTGACAGCAAGGGATGTAAATTTCATAATAAAGATTTGCTCAGTGCTTTTACTGTAAATCTTTTCCTCCTCTTTGTTCTGCACCCAAGGGGAGAGCAGGGCCCTTGCAAGACACATCCCTTCACAGTACCATGAATCTCTGGTGCCTAATTACAAAAAAAAAAAAAAAGAGATCTGGAGGGGTTAGTGAGGCTGCTGGGGGTTGATAGAATGCAGCACAGATGGAGAGGACTGAATGGAAAGCGCATTTGTGTCTTGGTTTGAAAGACAGGTGTCTGCCAAGGATGGCAGGAGCTTCCTTTGGAATCGAGAATATATCCCTCTTCCCTCCGAATTATTGTAACTTTGAGATTATGGGGCTTTCAGGCAAAGAGATGGGAAAAGGAATAGCAGTTCTTTACGTGTGTAAATATAACAAGGCAAACAAACCACAACCCCAGCAGCAACACCAGGCAGACCCAGAGCCCCAGGCCCAGCCTTCTCCTGGCTGCAGGTACCTTCCCCTTTGGTGCAGTTCCGGAGACTCTAAAACTCAAAGACAAAGTGAGTTTTAAAGTAGGTATGTAATTTATTCAGCAGCTGGACATATAAGAGGATAACTTCTTCAAATGCTTGCATACCCCCTTGCTCACTCATGTTTTCTTTTATTCTCTTCAATGTTACATATGCATCAAGTTTCACAATACATCTATGCATATTCATTCCCTGGCCCCCCCCCCTCCGCCTTGTAAGCTAATCATCTTATCAATCCTCTGCACCTGCACAGTTGTCTCTGGTGGTCATCTCAGGAGTCTTGGGGGTTGTAGAGGTAGTAAAGGAAGCAAAGTGGTCTTCATCAGAGCTGACCTGACCCCACTGCCTTGTGCATGCTTACTGATTCTTTGGCCACAGTCCAAGCCGTGAGACAAGATTCATCTGGTTCCAGGGGCCCAAGGAGCCTCGTTATCTCAGTATCCTTGGTAACCTTGCATATTTGTGTCTTGTTCTGGTAAACATCCTTCTCCTTATCAGACATCCTTGCATTCTTTCTTGCTCTTCTTGTGCGTAGTCCCTTCCTTTCCCTTCTCAGTACAAAAATGCAGCAAATATTAAGCAATATACATCATCGAAATGCCTTATTCTTAATCAATACCTTCTAATTTCTGTGATGAATATCCTCTAGTTTCTAACTCCACGTTTCACCAGGCACGGCCGCCAGGGGCGCTGGTGGCTCCCGGCGGGCGGGGCAGGGGCGATGACTCCCCCGCGGCTGCAGGGGGCGCTGTGGCGCGGGCTCGGCCGCCTCTCCCCACACGGCCATGGCGGGAGGGCTGGCAGGAGGGATGGAGAAGGGCCTTCCTTGAGAAACTCACGGGAAGCAGCCGGTCCCGGTGCACCTCTAGACAATGAAAGGAGCTGTGGCAGGAACCTTGGAGCAGCAGCTGGAACGGCAGATGCGAGCAAGTCCTGGAGCAATAAACAAGATGTATCAGAAATTCTGCAGCTGCAGCAGGGCTGCAAGGCACTCCAGCAGGCAGAGGTGTGGGGCTACAGTGTAGCAAAAAATCCTGGAGTAATGGCAGAAACACGGCAGGGCTGGGCAGAGGCAGCCTGGTTCCCGAAGACAGCTGGGAGAGGCTCCCTGGGTGGGGAGGTCCTGGGGCACCTGAGCAGATGGTAACGGTCCTTTTATAGTGAGGTATGGTGTTAATAAGGTCCCAGTGCAACGGCCACTCCCACAAGCAGAGCTTCACTCATTGTAAGAGAAGACAGCAGGAGACGGAGGCTCACAGTGCTGGTGAATTCTCCCCACGGCAACCAAAGCCTGTCTCCCCTCTGATGCCAAGAGAGCAAGAGAGAGCTACCAGCTGCGCCCAGCCCCTTCCTCCAGCCCAAATCTCCTGGAATCTCTGCTCTCCCAAGAGAAACCCCTCAGCTAATAGAGTAGCCAGCCCCACCCTTCCCCTGAACCGTGGCAACTTCTTTTGTCTCTCTTAAGTACCAGTCGGTTTTGTCTCGTAGCAACATATGGGAAAAAATTCCCTGATAGAAAGAAAACAAAAGGAGCAATCCTAATCTCCAACGATTTGCTACATGAGAGAGGCTCAGAGCCAACAGTCACACGTGCAGAGGTGGAACGCTGCAAAGCTGGCTCATGGACCTCCATTCCCCAAATCACAGTCTGCCTGTTGTGCCTGTCTTCCTCTCCGCTCCTTACCTGCTAGATCAGAGGAGCAAACACTCCTTCCAGTCTAGTACATTAAGCTTGACAGTGGCAGAGGGAAGTTGAAATTCACCTGTAGCAGCCCATGGAGAGCCACCTTTCCCTATGCGCTCACTGTGTGTGACTTCCAAACCACTGAGAGTGGCCTCAGGGCTGCCAGCTGCTGCTGTGCTGCCTCCCAGCTCTCTGCAGTTCACCCTGTGTGGATTCCCCATGAAAGGAATGAGAAGGAGGTGTCTTTGCAAACAAACTCTGGGTCTGATGGTAGATAACGCTAGATAAGGAGAGGTGAAAGAAGCAAAAGGGGGAATGTGGGTGATATGATGATTGGCTCTTGCAATTAAGGGATTAATATTATGTGTATGTTAAGAGAAGTTCTATTGATGTATGGTTATGTTATTGTAGTTTGTTGTTTAGATGTGTGAAATGTACAAATTATGTTTTGTGTCAGGTAAATAGAAGTAACATGTAATTGTGATTGCGAGATGTGTGAAACACGGGTGTTATAGATGGAGCAGCCAATCAAATTAATATAAAAAAGAATGTATTGATTACAAAATAATTTCGGAAAAAGCCACAATCAAATGAACAGAGTGTCGAGCCTAGGAAATCGACACTGGTGAACAGAGGGTCACGTCTATCTCCCCATCCCCTCTCTGTCCACATTTTGCCTTTCGGCCTTCCAGTTCTTATACTCTGTAGATAGCCCCAGGCTTGGGCTTACAGTGGAAACAAAGTCTCTCTTGTGGTGTAGGTGTATTCATGGTGGGCAAATATTGGTCTCCGGTCTCGCTGAAAGGATTCCTCGGAAGGGACGCCTATCTTGATTCGTGTTCCGAGAAATCTTCCATGAAGGCCAACGACTCGTTGATGGGTTTATTTTTATCAGCTGGGAAGATCAGGCGTGAAACGGGGGTCCTTGGCCATGGCCATCTCCTGAGATCGTGGCTCTCCACCTCGTCTTCAGATGCAAATGAAGGTTTCCCCACAGAGTTTCAAGATCCCCCCTCCGAACAGCGTGTTAGTTATAATTTTACATGAGACAGATTTCAACTGGGTTATTTTATATACAGTAAAAACAGCTTATTTATTATTCTTATGAATTATTATTATTATTATGAATTATTCTTGTATACATATATAACAATGGACATGAAACAGATAAGTTTTATTAAATAACCGAGAAAGAAACATGGAATAAAGGTTTTAAACATATATCTTGCTTACTCATAAGTGAATAAAATGAGCTTCAAAGTTTTCACAATACAAGTTTTGAGGTTTCTAACTAGTAGAAGTTTTTATAGGCTTTTAACAAGTAATTATTGTAAGCTTTAAACTGCTTTGTAATAAGAAGTTTAGAACTATAGCTTTAGAATGTACGTGAAGATTTGTGATCACCTAAACAAAAGGAGGAAATAAACTCATCCTAGGTTACTAAAACCCAGGATATTGGAAATTTACGATCCTGAGAAAAGGAAGATGGATATCGCATGATTTAAAGAAGAAAATCTGGACATCAACCTCAGAAATTTACAATCTTAGGGTAAATTGTGACCTGACGTCACATAAGAATTGATGACAATAGAGTATAGAAATTAAAAGTAAAAAAAAAAATACAAACTAGAAGGAAATCACCAAAAAAGAAACTGCTGAAGAATACTTAAAAATTTGTATAAATACCAGCAAGAGTTAGCAGTTGAGTGTGCAGCTGGAAGGACCCCCCCCCCTCCACTGTACCCAGCGCTGTTTGCTCACATTTTACCATCCGAATTATTAAATTAATAAATGAAATTGCTGCTTGATATATTGGCTGAGTCAAGCTTCTCATTTATTACAGATTTCCTCTGTTCTCCCCATAGTCTCCTTCCCCCTTCTCTGTATTGTTGCTACCGCACAGCCTTGGTTGTCAGAGACGTGTGGAGAGAAGGCGTGTACATGTTCCCCTTGCATGGGGAAGTTGGGAATAGTGAAAGCTTGTTGCAGGGCAGGGCGTGGCACAACAACACCCAAGCTCCAACGAAGCTGCAAGAAAGCAGTCTGCACCAATGGACGGTGAAGAAGAGTTGACTGACGGACTTTAGGAGGGGCCGGGGTTGCCTGATGCAACACCAGGGGTATAAAAGGCAGAACAGCCACTTTGTGGGTGAGCATGTGACAGTTGGTCACACATTGCCAGTGTGCTGCTCTTTTTCCTTATTCAGTCCTTTGTTGTATTAAGGTTTAATAAACCTTTTAAAATTTTAAAGTGAGGGGTTGTTTCTCACAAATGGGGCCTTGTCTGGGATGAAAACCTCATCCCATGGCCTTAGGGAGGTGTGCCCCACCAAATTTGACAGCCCAATAGCTTCTCCTGGGATCATTGGTGATATGCAGGTTGACACCCTGGGGATAACTGATGTCTTAAGTTTTAACTTTCGTGTTTTTTAGACTCTGTGCTGCCTAGGTGTGTAGTTCTGAGCCTCATATTAAGTGCTAGTAAGCTCTCTTCATAGAGTAGGTAGACAAAACAAATCCTTTTCATGCTGAAGACCAAGGACAACTTCTAGGCCCAAAAGCATAAACAACAGTGGACTGAAGAGAGAAATAAGAAGGATGAGACCTCACAACTTGAAGCTGTAATTAGACAATTAAACCCCAATATGCAAATGGACCAAAACTTATAAAAGTGTAAGACCTCATGACCAGTCGTCCATTTTGTGACCATTCTTAGTCCACCTTAGGTGTAGCTCTGGTCAGGCTCTTATCCTGCCCATGGTGTACGCTAAAGGCCTTTCAATAAATATCTACTTTATTCCCTAGTTCTGTCAAATCTCTGTTTCAGGTCAGCCTTCTCAAGGCATCACAACAAAAGACTAAATAACGAGAAACAAGAGGGGGAAGAAGGGAAAAAGCCCTCCAAAAAAACTGCAGACTAAAAGATCTGGAGGATTGCGAGTATTGTGCGTGTGAGAAATGGAGTCTGGGAGTGTGCTTGGGGTGTGAGTAAGAGTTGGTAAAATGATTTGCAGAGGCCCCATCCTCACAATTGGTCTGGCCAGGTTGCCCGTAATCCGAGTTTACAAGTACAAACCCCAGCTTCAGGTAGTACTGCACGGGATCCGTACCAGAATCCGTCGAAGCTTAAGGACATAGAACAGTTGGGCAGGACCTGCAAGTGGAGAGAACCGCGAGTGGTGGACGGAACTCAAGTGAACCTGGGAAAGCCAAGTTGTGCTTGGAGGTCGGTCTGATATTCCGATCCTGCACCCTTTACCTGTCTGCAGTGCCTTTGGTCGATCTGCAGTCTGACCTCAGGGATATATATGTCTTGAAAAAGACAATCCCTTTAAGGCAGTATTCTCAGCTCTAGTGATTTCAGCTCAAGTGGATTCAGCTCTCAGACTGTGGTTCCCAAGGCGATCTGCATTCCAGGGATGGCAGGCGACACAAGACAGGAGCAAGACGAGTCCTTTTCCCAGAGATCCTTTAATGAAGGCTTCCAGGAACAGACTGGGGCTAGCCTCTCGGGCTCTCTTTTTATACACACAACGGAGGGCGGGGACAAGAACTTGGACCAATCACAACAGGAATTGAGGAATCATCCAATCGTGTGGAGGATCAAAAAATGGCCAATCACAGAACTGGAAAACCAGGAAGTAGGATAACTACCAACCAGAGGGAAGTGATCTGCTTGAGGCCACAAAGCCCCATGGGAGTGTTTCGGCACTGTGACTTGTCGGGGATCTAGAAATCTGGGGTTCAGAGGAAGAACCAATCCCTGGGGGGGTGGGGGGAGTGTCTGCCGGAGGCTACGGGGCCTCCCGGGGATGTCCCGTTCTCTCATTCTCTCGTGGCGAGCAGTGGGGACCCCCCCACTCCCGGAAGTTTACTACACTGTAGCAGCTCACAGGCCCTCCACTCTCCAGCAGGGAGCGGCCCCCTGGGGTAGCCCCAGGGGCTAGGACAGTTGAGAGTTACCAGATTTAGGGGAACTCAAGAGCACCTGGGAAAGCCAGGTTGAGAGTTACCGGATTTAGAGAGTGTTAGATTGGAGGCAAGGACCACAATCACCGGGGGCTGCTGGCGACAGGAATCGCAAACAATGGGGACTGGAAGCGGCGGAAAGCCATGGGCGCCAAGAGGCTGTCGGCAGCGGCAGTGATTCAGACAGGCTAGGCATGGTTACACACCACGCTGCCAGCAATAGGGGACCAGCCTGGTTGTATGGGTATCTCCAGACCACAGAAAGAGGTGAATCCACATGGGCAGTGGCGACTTGGGGGCACTCGGCGCAGTAATTTCTGGCACTGCTGATCCAGCTAAGGGGGCAGCAGCAACTCAGATGTCCTACACGTAGTTACACACAGTGCTGACTGTGGTCAGGGAACAGCCCAGTTGTATGAGTGTCTCTGGACTGTGGGCAGGGGCAACTCCATGTGAGCAGAGGTGACTCAGGAGTGCTAAGTGCAATAATACCTGGCGCTGCTGGCCCGGCTAGTGGCGTCGGCAGTGACTCGGGAGCACTAAGCGTAGTGGCACACGGCAGGGCCAACATGGTTGCGTGGAGGCCGGGGTCCGCAGACAGGGGCAACTCCATGTGGGCAGTGTTCAACGGTTGCCCATGCTCGTAAAAAAACCCCAAAACCTGGGGCTCTGGGGCACGAGGCCACGACGACTTTCCCACAGCGCCCATTGACCCAAGGGAAGGCACGGGCCTCGCCCCTGGGGCTTCCCCTCACACCAGTGTCTGTCTGCGAGCTTCCCACTCCCATGGCAAGCTGCTGGGGTGGAGCTCATCCTTGCTGAGGCACGCCACGGTGCGGTGGTGGCAGCCAGGGAGACCGGGAGATGGCCTTGAGGACACCACTGTGGGCAGAGAAGGAGGGGGCCAGTGCTGCTGGTTGGCGGTGATGCCAGGGCAGAGGTAGCTCTGCTGAGGCTCATTTGGCCTCGCCCCATTGGTGGGGGGGAGAATGAGTCACTTAATTTTTCACTGGTTCTCCAGATCACGCCGGGTTGTCTGTTTGCTTTTGCTTTCCTGAAGGAATGCAAGGGTTTTTTTCTCTTTTTTCTCTTTTTTCTCTTTTTTCTCTTTCTTTTCTTTCTTTCTAGCAATCCCATAGGCATAGAAGGTGGGACTAAAAGCCATACCGCACCTCTGTTACCTCCTTTGGTCTGCTATTTGTCTCTTCATTTTGGGAAGTCAAATCAATTCATGTCACGAATGCCAACAATAATTTGCTTAAAATCCAAGGGGTTTTTTGTCCTTTTTCCACTGTCCTGACCTATATCAGCAGATGCTATGAGATCACCAAAATCGAAAATGGGAATTGCTCAAGCCAAATGACTTACAGAAAATGAAAAGAGGGGTTTGTTGTAGTTGGGTGATGTGATGATTGGCTCTCTCAATTAATGGATTAATATTATGTGTATGTTAAGAGAAGTTTTATTGATGTATGGTTATGTTATTGTAGTTTGTTGTTTAGATGTCCTCTGTTCTCCCCATAATCTCCTTCCTCCTCCTCTGTATTGTTGCTACCGGACAGCCTTGGTTGTTGTTGGAGACATGTGGAAGGAGGGCACGTTCCCCTTGCATGGGGAAGTTGGGAATAGTTAAAGCTTGTTGCTAGGGAGGCACGGCATGACAATACCCAATCTCCAATGAAGTTGCAAGAAAGCAGTCGCCACCAATGGATGGTGAAGAAGAGTTGACTGACAGACTTTAGGAGGGGCCAGGGTTGCCTGATGCAACACCAGGGGCGTTCTGCATAAAAGGCAGAACAGCCATTTTGTGGGTGAACACGTGACAGTTGGTCACACATTCCCAGCGTGCTGCCCTTTTTCCTTATTCAGTCCTTTGTTGTATTTGTTAAGGTTTAATAAACCTTTTAAAATTTTGAAGTGAGGGGTCGTTTCTCACAGGGGACCATAAATTCCATAGGAATTCCACTAATTGACACAGACTGTTATTCTCACAAGACTGTGCCACATCTCTGGATTTAGAGAAAAAGAACAGACACACAAGGAAAAAGAAAAACGAATGGGGGTACACATTAGAAGGGGGTATTAAGCATTTTGGGAAGTCTGTACCTCCCAAGTACTTCAGCCAATGGGGAAACACGGGGAAACGTGGCCAGGAAATTAGGATAAAAAGGGGGCTGCATCCTCTAAAAATTTTGAAAGACCCCATGGGGAATGCCTCATGACCTCTCCTGTCACTGTTGGACATGAGAAGACCAACACAAATTCCACAATGTCAAAAGGCTGAGTCCACTTTATTAAACAAATGAACCCTTTTTACAGAGTAATACGACACAGCTGTATATGGCTGGTCCTTTGGGCAACACCCCATCACCATGATGGGCTAATTAGAAACAACACCTCTATGTAAACAAACCACAGGTGCAGAGATTGTTTAGAATTCCTTCCTTGGCCTGTTTTGAGAAAAATTATCACTTCAACAGGCCTTACTGCTGCCTGAGAAAACCAGCAGCAGCTTAGGAGACTAAAATGAGACCCACATCTCACCCTTTTCTGTTAAAAAAAAAAAGAAAATAAAGAAGGAAAAGCAAAACTTGTTCCCCTCTCCGTAGGGTCCTTGCGGAAAGCTGAACAAATGCAGCCCAAGAGGTTCCTCCAGGAAACGGTCAAACAGAACCTCAGTCGGGGACTGACTTGATGTGGTCAAATGTTCAGTGTCTGCTTGTAGAGGGACCATCCGAGTGGTCACCCTCATCTTCTGCATCTGGGTCATCACTCGAAGGTTCATCCACTTGATGACTTTCACTCTGGTCATGGTTTGGAAGTTGCCTGTTGGCCGAATTCTGCCTTTGAGGTTGCAGGTCAGGACAGACACACTTCGCAGGTACCCAGCGTATCCCAGTATCTGTGCACACACACGCACACCCACGGCCCGAAGCGATGAGCTCATACAGGCCTTCCCAATGCTTGGTGGTTAAATCTCACACCTGAACCTTCGCTCAAGGTTGATGCGTCTTGCCTGAAGCCTGCAACAAAAGGTGATGGTTCAAAATGACAGGATTATTTGAATTCTGCGGCACCATAAGGTGATTGATTGTATACAAAGCTTTTGCCAACCAACTGTGAGGGGTTTCGCCCTGCATTCCCTGCTTTTGTTTTTCAAGAATCCACTTTAAAGTACCATGAGTGCATTCAACAATAGCTTGACCAGTGGGAGAACATGGAATACCAAAGTTGTGTGAAACACCCCAGAACTGCAGGAACTGCCGCGCCTTCTGCGAGGCGTAGGCAGGCCCGTTGTCCGTCTTCACAGTAGAAGATATGCCTAGAATGGCAAAAGCCTGCCTCCAGTGGGCAATGACATTGCAAAGTAGCATTGCTGACTTTTTTCAAAAATGAATGACCCAATCTTTGGGCTATGTCTGCTACATAGGCAGAATCCATGACCAGATTGAAAGGTTCCCGGGACAAACGCTCAAATGCCATGACAGCAGCCCTCAATTCAACCAACTGGGCTGAGCCAGCCTCATGACCTTCCAGCTCCTGCCATCCTGCCAAGTAACAATGGCCTTTCCAGTTCTTCCCGAACCATCAGTAAAGACGGTGGGCCCTTGCACTGGCTCTCGACTATTTTTGGGCCACAAAGAAAAATTAGTTAATTTTGCCACCTGCAGTAGCTTGTGGCTGGGCAGATGATAAGTGATCTGCCCCAAGAAGTTTTCCAGAGCACTTTGCAGAGAAACACTTTTTGCAAAGCTCCAGTCGAAGTCCTCCTGCTGTACTGGGAGTATGATCTTTGCGGGATCCGCTCCCATCAATTGCAAACACCGTTGCCGGCATTTGATTATCAGGTGAGCAATTAATTCAAACAACGTGGATGCCATCTTTTGTGGCTGATGGGGCAAAAAGACCCATTCCAAAATATGCAAGGAATCAGACCATTTGTCATTCCATTGGCCAATAACACCTGTAGGATGCAAATCTGGAGTGGTAATGAAAACAGCGACATCAACAGAGGGGTCAATTCGATAAACTTGGCGAGCTGAAACAGCTCACTGAACCTCCTCCAGTGCTCTTCGCGCCTCAGGGATCAATGTGCGGGGTGACTTCAAGTCAGAGTCCCCCTTTAATAAATCAAACAGAGGAGACAGTTGTGTCGTGGTCAGTCCCAAATACTGACGTAACCAAGTAACGACACCCACCAATTTCTGTGCATCATCATTCGGTGTCTTGACTGAATGCACAAATTGCACCTCTTG
>WAAE01021050.1:2212-15421 GCA_013400495.1 Nicator chloris
GGTTGGGTAGGTAAGATTTTTCCTTTTTTCTGCTCTGTTGTGGTCATCTAGTGACAAGCACAATATTAAAAGACATATGCTTTTTCATATTTCAAGAGGAAACTTCTACTAAGCTCTCTGTTTGGAATATAGCAAACAGGCAAATCCAGCAATTTGTACTGTGAAGTCTGGGGGCCCAAGTCAGAATGTGGGTTAAATGTTGTTAGGGACATATGAAGCTCAAAGCAGCCATATTCGTTCATTTATATAAATAAATTTTGTTTATTCTTATGGCTTCTCCCTCCTTTCTCTCCCAGTTTTACTGATGAAGGGGGAATAATGAGCCTTTCCATAGCCTCTGCTCTTATGGAAGAGTAGGCAGCAATTTGCTGAGGGGATGCAGAGCTGTCAAGCAATTACTTATTTTGCTTGCACTCAGGGCTTCACCCTTCCAGAAAAAAATACAGACTGACATCACTGTTTGAACCCACTCAACACATGAAAGCTGGTGGGGTATATTTTAAGGGGCTTTATTAAAAATTCCAGGTTTGGAGGCATCCACTCTGTACAGAACTTCTTCTACTGACTCCTACTTGATCTCTCGTCTTTGCTTTTGTCTTCTGGCAGATCCTGATGAAGTAAAATTCAACACTACACACCCACACTAGGTCCAAATGGCAGATAAATTTAACATAATTCCTTTCAGCCCCTTTTGGGCCGAAGTTTTGGCACCAAACATGCACCTACATATTACTCTTTGTCTGCTACTGGCACAGCACCAGACTCTTCATGCTGCCAGGAGCAGTGGCAGCTGCTGCCTATGCTAAAGCATAAGCCTCTTCCTGCTGGACAAGGAAGAGGAGAGTGCAAGATCTCTTAGGTTACCTCTTTTGTAAAGAAAAGGCTTCACATTTCTCCCTTTCACAATACATTGCAGTCTCAAACATCTTTGTTGCTGATGCGTTCTGTGCAGGGTTGGAAGTTTAGTGAGCCCCAAACATAAGAGTCCTATCTACCTGCCTGAGCCCTATTTGCCTGCCTCTCTCCCAGCCTTCCTCAGTTCCTAACTTCTTATCCATAAACTGCTCTGCAGTCTGGAGTCCTCTTTGGGATGAGCATAAGACAATACCTCTGGCACCACTCATGTGTTGTTGGGCTGAGAACTTGTTCCTGCAGTGCTTGCCCAGAGGTGGAGCTCTAAGCCACGTTCTTGGTGCCAGATGTCATTTTGCCTGTCAAATATGATCTTGTATGAGTCAGAAAAACTTCTAGAAGAATTGCAGTTTTCCTGCATTGAGAACTGCTTGATAGAGTCTTTGCCGCAAAAAGCACCCTGGAGGTTTCTCCAGAGTAAAGAGAAAACCAGGGATTTTTCTCCCCAGAGGCAGTAAGGCCCCTGTGTTCTGAAGTGTAAATGCCAAAGAACAAGGACGAGCTATATGCAGAGTGGTAATAAGGCTACTGTGCACCCAGTAAGCTTTCAAATTGGTTATTTATGTGTGCAGTACCCTCCTAACAGACATGCTCCTTCATCTCCTTGTTGTGCATATGCAGGGACAGTAGCTCTGCGGGCAAAAAAGTCAGCATTCAAGTCACTCATGAGGCTTTATAAATGAGCCCTTCTATAATGCTGTGACTGACAGGGCAGTATTATTTTTCTGATAGTTGTTGATGTCATCGAGTGGCAGTTGTTCACTGCTCTGTTATTTAACATTATAATTGAATAAAATAGCTTCCTGTTTTGTACCTCCAACAAGAAGACATGTTTACCCATGAAAAATTGTGATTTACTGAAATGTTTGTTTAATAATAGAATAAGGTTTACAGCCTGGCTAATGTTGATTCCACTTGTATGTGCATGTGTATGTCAGATTTACTGTACTCTTGTTGACAAGGCTAAGGATCAGTTTGCTCTGTTCCTTTTTCTTCTCATAAACTCATGCAGTGAGTGATTGTATGAAGTACCTCCAGTCCTATTCTTCCACCACTGAAAATAACAGTAAGGAATTTGTTGATAAGCACTGAAACTGATGGACATTTCAGATTTAAATTCATTGCAGTGAGCTCCATAGCTGAATTCACAGAAGGCAACACCATCAGGAGAGCATATATGTCAAAAGGAGAAAAATAACTGTTATTGTTATTGAGGTTAGCTGAAGAGGGCAATTAATACATATTCTTGTAATGGACCAAATGCAGTCTCACTCGGAATAAAGGGACTGAGCTCTGTGCACACCACCCTGCTCTGTCCTCTGGAAAGGCTCTTGTCCACCTCTTAATTCCTGCTGTTTCCTTGATACAGGACTGGGAAAGAGAAAATAGTGGCAGTAATTTTTTTTTTTGAGGAGCAGAGAAGAGTGCTTGAGACTTATTCAAAGAATAAGTCCAATAAGTCCAATAAGTTCAAAGGAAGACTGGATACTTGGAAGGGAAAAACAGGTTGAGCACCAGTATGTAACGAGCAGCTACATCCTGCTCAGGAAAATGGCATTTGAAATTATTAAGGGCTCCACAATTAAGGGCTCCAGCAATCTACAGGAGCAAGAATTGTATATGCTTGCCTTATTCTCTTCTCTAAACATCTCCTAATAGCCACTGATTAGGAGATAGGATATTGAACTAAATGGATTTTTTATCTGACCAACTATGACCATTCTTATGCTTTATGAAATGGGAAGGTCTGAGATCACCTCTGTACCTCCATTAATTCAACCCCTGTTCTATATAACAATGTGAAAGGGAATGGAGATGATGGATAGATAGAGTTGATTTGGACTGGCTTTTAAGTTATGTATTGAACTTATGCTTCAAACACGACTTGTGGTGTAAATGAAGCATAACCAAATACATAACTGTGACAAATTAGTATTAAACAGTCCTTATGAAAAGTGGTGGGAGTGAAATGTGTCCTTGCCTTTTTATCAATTCATTTAAAAAGTCTCTATATTTTATAGTACAGAAATTTCCGTGAGTCAGCATTGTGCACCACCTTTTGTCTGATTCATGGTGCTCCTCTCCCAAAACTGCCTGCTGTCTGTTGCCACCAAAAGAGTAGGTTTTTTTATTAAACCCCATTAGGAAGGTTGCCTTGGTTTTGTGGAGTTGTGGGAGGAATGTAAATAACTTAGTTTATAATGTTTTTAAGCAGCATGTTATTTTCATTAAAGTTGTATTTTAACATAGGAAAATAAAGCACATGCACTATTGAAGCCAAAGGTTGAGGAAAACAGCATAGTTTTCAAACAAACTCAAAACTGATCTTGAACCTGCCACTCTCTGGTCTGCAGTACTGCCTCTTACAAGTGACCATGTTCAAATGGATTGGATTGCTAAGAGTGTAAGGTGGTGTTTTCAAGGTCTGGGCTGATGGTATCCAGCCTAACAAGATTAAAGCAACCTTCATCATCCAAGATTTTGGTAGACAATCTTTAAGAGTGGGTGTTATGACAGCCTGCATTTGCACAGCAAGAAGTTTCAGTCTCACTCATCCCACTCAGCTCATTCACTTCCAATCTCCTCCTTTTAGAAGGAACAGTTACCCATGTTGCTGCTCTCAGAGATGCTCTGTCAACAGGCAGCCCACTCAAAATGTTCATTTAACCTGAGTGCCTGCTGCCTTGGAGTTTGCAGGCATCAATGTCTGTCTGCAGGTGTGGCCCTCTTTTCTTCCACCATTTCCAAATTTCCTTCAAAAGCAGGGAGAAAATCTAACACAGTACTGACTGCAATGAGCTTGGAAAGTTCATTGAAAATTCAGCAGGAATCTGAATTTTCATGTGTTCGGAAATAAAGCGGGTGTCACTTTATATCTTGCTGGTCTCAGTGGGATCTGGAAGGAGTGTCGCAGTGCTCTGTGGAGTGAGGACAATCCTCACGGCGGTCCCCGGCTAGCGAGGAGAACTGCCACAGTTCTGGGCGCAGCCTTAGGTCTGAGGCTGTCACCTGCCTGCAGACTTCCAGCTGCTGCTGTAGGTTCTTGGCCCTCTTATCCTCCGATGGAATGCGAGCAGCACATGACCACGGCGAAGAAAGAGGCAGGCTCGAATCCCGGGAGCAGTGTTGGTTTATTAGGAACCCCAACAGGAAGCTCCAAAACCGATGGGATCCAAGGGAAGAGAGCCCCGAGCACAGCTGTGCTCGGGATGTTATACAAGGGGAGGGACAGGGGGAGTTGACAACGAATAGCCAATGGCAAACAGGGGGTGTAACAGAACATCTGTGATTAACAGGAGCTAGAACCATACAACAACAACTGGGGAGGGACCTCAGGGACCCCCAGCCTATCACCCGACGCCCTCCCTGGAACCTNATTTAACCTGAGTGCCTGCTACCTTGGAGTTTGCAGGCATCAATGTCTGTCTGCAGGTGTGGCCCTCTTTTCTTCCACCATTTCCAAATTTCCTTCAAAAGCAGGGAGAAAATCTAACACCGTGCTGACTGCAATGAGCTTGGAAAGTTCACAGCAGGAATCTGGAATTCTCATGTGTACGGAAATAAAGCTGGTGTCACTTTATATCTTGCTGGTCTCAGTGGGATCTGGAAGGAGGAACTGGAAGCTGTAATTCATTGTGATAAGACATCAACCTGAAGTCAAAAAATTACTGTAGATCTTGTTTTGAGAATTAGACTTACAGAACTGTAGAGCAGGATTCCACTAGACCAGGTTGCCCAGGCCACCCTCCAACATGCCTTTAATCACTCCCAGAAATGGGGCATCAACAACATCTTGTGACAACTTTTTCCAGAACCTCAGTAAAGCATTTCTTTCTAATATCTAATTTATACCTACTCTCCTTCAGCTTAAAGCCATTACCTCTTGTTCTATCAATTACCTCTGACATGGAGAGTACTTGGACAAAAGGTGTCCAAAGGGTGTTGTTTAGACCAGAGCCCAGGTTCAGTGTGGAGCAGTGTGCAAGGTGGAAGAAGGAGGTGTTGGCATCAAGAGGTTTAAGAAATATTGGTCCATGAGTGAGAACTCTGTGCCTCCACCTGGAGAGTGCCCTATGCTTCAGCAAGAAGGTGACTGCTGCCTCGTCCAAAAGTACCTTCTCTCTGCTCTTGGAGTGTTTTGCTGAGGGGTGATGCCCTTTAATCCCTGGAAGAGCATCTCTGCATAGGTGAAGGAGGCCTCAGTTCACTATTTTTAGAAGTGAATACGTATTTTGCAGCCAGACTCTTCCCTTTTCAGACTTAAGTAACAAAACCAGTCGTAGATGTACTTCCAGTCTTCTAGCATTCTGGGGTAAGGGTTTGAAAGCTGCACAGTTTCCAAAGACATGTCTTGCCCTGAGCAAGCAGCATTTGCTGGTTGATTTTCTGTCATTGCTGATACTGGTGGATAAAAGCAGTCCTAGGTGGTGATGAAGACATCAGTTCATCCCACAGCCTCTTTTATGACTGCCCTGATACTCAATGCAGGGCATGGGGCCCCTTTGCTCCGTCCTTTCTCAGCTCTCAGTGCCTGTGGCAGGCTTCCCTGGAAGTCTTTCCATAGAATTCACCCTGCAACGGTGATTCAGACAAGAGACAAGATTTGCAAATGTACTGCCCTTGCCTCAGTGGGGTTTTATACTGCACTCATCAGCCATCTGTGGGAAGGGAGGCTGGGGTGCCCTCTGACTGGCAGTGGGGCTGAAGTGAGCCCAGACAGAATG
Source organism: Nicator chloris (assembly GCA_013400495.1). Classification (NCBI taxonomy): domain Eukaryota; kingdom Metazoa; phylum Chordata; class Aves; order Passeriformes; family Pycnonotidae; genus Nicator; species Nicator chloris. The sequence continues at coordinate 7,849 of WAAE01021050.1, forward strand.
CTGTGGTTTGCTGAGCCTCCTGTGGGAGGGCAGCTCTACAGTAGGTTCATGGCTGCTGCCCCATGTGTGCCAGGCTGGGGTGGACCTCATCTGTACGGAGTTCCCGACAAGGAGCAGGGGCCAGTGGCCATAGCTGGACAAAGCCCCTTCTTCCCCGAGCTCTCCCCAAGCCACCGTGCCTCTGCCTCTGCTGGATGGAGGGGAAAAAAAAACTTGGTGAGAGAAGAGGCTTTTTGGCATTAGCAGTTCATTGTTGCTGAGGTGTTGTGATTTATGAAGGTGAGAAAACTGCAAGCAAACTGCTGGTCCCAACGCCGTCTCTGCTTTAGGTGCAGCCCCACTGACCAGCTGCACCAGCCACAGCGAGGAGATGAAGTCTCACCTCCTGCCCCTGGCAGAGGTGGCACCTCACTGGGGAACGTGGTCTGAGGGACAGGTCTCCATGGACCTGTTCTTGCCCCTTGGCATCCACGTGATGGCCATGAGTGCTTGAAGTCTCTGCAGGCCCAGGGGTGGTCAGGAGGTGTTTGGGCTGTCGTTGCCTGTATCCATGGATGAGCATCACTTTCCCCTCCTGGGCGAGACCCTCTTGCCTTTTTCCCCAAATCCAGTCATTCCTGATGTATTCTGTGTTTATGATACCTTTCTGAGAAACTCTTGCTTTAAAGTAGCATTATTCTTGGCAAAAATAGACAGCTGCCCAGGGAGGAGGAATGTACTAAACCTTGTAATCTGGTTACCTTGGTAACATCTGTAGGAAACTATTGCTAAACCACTTCCTGTTTTTTCTTCATCTCTTTTATGGAAATACATATTTCTGTTTACTTGACAAAAGTGTAATTTATACCGTACTCATTGTAGCCATCCTCCTGACCATTGTCTTAACAAACAAGTTCCCATCTCTGACAAGGTGAAATGACTGTAAAAACTGATATTTGATTTGATTTATAGTGGAAACCAAGATTTCCTGTCAAGTAACTAAGCTTTTGCTAAGAAAAGCAAAAATCTAATAAAAACTTTTCTATTGTTTCAGAACATTATAATGCTTGATCACATTTACTCAACATAGGAATTCTTTTGAGTGGTCATGTTCTAGAATAAAGAGAAAATTATTTTTTCTTCTGCATTGTAACATTCTCACACATTTGTAAGATTTAGTTGTCAACCATATGTCATACAGGGCAACAAGAAAAGAAATTAAAGCATTCTTGCTAGGCAAAACTAACAGCTGTGCTTGAGAATTGGCTGTTCCTGGATCTAACTCTTAGCACAGCTCTCATCATTCCCAATCAGCCGCCTGTGTCCTGGTAGTGGTTCCTCTGCACTGCATGGACCGGGACACTTGGGTGCCAGCACACAGAAGTTCCAGAGGGATCAGACTTGTGTGCTGCTGGGTAGGCAGTGCCTCCACCCTTGGGGTGGTTCTTTGTATCCTCTGGTTACTCACTTGTCGCTGTCTTTGCTGCCAACAGCAGGGAATTTTCTGAGCCCTTCAAAGGGAAGAGCATCCCTCACCCCGTGACCCATTCAGTAACTGATTTAATTAATTTGAAACTAACTGTCACTTTTTAAACTGTTAATCAAGAAGCCAATTACCTGTTAACAGTCCTAAATACAACAGTAGTCAAAGTGTTTCTTGGTTAAAAAAAAATCTGGATTTCTTTCTGTTATCTAAGAGCTTTTAAAATAAGTTGAAAATGTGTCTATTTTCTTTAAAGAAATAAGACCTTATATTAGAAGTCCTCATTCTATTTTGGAATAGTGAAACTGCTTATTTATTTCTGAAAGTATGTTTAGAATTTTAGCCTTTTTTATGTGTTATGGCCTTGAAGACATAAGTCTCAGGGCATGATAGAAGGTTTATTAAGGATAAATCCTGCTCTTTTTATTCACTTACATAACTGAAATCCTGAAGCAGCATTGCTCTGTTACAAGTTTGTTTGGTGTACACATTTAAAAGTCTTATTGTAGGAATGTTGTCTTTTATTGTATATACATTGGTATTCCCAAGAAGTAATGTAAAACTGATACATACCAAAGCATAGGGTTTTTTTTATTTTAGCCATTAGTTATACAGCTGTTTTAGAACAACAAAAAATGTTCCTTAAGTAAAATTATTTAAACTATGACTCTTAATTTATATTGTTAAGAAATTAGATTTTTTACAGGTTTACAAAACAAAGCAATTTTTAAAAATATGTTCATACTGCATGCCCAGTCCTGTATATATTTATGGCATAAAAATGTTTTTTGAGTTCAGCAAGTAAGAGAACAATGTATGATAGCTTTCTAAGCTGTCTTTTTTAATTTGTCTCTGGATTTCTAAGTATTTAATTGAATTGATCAATTCAATCAGATCACTACCCATTCATCCAGTATTTTCTTCTCTTTTAAAAATCTCATCTGAGACTGGTGAATATTGTTTTTTACTGTAATAATGATGGTGAGTCAACAGTTCGATTAATCATGTAGTTAAAGCATGAGTATTTCTAAGCACATCTGTTCAAGGGCGTGTCCTGATTATTTTTTTAAAATTCTTCATGTGTATGAATGTGTTTGCTTCTTTTCCATGCAAGTTGTTTAGAAGGGCCCAAAAATAGGGTATATTAAGGTGCTAATATGTTAAGGTCCATCTCATTGCATATGTCCAGTTTCAATCTGAATGCATTCCTGACTACTGACTCCCCAGTTTTGATTCCAGCTTCATAGTCTGCAACAAGTGAATGCTTGTAGAGCCCTGGACAGATGTTTGCATCATTAACAAAACCGTGTAAATTTCCAGAAAAGAGGTGCTTTAGAGAACAAGAAGAGGGAAAATTGAGTGCCAAATTCTGCTGCCATTTAATCCTTTGAAAAATAAAATGTTTTACTAGATAGCCTGCTGGCTGAAAGATTGTTTAGAAGCAAAGAAGGGCTGAGTGGTAGCACAGGTGGCAAATTCCAGTACTGACAAGAACAGGATACACAAATCCATAAGTATGTGAAGACACATATTAATCATGTAATCCAGCTGTAAAATCTTAAGGGAAACAATGACACATCCAGAGTTTTTGGATGGAGCTTTCAGGTTTACAATTTAGTCCACTATTTATAAGTATTTTAAAGTGTATTATGACACACAATGAATGAGAGAAGTGAATGGGCACCTGAACAAAATGAAGACAGGATCTTTGTTTCTGGAATCAGCTCTTCTAGTATAATCTCTGCTGCCAGCATTGAACATATCAGATGTATTTACACTGTGTCTCTGCAAGAGGATATTTATGGATATGACATGTGCTGTTCTGCACACTTAAAACCTGAGATTCAGATTCTCTCTCAGTACCACTTGTACCTCTATTGATTTCAGTAATACATAACAGTGCACTAACGAGTGTGGTGTAAGAATCTAAATACATCCATAGGCGTATGAACAGACAGATTGATCAAGGCAGACATTATCATTTGTCCCTAAAAATCCTTTGTGATTGTCCTTTATGTACACAGAGGTACTAAAGTGTCAGCTCAAACAACTTGCCTTTACATAATAATATTTTATGGATTTACTTAAAGCTTTTACTTGAAAATGTGGAGTGTGTGTGCACTTTTTGCAGAAATGTACTGGTGCTAGTAATATAAACAGTTTTCATTCTGTTTTGAAAAACACCATTGTGAATATATAAATTATGTTTAAACTGGACAGAGATCATTATGTGGCATGTGACTGAAAACATATCTTTTTTAATAGATGATTCAGCTGCTGAGAGTTTTAATGGCAATGAGACCGTGGGACACAGTTCCAATGCTTCAGGGGGAACACACTGCAGGGAGATGGCAGAAACCAACAGCAATGGCAAAACAAATCTGGAGCAGGATGAGCAGCCTCTGAACCTGAGCGACAGTCCCCTCTCTGCTCAGCTGACTTCAGAATACAGACTAGATGATCACAGCAGTAATGGAAAGAACAAATACAAGACTCTCCTAATTTCTGATCTCAAGATGGAACGGGAGGCAAGAGAAAATGGAAGCAAGGTAAGATGCTTCCACATGGTAAAGATATGAAGCATGTAATTCAGAAAAGAAAAAGATTTGTGAGGCCAAACAAAAGGTTGTTCCTGGCTAAGCACTTAATGTGATGTGTCTGATGTTTGTCAGATCATTACTTAAATGCCATACATGGATTTGTATGCTCTGTTAGACATATATAATGCATACGTACATTGAGTGTATGTGGAGTACATGGGGGAATACATATGTATAGGCAAATATATTGTGCTGACACACAAGCAAAAATGGTGTAGTTCTCCATCAGACATGAATTTTATCAATGCATTTATTGAGGACTGTCTACATTACCAATTTGAAAAAAAAATAAAGTATGTATATAATGTGATACATATATATATATGTACAAACATGGAGATATATACGTATGTAAATTTACAGATGGCCATCTCATCACATCTAATATGTATCTGGAGAATTTTCATGGTTTAAACCCAGCTGGCAACTAAGTACCTCACAGCCACTCACTCACTCCCCTCTCTGCCTTGGTGGAGTCAGGAGGAGAACGGAAGAAAGGTAAAACCTATAGGTTGAGATAAGAACACTTTAATAATTGAAATAAAGTAAATTATGTTGCTACTACTACTACTATTGATAATTGTAATGAAAAAGAATACAACAAAAAGCGAAAGAGGAATAAAATCCAATCAACAAAAGTGATGCACAATACTCACCAGTTGCTCACCACCCACTGAGCAATGCCCAGTCAGTGTCTGAGCAGTGATTGACAGTTTCTGGCCATATATACACTGGGCAGTATTCTCTGAGGTGCAGAACAGCCCTTTGGCCAGATCGGGTCAGCTGTCCTGGGCTTGCTCCCTTCCAGCCATTTGTGCACCTGCTCAACAACAGAGCCTGGGAAACTGAAAGATCATTAGCTTGGGGTAAGCACTGCTTAGCATCAACTAAAACATCAGAATAATATCAATATTATTCTCATACTTAATCCAAAACACAGCACTATACCAGCTACTAGGGAGAAAATGAACTTTGTCACAAAACCTGGACAAGAATCAATCTGTATAAATGTTAAGTGTGTATGGCCAAGAAAATTCCTACCAGTGGATTATCAACATCTGAAAGAAACTGATTTGGTTTCTTCATGATTGTGTTATGTGGGCACCTAAACTGAATTAAAACTGACAAGTTTGCTTTAAGAAGCTGTAATCCCCTGAGGGCTTTTCGCTGTAGTTTCTATTATGTGGGTAAGGAGAAGCAAGGGTGTTATTATGTAGATAAAGACAGATCTTATAGATTAAGTTAGCTAACTTTCTAGGATGGTGTTTTTCATGAGGGCGTATAGTAGGGAGGGCAAAGAAATGGCATATGTCATAGAATTTACCCATTGATTTTACTGGTCACAAGTTCCTTTTTTTTTTTTTTTAATATCTGATGACCAACTTTTTGGCTTACCACTTTTACAGCAGCAATAATAAGATGTGAGTCCTGGATCCAAAGACTATTAATGCTAGTCACTTGCTTTCAGTACCCTGACAACATAGATATACTTTGAATGGGCACATTTTTTTACAGGGCTTTGAAACAGGAGTGTTAAAATCCTTAGGCATACTTAGAAAGGGATAATACATGACTAAGGCCTAGAGAACAACATTTAATCATGCTAAGGTTTTATCTCCTATCTTCATTGCCTGTGGAGTAAAAGTAAAAACCTGTAATATTTTTGTAACTTAAATGTCTAAGTTTTAGTGGGTAGAACAAAGGGTGGCTAAATGGAAGACTGTTAGTCTTTCTCATGGCCATTAAGCAAATCATGTATCCCAACACCTTCTCCATGAAATCTTTATGAAAAACTGTTTATCTGTATAGAATGCTTTTTTTTCTCACAAACTTGCATTTTATGGAAAATGTTCTGCCCAGCTGTAGTCTCTGCCTGTGTATGAACCCCCGTGCTGGATTTACTCAGCCTTTTGAGTTGCACAGTGGGTCCCAAATTGGCTGATATCAACAGTAACTTCTTTTGCTTCAGGGCAGATTGTTCTAATGAACCTTTTATAGGCCCATCACCCAAATACTGACAGACACACAGGCTCTTTTGCCTGAGGTAGGTTGTTGCCATCACTTTTGCAAATATACAAATAAGCTTGGCAAGGATGGGGAGGAGTCTTAATGTGCAACTCATTTATAACTAAGACAAGAACATAGCCTAATGTTCAGTTTCCAATTTGAATCAGTTCCAACTCAGAGGCAAGAAGAATTTGTCTAAAAGTGTTAAAAATCTAAAATGAATTGAGATGACAATCAAAGCCATCTCATTCTTTACAAATTTTAAGAGGCCAGAATCATCTCCCACATTAATGCATTCTTTCACACTCGCTGTCATCCTGCCCACTCTATATTGCCAACAATATGCAGATTTGTCTTCTCTTTGTATCCTAGTGAAACTCATGTTGATGTTTAGAGTTCATTTAAGTATATGAATATGTAGATATGCAGTAATTATTAAAATATAGAGTAAATACTTCAGGAAGAACACAATCCTGGGATAAAGAAAATTTGTTAGAGATTTGTAAGATGAGTTACTAAAGAAAATATCTGGTTTCTAAGTGAAGGGAAATATATTTCAATTATTGAGCTAGTACTGGCGGAAGAAATATGTTATGCTTCCTCCAACTTCTACAATGTCCCTGTGTCACAAGCTCCACCATGCCCCCCGCTTCATCTCTTATCTGCACTTCTACAAACCTGCACAAGATGTTATTCTCTTGGGATAGTCAAGATTGTGAAACTCAGAGGCAAAGGCATGGAGCTAAGAAGATCTCTTGGTTGACATGTTCTGGTAGATAATTTTGTATCTGCTGCAGAATTTTGATCAAAAGAAGATGTTGAGATAAAAATGGTAGGTTTTCCATCATGGTTTCTTTGAAAACATTACAGCTAATAGGGAAATCTGTTTTGAAAATGGTTACTTCTTTGTGGAAGTTAAATTTTCAGAATATTCATCTTGTCCATACCTACTTGAAGCAATTATGTGCTTATGCTATAGGGAAAGTTTGCTAAAATAGTGGTATCATTCTGCAAAAAATCTTGGGTGTCAAAACAGGGATACTTAACACTTTCCTAAAATCAGGCCTATGGACACAGAGGAGATAATTAGTGATTTGTAAGAAATGTAGGGTTTGTCTTTTTTAAATAATAAATCAAGTTTTCTTGCCTGAAAAGACTCTGATAAATAACTGGGGATTAGATAACGCTGTGAACAACTACAATGTATTATTTAAATAATGCTCTGTTCAGTTACTTCAGAATATGACTTTTAAAACTGGTGTTAGTAGCACTCTTTAAAAAAGTATGACAGTGGAGAGTGTTACTTTGAATCCTCAGTTTAGGCAGTGAGTATGTGTAGTAGGTAATCTTTTTACAAAAAGATCATGAGCTGACTGCAGGGGAGGGAGTTGTCAAATTGTAACAACCTTAAAATCTGATACAAAATGTTTTACTATTCACTGAAATTTTGTTGTGCAAGGACAAAAATGGGTTTTCATAGTGTTAAATGCATATATGTACATGT
>WAAE01021052.1:0-26352 GCA_013400495.1 Nicator chloris
AACTTCTGGTCTTCCAGATCCTGCACAAAACAAACCATTTATTTTATTCTACACTATGAGGCATGCCATTACATCTCTGTCTGCCCCATGTACCACGGATGTGATGAGGAAGACGCATGAGCACCAGAATCTGTTTCTCTTTGGAGTGTAAGACATTAATAGAAAGCATGAAAATGCTGTAAGGCAAACAAGCAAAGAAACAACCTTTTCTCCATCCATACAAAATACTTTGAGCCATTACATATTGGCAAAATGGACAGAGAATTTTATAGCAACAAAAAAAAATTAAGATTTTTGTGCGTAAATCAAGGTGTAGAGTGAGAATGAGCAGCTTTGATCCACTGATACAGTTGAAAAGAAGAGGCAAACTACTATGCAGATCTGGGCTAGCATATTTTGGTGTTATCTTTGTAGATGTATCTTTGTAGATTGCCTTACTATTTTCATGACCTGAAATGATAATCACGGAAGAAATGCAAAGAGATATTAAAAAAACCCCAAATAGATGGAAATCATGCACTATGTCCTTTAAAGAGATACTAGAAAACACATTAGGAACATTAAAAACATCAAGTTAATTATCTATAACTGTAAGATAAAAAGAAATTATTAAATGCAAAAAGACTCAAATGATAAGAAAAATATCCCCAACTTCTCAGATGAGCAAACTTCCCCAACCTTAAAGGAACAACCATGGATTTTGTTTGCTAGTCATATGCTTCTGTCTACAGAATTGTGCAACACAAGACTTTTGAAAGAAAGCAATGCCATCCTGGGTCAGATCAACACTCCATCTAACCCTCCTCCATCTTAGAAAGCAAGAAAATGAAGTTTAGGGTGAGAATTAGAGCCAGCCTACTTTGCCCAGTCTGGTTCTGCCACAGTTCCTTGACATCCAGTAGGGTCACATTAGAAAGTACAATGCTTCTCAGTTTTTGTAATATTTACATATGAAGCTCTTAGAGATTAATTTATTCAGTCTCTTCTGAATCCACTGACACAGTCTGTATACAGAGATTTACTGCTTGCTCTTCCTCTCTACAGATACTGGATCCATGAGTATCTAAACTGAATGCTGCAGAAATTATTTTTGCAGTTGAACAGACATTTTTCCTCCAATACTGGACTGATAGCAGAATAAAGAAGAACATTTAAATAGATTTCCACTCAGAGAAAAAGATATTGCCTGAAAAAATTTTAATACATTTCCTTACTTCTAAACAGACTGGGGAACCTGAGCATTCCTTATGCATCTTCTCATGTACTATCCATTTTTCTGAAGATACCCCTTTTCTTGCCCCAAGAAAGCCCAGCTGTGCTATCCTGTGAAAATGCAGTCATTTTTCAAGGGATCAATACTAAATTTTAGCTTCTCAGTTACCCAGAAGAACCTCTAGTAGCTGTAATAGGCTGCTGTATTCCACAAGGGACAGTCAGTCCGGTTTCACAAAGTTTCACAACTTCCTGACGGTAGTGATTATTGGGATTGGTAAATTTTATGTGCAGCCAGGAAGAGATGTGGTCAATTGCATAATCCCAGGGTTACAATCTCCCTGTGCTTGGCACCTCCTTCCATGACCTTTTAAGAGCATATGGTTTTCCTCCCTGTTTCCAAGCTCACCCATCTAGTCCAGTGTCTCTTTCAGAGGCTGGCTCCATGCTCCCATTTCAAACCTAGTCTTGACCATCTTTCTTTTTTTCCTAGTTTCCCTCTCCTCACATGTCCACTATACCATGCTTCCTCTTCTAACTGAAACCTTTAAATTTTTCAACAGACATCACCAACACTTTGATTAAAATGAACAAAATCAACCATCACAAGGGTATCTTCCCTTTGTTGAGCTTAGAGAGCATGCCAGAATTGTGCAGGAAAACAATTGTCCTGGAAGATGGGACCCCCAATCTCAGGAGATGCACTGATGCTTCCCAGCCTGTTTTCAGGTTCCAAGCTCCACCGAATCCTGTGGTATCACCCTGACTGGCAGGAAGGCGCTAGGGACTCGTGCTTCAAACTAACAAATGGCCAGAGGGGTACATGCACATGTAATACACTGAAAGCACATTTGCTGAACAATTAGCTTGGAACTCCCCACCCCTGCCCCAAAATGTGTGTGTGCGCAACAGCTAAATTGCTGAGAAAGTATTTTTTTTTATGATGTTATAAATGCTATATGGTATATGATCCTATACTACATATAGCTAAACTGATTTTTCTGGAAAAAAAATGCAGCTGCAATAAATTAATACATTTTACTTTGAAAGGCTAAAGGTTGGCAAAATTAAATGTAATTATATCCAAATTCACATGAATGAAGGTGTTTGGTACCATCAGCAACAAAACCTGCTACTGGCTGTGTGAATAGTGAAAATCGTTTCAAGTCAGTTAAATTTTCAGACCTTGTATCAGTTGCGTATTTGAAAAAGTGCACGTTCCTCATGTACAGTATTGCCCTTAATACATTTTCTCCTTCATGGTAAAAGGATTCAAATCAGACTGTTCTCTACCCTAATCCTTTTCAGTACTGAAAAACACCAGCATGTAGCAGGCCTGTAAAGAATATGTATAAATAAAACATCAGCAATCTCAATTAGGTAAGAACTCAGTGACCTTTGTTAATTTTCTACAAGAGACAAATTTCTTTTGCATTTATCTGTGTATGAAACATGAATGACATATGAAGTCTTTCCAACAAAGTTATTTCAATGAAAAGGAGGAAGGATGAGAAAGAAATCTTCAATAATAAATACATGAAAGCAAATTCAGAAATTTTCAATGTCAGTGGGAAGGAAAAGATAAATAGCTCTGCAGCTGCTTCCCAGACCATTTGGTAAACCTCCAGCAGGTTAAACAAACACACAGGGAAGCCTGTAAATGATACAGCAACTGTAGTCTCTCATCGAACATGAAAATCAGCAAATTACTTTGCAGATATAATAAACACCTCAAGTGCAGAAAAGCTTACCAGCCTGTAATCTGCATTTCACAGGTCAGAACGCTTGCTTCTGCTTGGAAATGACCCAAGATTGTTACCATAATAACTGTGACTGCAGAGGTTATGGCTAATGGATTTCTAAATGCTTAAAACCTCTTCAGTGGCATTTTGTGCTGATTTTTAAAAGTACATAGTAAAAGTGTCTATGAGAAAAATGAAAATTGAGGGGAAAAAGTGCTTTTGTAGACACACACTTGAATTTCCTAACCCAGCTTTTACTGATGTATGTTTTATTTTCAAGTTTTACTTCTACAATGAATTCTTTTTTCTCACCACGAGAACTATGAAAAAGATCGGGAATGATTTTGAAGGATTTGGTAACAGTGCTGTATCTGTGACATCAGAGTGCGTCTGAACTCTGAGGGACGCTGAAGTTAAAGGCAAGGCAGGTTTCTTGTGACAAGGATGGAAAAAGTGACTGAAGACTGCACAAGTCAGGCAACACTGCATGAGAAAGTGTTTGCACTGTAGCAAATGATGCAAGCAGGCCTGCTGATGTTAGGAGCAGTCTGTCAAAAAAGAACGGGACTGTTTAAATCTTCTACAGTTTTACTCAGCAGAGGAGCCTTAAGGAATTGGATCAAGTTAACTGTGGCATGAGAACAACTGCTTTTGAACATTCACTGTCTTGCCAATGCCATATTAATCACCAAAGAAAACAAAACAGGCTCTGGAGCTGTGTTTGCACATAGGGAAACACATACCCACAGGGATGCATCATCCGTCTGTCACATCTGTCAGTCACTGAGAACCTGGCTTAGATTTTAAGAGCTGAGCTACAGGAATAACCTGGGAGCCGTCTTCCCTCCTGAGCAGTGTCACTTAACAGAACTTTGATACCAGGATCACTTCAGCAGTCTTTTTTTCAATCAATGTGAACTTCACTTTTAAACTCTTTTATCTCTCCATCTTACTTTCCAGATTTCTCACTTTTTTTCTGAGATTATCTTGCAACAGAAAATTAATGCGCTCCATCTATTCTACTATTACAATATGCAGTACAGAACTTTTCCTTATTTAAATCAAGGCACAGCACACACTATCTTAAATTCAGCTAATACAATTCTATATTGGCCATTCAATGACATCATAACTGGATCACATGTTCTGCCTTTAATTTACACTGGATTCTGGAATTTTTTGTATTTATATATATATATAAATATATATACAGATATATACATAAATTCAATTACTTTCTTATTTTTTCACAACCTCTGCTTACTTTCTGATAATAATACATTTTTATTTAAACAGACATTTCCAGATGTTACAAAGCCCCAAGAATCACAGTGAAGAAAGAAGGGTCTTTAAAATTCTTCAGCTTCCACCTCACCTACATTTGAGATCATCAGTTGTGGGCAGTAGACAAACCGCTCAGAAAAGCCAGATTTGGTGCAGCTTGAGGCAGAATATGAGCATTTGCTGCACAGGAGGCTGTGGGCCAGGAAGAGGAAAAAAAGGCACACCTCTGTGTTTTCGTAAACTGCTCCTCTATGTGTTCACAGCCAAGGATTGGATGAAAACTGCCTTACTGCTTTCTAATGACATTTACAATGTGTATTTAAATATTTCAGAGCTTGAAAATTCCGATGATGTTAATTATTGGTTTTATTACAATAATTTAGTATTTCATAACTAGTCTTAGGAATATTTTGTGTCCTAAGCAATTACTGAGGACACTACATCATACAGCAATTACTTTTTTAGTATCAGCTCTGTAAATATTTGATTTGCATATGCTCCCTTCTAGCTAAGCAGTTCAAAATTCAGCCTACCCTAAAATTATGTTTGTTTAACATTTTATTTTTGGATTAGAATCCTGTAACCAAGCTGCCCCCAAACAAGGCTGCAAACCATCTACTAACAGCAATTCCAGATCTTGAGGAACGTGAGAACTGCAGAGGATGTGCTCAGGGCTGTACATTCACTCTGTTTTCCCTCCACATTGATGGCTACCCCTGTTTTTGAGATCAAACACTCTGCTGAAATACAAAAACTGTATTACAGCATACTTCTAAAAATCAGGTAGTGTGGAAAGAAAGTACAGCATTTACACATGTACAAAGGAATTGAAAAATCTAGTCTCTTTAATTTCAGACTTCAAAGTATTGACAATTTTCCTTCAGAGCACAGTTAGTGCCTCCCTGCAGTTGAGTACACGACTTGCAAATGACAAATATTATTTAAAAAACTGGTTAGAGAGAAAAACAGGCTCCTGTTGGTGGAGAAAACGTCAAAAGAATGATTTATAACATCTAAGTTTAGTTTTTTCCTGCTTGTCTCTGCAAAGGTTGGCATGTACTCTCACCATAAATGCAGGTAATTTGCCTGTTCAGCAGATCCATTGTCACTGTGGAGTAGATGGTGGCTGGAATGAGACTTGGGAAGGCCCCTGTGCGTCCCAGAGGCAGGCAGAGCTGAAGCACAAGGGTTACATGGGAGGTGAAACAACTGTGGATTGGACAACACGGTAAGGACCAGACTTCAGGGGCCTTCTGCTATGTGTGTTGAGCAGGGGAGAAGGCAGGCAGCTGTGTTATTCTTCTGTCTCAGAGAACAGGAAAACTCCTCTCTGAGGAAATATTTCTACTACTTTTTGTTATTTGGTGCCCGTTTCTTGAATAAGAATTTACTTAGGAAAGAGACGGCTCACAACTACAATCATCCTAGCTAAACAAAATCTCTCAATTCACAGATGATTGAAATAGCTCTCACAGTGTGTAGTTCACATTAGTTCTTCTGAGCCCTTGACTACTTCTGGCAATAAGATTTAAACAGCCAGAAGTCTGAGACCGTGCACATGTCTAGGTCAGCAGATAGAAGAAGGAAGAAGTATGGATTTTTAATTTTTTTTTAATTTAATGCCAACTAGATTGGGCACAGATTCACTTTTCTCAAAAAAAACCCCAAAAACCAAATTGAAACACTGAGAAGCTGAAACATTTCACCTCAAAAACCTGTGGTTTTTACTGTTTTTTTTAGTAACCTTAGTAAAGTTTTAAGACTCAAAAAATATGGACTAAAAACAAAATGAAACTTTTGTTGCAGATTCTATGAAATATTTTAATTGGTCTTAAATTTATGGTGTCTTAGTCTCACTTCACAAAGCAATAATTTTTATTCTTATGTCAGACCATTTCTTTCCCCTCCATACCCCTAGTTTTTAGTAAGTGAATTGAAAACAAAGAAACAGATTAATAAAGTGAACAGTTTGTACAGCATTACTGTTGACTGATTTACCCATATTGTTAAAACAGATAATAGGACAATGGATTTTAGTTCGGAAATCATGGGAACAGCTATTCAGCCTGTCCATATTCAGGACAGCACTGGAGCACAGGAGCATGCTTATCCAGTAGTCTCCTTGACTTCAAAGTGTCTCTTGAACAGTGCCATCAGCTCTTGACATTGTTATCAGTGCCACAGGGATAGCTGATGTCCTTTTCAAAGATCCTGCAGGAATAAGCAATCCCAGGAATGACACCTCTGGCTCACCTGCTATTGACCTAAGACTTGCCCTTGGCTGGGCACTGCCTGGACCATTGGCAAGTCAGGAAACCTCATTTATGTGCCTTAACACTAGTCCTGCAGTGACAGTTTCTTCAGTGGGGCACAATATACTCGCTCCCTTGGCTTCCATAAGGACAGGGTAGCAATAAAGGGTTCATTATATTGTGGTTGACAGTCTAAATTTAAACATTTAGCAGGGAAAACTTGTTTGTTTCTGACTCAAAGCTGCTTCTCATGCCAGCATTACCTGAAGCCTTACGTTTGAGTTAAGAAATTCTGACTGTGAAGCTAAGTAATGTTTCAAACTATCATGTATATATAACTGTAACCAAACACCTACACATACGCAAAATAAAGTCCAAGTTTCAAACTGCATTATATTAATGCATATAATTTGAATTAACTATTATTTCAGCAATTCTGTAAATCCCTTTGAAAGGATCTGTTGCTTGTTGATTTTGCACCATGTGAAGACATGGTAAATATGACATGTATTCTCATCACATGAATAATGCATTCTGCATCTCAAATAAACAAGTTCTGCTCTAGGGAGATGCTTAATCCATTCCTTCCTTCTGGGGATGAAAGGAATTAAAATCAGTGTACTGATCTCTCAGTTTGTGCTCATTTGACTTTAATTATAAAATGATTATTTCAACATTTTTTCTTGTAAAATAAACCAAGCCTGAGCTCCATGTAACCTCTACAGAATTACATTACTTCTGTGTGCACTCAGTCAGTGCTCATCAATACTGTTCTTTCAATATAGTTTCACATAGAAGGATAAAACTCACCTCTAGAGGTTTGCAGCTGGTATAGTAGTTTCAGGCCTCACAGCAACAAAAGCTCCCCTTTTTGGCAGTTGTCAAAAGGACGGAGCAGTGAAATCCTTTAAAGTGAATTCAAATGTCATGAGAAGGAACTTTCACCAGACACAGGGAGACGCCATGATCCCATTACCGAGCTGGAAGATTTACATCTCACATCCTATGTATTTTCACAAGTATTTTTTTCACAGACTGTTCAAACCCAAGCAAAACTCTGCATACAATCAATTACCTTGCTAAAACCAAGACGTTTTCTCTCGGCTAATTCAATAAGCAGAGCATTCCTTGGGAATAGAACATCTGCTGTCCAGGTTTTAGGAATGACACAGCATCCAGTGGAACAGACAGCTGTACTGTCAAATGTACTCCCATGCTTCAAGCTTGAAAAAACAGCAGTTCAGGAATATGGTGTGTTATCAGACATACCATCTGGGAGGATAGAAATTAATGCTTTCCATATGGGATAAGATCTCCACGCGAGGATTACTGACAGTAACTCCAGCTGACATGTTCCCATCCAGGTCCAGCAGAATTTATTGGGTTCATTGCATCACACCTTCAAATTCAAAACTGATTTGGAGCTTGTTGCGGTGTGCTTATTCCTGTATTTCGGTCCATGGTTTTCTCCTCACAGTTTCATGCTAATCCCTTCTTTCCCCTACTAGACCCAGAACCTTCCTTGTCAACCTCAAAACCCCTGTCTATCAAAGAAGGGGGCTTCTCCCTTCCCCCTGGGGGAATTCCGAAAAGGGAGTTGAGTAATTAGGTTAGAACTGGGGAAGTCCCCCCTCCCTGTGGAACATTGGGCCCCCCAGGTGTCTCTCTGCCCCTGGTTCACTCCCCCCTTTCCCCCAGTTGGTGGACCCTTTGCCCCTACCCCTTTCTCCTCCCCCCGAATAAAAGATACAGCCCCCCGCGTGGTCCGGCGTTCTGCTGGGGCAGTTGCCTGGTTCAGACGGCCTCGCAGGGGCTCCAATAAACTCTGGACTGAGAAAAACGCCCCACCAGATCCGGCTTCTTCTTCACCTCGTCCGAGTCTCTCCTAAGGCGGTCCTGTCCTGCTCCTGTTCCACCCGGCCGCCGCTCCTGGCTCGGGCAGATCTGGACTTGTTCCAGCGCGTGGCCTCCGGCTCTACCGCCCAGCGAGAGGCGTCTCTGTGGAATCAAACCGCAGCAGCCGCCTCTTTGCGGACACCTTGGCAAGCCCGGGCTAGTCCCGTCCAGTAAATGCGGGAACCGCCGCAGAGCTAACCTACATAATGTCACAAGTGTGATCCTGCTCCCAAGCAAAAGCAGCTGTTCTGCTTCTGGCCTTTTACTAATTAATGCTACTAGTTAATAGTGAACCTCCTATTGCCAAACAAAGCTGGCTAGCTGCGATGCTTCTGCACTTCCGCCAAGACTAATCCATAAAGTGAATAAAATGCTCACACACAAGCAGGAATAGAAGCTATTTACAAGATGCTATCTCACATACAAAACATAGTGTCAGGTGATACAAACGTTTATAGGTTATTTTCAGAAACTTCAGTCAACTCCTAAATGTTCAAGTTAATTCTCAAAATAATGCTTAGTTTTGCAAAGCCTTTTATGTATGTAAACCCACAACATCCATTGTGCTATAATGACAATTTGCTAGGGCATGAAGAATTTTAATTATAATTTTTAAAAATATCCAACCAGCTCTATCTCATTTATGCTTTGGGGCTCCTAAGGTCTAGAGATGGAACAAGGTATTCAGATAAATGTCATCACTATATTAAAAATAGAAGAATATACATAAGCTTTGATCAGCTGTTTTCAGAACACCTGAAATACAGCAAAGCACATCTCACCAAATACTTGTATTATCTCTCTGAATAAACTGTAACTTATGCAGAGCACACAGTAAAAATTTATCTGCAGTGTTCTCAAAAACTCCAGAATGTGCAGCACAATTGTAAAAAATCAAAATAAATGGTCATTAGTCATGATGACTATTACTCAACACCTGAAATACCTAATCTTATCAGATGCTCTGGAGAAAAATTGTACCAGTACATTTTCATCAAAATTTCTCTTTAAAGAACACAAGTAAAAATCATCAGGAGTTCTCAAAATGTCCTGTGAAACCACCAACTTCAGTCTGTTCTCAGACCCTAGCTTAAGTGTTTTATAAATACAGTAACCACACTAAAAATGGTAACTACTAAGATCACAGCAAAAAAATCAAAAGGTTGAATACTTTCAAGGCCATAAATATTACTGACCTATGAGCTACAGCATTACCTGAAAAGTACCCTATAGAGGTCTTCATTCACTCTGAAGAACAATGAATATCAATTTGTATTGACTTGGATAAAAAAAAACCTGGTTGATGTTTGTGTAATTAAATATTTTCTTAGAAGAATAACTGCACACTGGATGTGTTTTCACAATGGTTATGATCTTCATGATTCTACCATAAAAATAACAATATTTAAATCACTAGGATGTTTTCAAGAATGAACAAGAACGTTCATTATAAGCAACACTAAATAAGCCAGCTTTCTCTCTCTCACGCATAGAAACGTGCACACAAAGCATCCACAAAATGTGCTTTGGCTGTTCACTGTAACTATTGGGATGAGATCAGAGCCTAGCAGTGGCAAAGGTCTGAGCTCCATCCCCCATCCACAGACTCTCTGTGGGTTGTGTGTCTTTGTTCAATAATAAACCACTTAGCACACGCAATATTAACTAGTAGAAGGTGGGTGACATGACCTTACAGCTTCTGATTTCTATTGTGATGCATCTTCCCTTTGAGTCAGAAGTGTGCTTGCGGTGAGAATGGCAACATCAGTTATTCCACCTGAGTGCAACCTTTGTCAGCATTCATTTGTTTTCATTAAAAGGTCTCTAAAACATTACTCAAAGTGAGAATCCCTTTAGATTGCTGCAGAATATGTATGTCAAACTTGTACGTATATCAGACTCGTCTGAAGTAATTAAAAGAGACACAGGTTGAAAGATCACTTATTTTAACTAACCATTGATCTAATGGTCCAGCTTTGTGAGAAGCAATGACACAAAAGACAAGGAGGGACAACTGATTTTACATGTGGCAGAAAATCACATGAAGACAAGAACTCTGGCAGAATGTTTCTCTGTTAGACTTCTGAGCCTGGCTGATGAGTAGTGGAAAATATGAGCCAATCTCCCTCTATTATTGAAACCAGGTATCAAAGAATAGATTTTGGAGGGCCTGAATATATATGAGCCTCTGATGAAAAGGTGGTTGTGCTCAGTGTCTCAAATCTGCTGCAAAGACAGAGATACGGGGATGTTCTTCACAGCAAAACTCCTTACAGCTCTCTTGGAACTTTCCTTATGAAGTTGCTTGATAGCAACTGTAATACATTTGCTTTTTATAACTAGTTGAATTTTGATTAGTATAACCTTGCTGTTCAAAAACAAGTTAGGCATTACAAAAAGCAAAGCGAGTCTTACCTGGAATACTCTGTCTCCTCACAGACAGTGCTCCATCAGGTGCCTTTGCCTGGTTCGCAGATTTTGTGTAAGGACTCTCATCTAAACAGAAATAAGCAACACCTCCAGTTACTGTTAAATATAATGTTAAAAACTTTTTTTTTTAAATCCAGATACTGTATGAACTAGCAATGCAGATCACAAGAGATGCTGTGAGCCAGATGAGGATGGGTATTTCTGAATGCTAATTCAATGCTCAATGTCATGTTTAGACTCGATGACAAAGGCTCTGAATAGGACAGCTGAAAAGAATGTGCTAAAACTCAAATTGGAGGTAACACATTGATGACAGGCCTGATATACAAAGACTTTTTCAGGTTTAACATAATGATAGAAATTGCCCTTTTCTCATGTTTAGAAGTTTCGTGTGTCAAAGACTTGAATAACAGAGGCACTATCCCTGTTCAGGAGTAAAGGGCTTCCAGAAGCTTTTGAATACTCTGGCTGGGAAGATGCACTCCTTTTCCTTTAGGATCTGTCAGTGGGTGGTTCCTTTTCCTTCGTAACAATTGATTGGGGAAAACATCAGAAAGCTGTTGCCAAACAGGCCAAGCACATTAGTGCCCCAAGAACAGCACTGCACCTGTCTGTGTCTAAAAAGAAAGCTATGTGCAACACCTACTGATCAACTTCAGTGCATAAAAGACCACTAATGGTGGGATGAGCAGAGTCACCAATTAGAGGCAGCATTGGGCAGAAAGTGAGCCACTTCTACATCCCCCTTAAGAGCAGAATGATGATAAGGAAAAAATCAACTATATTGTAGCTTTGAAAAGGACAAGCTATAAGTGCAGGAAAGAAATACGAATAAAAGAGAAGAAATAGTATATGCATTTTATTATTTCAATTGAAAGAAAGAAATGAAACAAAATAAGGCTTCTGCCTTGCTTTCCCTTTAATTGAGTGCTCAAAGACTTTAAAGTCTGACAAATCTTTCTGTTTGCATATTTTCCTTCAGATTGCAAATGACTGATGCATTTATAGCACGTGCATGAATACATGCTTAAATACTGATCAATGAGTAGAGGAATCAAAGACTACATTATCTGTTATAGCATCCTCAGACCAAATAGAACCATATAAACTTTTTCTGGAGAACCATCTTTTCAGCTGACACTCTTGACAGTATAATCCTTCTTTGCTGATTGCACTCTTTACATCTGGAAAGGTCTCAAACTCCTTTAGAAACTTGCATCAAAGACAGCATACCATTTTTATACCAGTGAGGTAAGGGTCTGGTCAGCATAATTTAATTTAAAACCAAGTCTCAAAGAAGTGACTGAAAGAGCTGGTTATCCTTTAGAACCAGAACTTCTGTAATGAAGTCTGCTACTGTTAGGCAGTTGCAACAACAAAAAGCTTAAATTAATTAAAAACAAAAAGAAAGGAAAAGGCAAAATAATTATTTATAGCCATGAACTTTGATGAAAATACTGCAACTAGTGAAGAACATGTACAGGTAAAATACCACCACAGCCAATATAATTGTGTTTTCTACAGTAAAATGAACGGCAATTGTTCTAGGAATACAATGTTGCAAGTAGAAAAGTAACGGGCTTGATTTTACTCCACGCTAGTACAAACGCCAAGAAAATAAAGCTGCCAGCTACAGGAAATAGAGAAGCATGGAAAAATATTAACATGGATCCAGGTACATAATTTAAGAAAAAGGTATGTAAAGCCTTATCCTTCGATTTGAGGTGGGTGGATAAGCTAATATTATTGCATATCTAGACTATATACCCCCTCATTAAAGAAAAAAAATACAGTAAGACTGAACTAAAGCTTCTGAAAGAAGTAGCATTTATGTTCTTTTCTTTCACAGAAGAGGCACCACGGAGCTCGAACTCAACACAAGGCTTAAGACAAAGAAACCGAACATGTGGCTTATATGTCCCATCCATTACTACTTAGTTGCAGTTGCTGAACATTGTTATATATGTATATAAGAATAATTCATGCTGAGCTGTTTGTACTGTATATAAAATAACCCAGCTGGAATCTGTCTCATGTAAAATATAACTAACACGCTGTTCCAAGGGGGAATCTTGAAACTCTGTAGGGAAACCTTCATTTGCATCTGAGGACTAGGTGGAAAGTCACGATTTTAGGAGATGGCTGTGGCCAACGACCCGTTTCATGCCTGATCTTCCCAGCCGATAAACATAAACCCATCAACGAGTCGTTGGCCTGCATGGAAGATTTCTCGGAACACAATCAAGATAGGTGTCCCTTCCGACTAATCCTTTCAGCGAGACCAGAGACCAATATTTGCCCACCATGAATACATCTACACCACAAGAAGGACATTGTTTCCACTGTAAGCCCAAGCCTGGGGCTATCTACAGGGTATAAGAACTGGAAGGCCAAGAGGCAAAATGTGGACAGAGAGGGGTTGGCGAGAGAGACATGACTCTCTGTTCACCAGTGTTGATTTCCTAGGCTCGACACTCTGTTTGATTGTGGCTTTTTCCGAAATTATTTTGTAATCAATAAATTCTTTTTTATATTAATTTGATTGGCTGTTCCATCTATAACAACATGACAGCAGATAGTGTGAGACACACATTTTTCTATTGAAAAGTGGGCAGGAAACATAATACAATTTCTCTATAACTGATGGATAGTGATGACTTCTGGGCCCTATTTGACAGTATGCCGTACCTATGAAAAATCTATCAATTTACAGAACAAAACAGTCCTCTCCAAGTCAGACTTCTTACATACAAATTATTGTCATCAGATTGAGGGAAAGTAAAAAAGGAAAGAAGAATTTTCACAACTAGACCTTTTCCACTGAATCTCTGTCATTGAGCAAATGAGTTAATCATCTCCACTCTCAAGCTGGAAGAAGATTTTCCCCATATTGCACTGGACTAGGAGTACCTGTGGTTATTCTGAGTTCAGAACACAGGACAAGTCTGCAAGTTTCTGGTTAACAACACCAATGAGGGGAAGGGACTGCACATTCAAATACTTACTAGGGAGCCTGAGCAAAAATGTTTTTTACATAATAACTGGCAGATGTGAAAGTAACTAAGACTGCACAGGTGAGTAAGCTAGCATTTTAAGCCTATTAACACTGAAAGCTTTTCAGATGCTTATATGGGTTGGGTACTGTAGCCATGAAGTTTCATTACATTTCTTAATCAGTTCACAAATTCTCATAGGAAAACAAAGGGCCCAAAAAGTTTCTTCAAAAACTTCTGAAACCTCATAAATGCAAAATATACTCTATTATTATTGGGAAAGAACAATGAGTGGACTGGTAAGCTGTTCTTAGAACTGGAAAGAATTTTCTTCCAATGCCCTTTTAATAGTAAAATGAGACTGAAACATAACTAGAAATAGGTATAAAGGACTCCAAGGAGCAAAGGAAAACAAACACAACCAAGTGTACAGAGAGCTCTTATTGAGACCCTTAACTGAGACAGGAAAGCAAAATAAAGATCAGACAGATGCAGAAATACATGTCACCCTAAAGAAACTAGAGAGACAAGCAAGTCCTGATAGCCCTGAAATGGCAGATACCACTCATGGTGCTCCAAAGGAAAAAATCTGTACGTACTAACACAGTTGCTGAGTAGCCACAAGAATTTATCACCAAACTAACATTTCTTGATGCCTTCATTCACTCTATAGTTAGCAGGGATGGTCTTAAAAATGCAAAAATGTCTTATGACAGCAGTGCTTAGGGGCATTTGTAGGGGAGTTTTGTATTACCAGCACTGATGGACATGGAGATGAAACTCAAATCAGCAAGCCAACACTCAGAAAAAGCAAAAGAGCAAAAGGATATGAAGCATTGCCCCTCCACACAGGAGATAATAACTCAGTACCAGGAAAAACTATTATATATTTTAAGATGCCATGCATACAAAATAGAGGGAGAAACAGGTTAGATTCAGAAACATAAATCTCACCTGTTTACACCCCTAATAGTAGCATATCATCAGCAGGGAGTGAGCCACAGTCCATAAAGAACTCACCGGCCAAACTGCATTGCCCCAAAGCACAGAAATGCCTTCACCTGGACACATAGCCACAAACCCTGCTACTCAGAGCACCAGTTCTTGGTTCTCGTCTGCTTCTGAAGGAATCGCTCCACAGGTGGCCACCAGCTTAGCTACACCCATCCACTTGTGCAGCTGCTTTTGATACACCACTGGCTTTTTTCCTTCTCGCAATTCTGTCTGGCTAAAAAAATCAGACAACTCAGGGTAAACAATTTCAGCTAGTCAGTAGGTCATATAAAAATGTCGGCTATGCCAGCAGATCTCTTCGCTCAGTAACTACAGGAAACCAACCCTCTTAGCCTGTTAAGAGGCATGGGTCATTTCCACCAAATTCATAGTTTGCCTGTTTCTTACAGTTGTAAATGTGCAATAGTGAAAGATGTACACTGTGTTAATTCACTCCTTCTTGGCAGAACACAAGTGATAATCTCCGAGGTGACACCTTGCAGATTATTAGGATTCTTAACCAGCAAAGCAAAATTACCTTTTTGTCTTCTCTTTTTACTTGTCCTCATGAAACAGTCCTGAACACCAGTAACAGTAGCTGACACATCATCCTTTCAAAGCCCTACATACCATTAAAACTACAAAAATAATGATCAAGTGAGCAGGCAAGAACTCCTACTGCTTACAGCTATTACTGTAGGTTTATTGCCTGTTGCTTGTGTGGTAGATGAACAGGTCTTTTGCACTTTCCTCCCTATTTTTAACCTGATGGTGTCTCTATCCTGTAACTGAATGATTCATTCTTTGAGTTAGGGACCATGCTGTGACCCATTTATATCATTCTTCAATGCTCTTACAGGTGTGGGGTATCTGTCCAAGACTAAGAGCTCTAAAAACTGTAAGAAAGAACATTAATGTAACCCTAGAAAGATTATACGTGAGACAATGTGTACAGATATACATCTGAAGTGCCTGGTACTGTATCAGCAAAATGACCATATGAAATCTTTAGATATTTGCTGTATTTAGTTCAATATCCTTTGAAGGATACCAACTGGGGGCACATAAGAGGGAATAAAAGGAAGGCCTAAAGATACTTCCTCAACAGTCAAGTTTAGACATTCAACGTTCCAGGCAGTTTATGACCACTGAACCATTCTTGTGTCTCTCTTGGGGGCTGTGAAAGCTGTTGACACGAAAATGTTGTTTACAGATGTGGTAAAGGCTAAGGGCACTCCCTCCTTCAAGTCTTCAAAAGGGGTTAGAGGACATTTCCTTCACTACTGCTGCCACGCATGTCCATGCGATAACTGCTGAACCCAGTAAATGTGTCCAAATCCTGGGCAGCACCAGGTGGCCCCAGAAGGTGACTAAGCACAGCTACATCCTGTTTAATACAAAGGGGAAGCTTCTTCCAACCCCACTGGGAACAGCTCCTGAACAGCTCTGCAGCTGTCACTTTGCCCCTCCTACGTGGAGAGGAAATGTGAAGATGCTTCACTTGTTCTCAGCTCTATGTTACTATTTGTACCTGCTTTTCTAATGCAAAACCTGCATTAGAGGGAGCAGGGAAATAATGTGGCATCAAATTTCTACGTAAGGAATTTCAAACACAGGAATTTTCTAATATTTAGGAGCTTGAAAGCTCTATTAAATTTTTTCAACAGTAGATATGAAAGCATTATGAGGGAGAACAGTTTCTATCTTTCAGTTCTTCATTTTCCATTCTTTGACGGCTTTACTTATTTCTCACCACAGAACAAGCCTTTCTTTGGCCAAGTAAAAACTGAATTGAAACAATTTTAGAGCATAACCATGTAGGTCCCAAGTAGACTTCAAAACCCAAGCAAGTGAAATCTGAGGTGTTCCTCAAACGTTCCCCACTAAGAAGAATCTCCAACTAAGTCCCAAGACTCCTCAAAGAAGCACATTACATCTTCAGCTGTCTCAGTCTACAGGAGTAAGATCAACCTAATGTGTTACTGTTTGCACCATTTGGGACAGCGTGCACCTCAGACAAGTAGAGAATCATGTATCTGTGCAGAGATAGAGACTGGCAACATCACAAATTGTCAAGAGGATTGGTGGCAACTGAGTGAACATCCCCAAGATTAGTTTGTCAAAAAATAAAAGCACTAGAGTCCCAGCTGTTACTTCATGCATTCCTAGATCTGTAATATTCCATTCCTGAAATTTGTTGTTCCTTAACTTTATAAAGAAGAGTATTCTTCACTAAAAACAATGAATTTTTATGAATCCTGCCAGTACAGCACAAAATACCATAGCTTCTCATACTTCCTATATCTGAAACCTATCTTTAATTTTATCTTTAAATGGCATAAAGCTCAACATTACCTAAAAGCATATTTTCTTTTCACAATATCATACCCGAGCTGGTAAATTCTCAGCTACAGCACTCTTTATTATCTCCACTGCTTGCAGCTAGAGGCTTTTACAGATAAAAATAAACATGTATCCACTGATGCCTGTGGTTTATAGAAGCTCTGAAGTTGTGGGAGGCTTACAAAGAGTCTTAGTAGAACTTTTACGATCATTCATGAAGTAGCTGACTCTCTTCTAACTCAGACCTTTCTGTTAAGGATCTTCCCTTCTGTGAGAAAGCTGAAACACCATTTGGAGCAGGGACTTGAAGCCCACTCTCACATTCACAGACAGTACCCAAAGTCCCAGCTACACAATTCTTCAGTCTTACTAGCTCACTGACAAAATTCATTAAAAAATATCTGAGAGAATATTTTTTTCCTGGGAAAGGAGGATGTTTTTGTAGGATTTCCTTTTAAATAATGCAGAAGTCTAGGGAAAAATTAACATCCTGGAACATTCATGCTTACTATAATGTCACTACAGCTGTGTCAGAGCAAAAGGGACTATAAACTGTTGAAAAAAGAGACAAAATTATCTTAGCCTTTTCCACCAGATCTATAATGTACAGATTTTGAATGTATATGCTTCAGGAAACAAAAAATGTAAACAATTTGCCCATATGCTAACCCTTTCAGATGTGTTATGGGAGCTCCGACCATGAAAGAAAGTCTTAATTACTCCTACTGGTGCAGAGGAATAATAATTTTTCAAGTTCATTTTAGATCTGTGGCTTCAGTCACTTCCAATGAGACTTGATTTTTGAAATGGAAATGCTGCTCTTCAAAGTAGTGCTGAGAACTATCTAAAATTTTTAAAGCATTGCATGTAAAGTAGTCATTAATGGACTAGGCTCCAAGTTGGACAAATATTAATGTATTTAATCTTAATCCTTTCTTATCAAATAGTGTGCTCAGTGCTCTCGAGAGCAGTCTTTATTAAGAAAACATAGTGTTTCAAATGCTTCCATAAGTAACATTTGTTGGTGTGTGTGACATGGAAAAATTATGAGAAGAAAGAGTTAGAATAGCTCCTCTGGTAATTTTCTTTTCCACATTTAGCAGACATGTCTCTGGTTTTCTTAGAAACTTAATTTTAACAGTTATACTACCAATGAATGACTGTGTTGTCTCTCTAAAGTGAAAATTTATTCAATTTTATTGTACTTTATGTAAATTTAATTATCTTTTTTCTGAATTATATGGTTACTTATTATAGTAGCAGCTCAGTTTTAATCTAAAGCAAGAGAAGTAGGGTACTGTAATTATGCATAACTGTGAATCCATTTCGTATTGATATTTACAATACCTCAGCAAGCTTGACTGTTTGAAAAATGATCTGAATATCCTCCAAGTTTGCTTGTGCAAAGTTAATTTTCTACGCCTGTGCTTAGGCACCTGAATGGAAATGCTTGGTTTCCTAAATGACTAAGTATGCTGATCTCCTCCCAAAGCTGTTTTGCTCATGAAAATTCAGAATTTTCCAAGACCATTTAAAACATGCAGGATCTGCAGAAAGCTCAAAATGTGCCTCGAGAGATATTAGCATATGGTGAAATTTATTTCAGTGGATTATCTAATAAAGAAGTAATCCTATTTAAGTAATACCCCAACCACAAACTACTTCAAATCTGATAAATGTCTTTTTGTTTATACAGCATCAAGCATTAAGCACAATTGCCATAAACCAGAATCATCACTGAATTGTTACATAATTTTAAAATTCAACTTGAATTTCACTTTATTGTCTTGAGCTGCTGTTTATTGTTTACGAAAATTATACAAGCACCACATAAGTGGTATGTGTGAGGCTTGCCCAGAGCAGCTAGAAACTGGAGAGGCTGGTGCATGAAAAATCTTGAAGAAATTGGGGATGTAAACTATTTTCTTTTCTGTGACAGTCTTGGGATTTTTTTGTACACACAAGTTCTGTGGAAACCTTATCCTAGAGGATGGGGCTATAAACCTTTTAATTTAAAAGTAAATTCCTAAGTGACATAGGTATTGCTGACAGAAAGTTTTTCCAGATATTCAGCCTTCAGTTTTATTCTGAACACCTTGGTCCATAGGAAGGTTTTGTTGTCCTTCTGGCCTGTGTGTAGCTCTGATGTACTGCTGCATGCTGGCATTGTATGAAAGTGCCATACATTAGCTTTTGGGGGAAAAAATATATTGAAAACAGTTTTCTTTACAAAGTTCTAATAATTAATTATGCAATTACTTTAACACTGGTAAATGCTAATCAGCATCCCTCAAGAATATTTGAGCATTAATGCCACACTTCATGGAAAAATGCTTTTATGAATCGCTATTAACTTTAAAAATGCATTAGTTACCTTAGTATTACCTTTAATTCTCTACCCTTGGTTCAGCCACCCATTCCCAGATGGGCTGGGAAAACAATGGTAGCTGATAGGGAGGAAAGGGGCCATATATCCCATGGCTCCTGGACAATACCTGAAGCTATGCCACCATGCTCCTGACTGCTGTGGCTGCCCACCATTGTGCTACCTTTGGACAAAATGCAATTGGCTTCCTGGCCAACAGCATTCCCACTGTATGGTAATCAAACACAGTGTGTGGTATGATCTGTTGTTACATTTGTGGTTAAAATGCAACAGCAGAAATATATACTGGTCATCTGAGTTCTGCATGGCACCTCTACTGTACCAGCAGATCTTAATGGGGATGTCTTTGTGCATCAGCTGTGCCTGTGCTTTTTCAGCCCAATCTCAGTAGAGGTTTTTCCTACAGTCTGACTGCTTGAAAATTAGGAAGTAGAAGAGGAGACATACCATCTTCTACGAGTGCAGACCGCAACACAAAGCAGATCAGGAACATCTGCCCAGGTTGCTGACATTACAGTTGGTAGGGACTGGGAGAAGAGAGGATGTCAACTAGGAACTTCTCTACTGCTGCCAGAGAAAGTAGGAGCTAGTTGCAGGTGTGCAGGGGGAAGCCAGTGATAAAGGTTAACAGTTCAACCAGTGAGACTGTCATTCAAGTTGCATAAAAAATTAGTAAAATATGTAAAACTGTTTAGAAAACAGGTGTTTAGTTTGCTTCACAGAAAATAGGAATAAGCAAAGTCACAACACTATCTTCAAAGAAAATAAGTTAGAAATGGTGATTTTTTTCTTGAGGTTAGTTATCCTGCCTCAGTTCCAGTGCTGCACTAACGCTATTTGCAGTAAATTATATAATGTGTTTTTCAGCCTATTTACGTCTTTACATGTCTCTAGTGATAACATCTTCATTGCCTTCCTCTGGAAGCTGCTCCACAGGATACATCATATCTCACAGCTGGAAAACAGTTCCCTCCATCAGTTTGAAAGTTTCTTTCCTTGCTTTAACTGTCATTCTATTATTCCTAATAACATTCTTCCACTCTTCAGAAGATCTTATTAAGAATATCTCTCATGCATTCTGTTCATTCCAGAAACCACACAGATTACTGAGCCTATTGCTTTAGGCTCAGATCCTACTGGTTCTTCTTACTGGGCATGACTTAGCACAAACACCGGCTGATCTTGTCACCAAAGCAGTGTACACATTGACTAGTATATTCATTTAGTGGAGTATCCCATTTAATTTTAAAGCAAGAAATTACCCAAGTTTAACTCTAGTGTAGATAACATTAAGAGTAAAGCATACTTTTCCATCTTTGTGATACATTTGAAGCATTATAGTTATTCTTTTTAATCCCACTAACAAGCTTTATTTGATTCACAAAATCATTCTAACCTCCCACTAGGAGCTGTATAAACATTATACCAGTACCAGTATATTTATACTGGCATGCCAGTGGGATTGTCCCTCATATTTATAGTCCAAATGACACACATTAGTCCAAATTGGCATGGCTCAGGCTTAGTGAAAAACACATCTTTCAGACTGCACTTCTTTCAAGAGTCAGGCCATAAATCTGGCACCTTCCTCGTGGCCTTGTGAAATACTGTCCTACTTTCAGCCACTACCCTGGAAGAGTTTACTCAATAGATCCACAGAGACTGCACAATAATTTAGACTAACTTCACTTGTCAGCAAAACTTCATTGTTTTTTGGAAGATGTGACAAGTTTGAACACAGTGCAGAGTAACATTCTTTTAAAATTAAGTGCTGTGTGCTTTTGAAGTGGGAACAAAGCATAGTAACAAAAGAGACGTCAAAGTGACAAAACAATATATACGTATTTGTCTTACTTAAAGCTCACATAAAGCCCTAGGCCACCTTCTGTGCTCCAGACAGCACCTATCATGCATGTAGTTCTTTACAGCAAGGCTTTTAGCCTGTCAAACAATCTTAATTTGCCAGTGTCTTCTGGGTCCTATTTAATCTCAAAGCTTATTTAGGGCAAGCAGCTCACTGTCTGCAGTAGTCCTCAAATTCTGTAAAATGGTAATTATTAGATCTGCTTGCCCGCATCTTTGCCTACATGCAACTTAGTCCGTGTGTGAATCAGCTGTTTGCAATTCTGTGGAAAACACAGCAAAAAAGAAATAGATATAAATTAATATATGGCATACATGAAAAATTACACACCCCCATAACCTTCAACAATGCAGACAAATAATTTTTAATCTTTCTATGCACAAATCTCCCACGCCTTTTAACTAGGATCCTTTTTCTTTCAGGAATTCACAGATGTACCTTCACCATGTCTTTGGCTCTGAATCTCCTAGAAACAATAACAGCATTAACTTACTGTCAGCCACAACTGCAGGAAGAATAAATATGGATTTAGTTTTTTCATACTGTGAAAATTCTACTTAAACTTTTTCTCCAAACACTACAGTAATGGTGATCCAATTACTACATCTTTCTGTGTATTACCAGCATGTTGCCAGCATTTTCAGATCTATCATGATATGTATATGTGTGCATGCACATTTAATTTTAACAATGGATTTACTAAATTCATAAAATAATTTCAAAATAGACAACAGAAAGCAACTGAAAATAACAAGAAATATCACATATTAAAAATAAGTTAAATCAACCTGATGCAGCTAAAGGACTCACTCTGCATGTTGTTTAATGCAAAAGCTCAGACCTTCCAGACTGGCCATATAATGAAGGTCAAATAAGCTCTTGTTTCGGCAGACCAACAGCATGATGAATGCCAGAATCCAGATCACTCTATCATAGCTAGCCTGTGCCTTGTCCAGGTTTTTGTACTGAAAGACTGAGGAAAACCAAGCTGATTTTAAGAGCCAGAGTGGAATATAACTAATAATAAGACATAATGTGTAAGACTTCAGGCCCAATGAAGTGCTAAGTATATTAACATCTGCACACTATTCAGGCTGTGGAATACATCTGTACTAAACCTCTGAAAAAAGAAAGTTAAGAAAAACAGGCCACATCATTATTTCACAGAGACACTATTTCCTGTTTCCTTCATGATCTGAAGTTTCTAAAATGAGAGTCTGGTACAGAATATAGTACACATTAATTTAAACTGCTGTTGAGAAGGAAGGGAGAAACATTCCTATGCATGCAAGGAGCAAAACGTTTTCAATTACTTTCTGCAGATTAGCAATCCAGGTGACAACAGTATCTTACTAACCATGCCAGGAAGCAGCCATATAACCAGTAGCACCACCCCTATGAAGCAGAAAATACAACCACAGGCACAGCTGGAATTTTATTGACCAAATCAACAAGAAAACACAGAGGACAGTATCTGTACCAATAACCAGCGCACAATGTCTTACAAATGATAGCACAAGTTTGATCTTTAAGGTATTTCAAGAAATTACTGGTATTTAAAAAAAAAAAGCGACTAATTCAAGCTATGGTTTCCATATTGCACAAAGCAAGTGGTTTGCTGCACAGTCAAAGAGTTGAGTTGAACACACTCATTTAGACTGTGAGAACAGCAAAGCAAGCCACTGATACAAGAATTGTTGATTAAGGCAGTGGCTTTTAACCTTTGTCTGTCAAGCTCTGAAAGATCACACACTAATGTGACACATCTCTTGAAAGGCCCTTAAGAAAAAATTATACCTTTACTCTACTGCAATCTAGTTCTTAAGCTGTACAATATGACTGAGTATCTAAAGAAAAATAAACCCATTAAGACTAACAGGCACCATCATCTACCCTGAGAACTTGAACAAAACAAGTTTCTCCCCAGTCCATATTCTGACTTCCAGCTTTTACAAAAGCTTGAAGATATGCATTGGTTTTAACTGGCTAGAAACATAAATGCTTCTGAAAGCATTTCCAAACAGAAGTTAGGACTGCAGAACTGGTACTGTTAACTCCTCTGATGGACAGTGCCAGCTCAACGTGCTTTCAGCTTCTCTGATACATTCCTTGAGAGGAAAGGATGGGGGAGGCAGACCCATGGAGGAAGGGCATCTACCTTCCGTGGGAGTGCATGAGTATGTAAGGGGGTGGGAGCACCAGCAAGGGCAGGGTGTAGAGGATGGAAGAAAGTACAGGCTGGTAAGAAGAATCAGTGGTGAACATGCTGTATGAGCCTCAAATAGAAGGAGGAGAAGCTGCGTCAGAGTTTGCAACAAAAAAATAAATAGAACCTGTTTGGTCCAAAATTCTTGCGAAGGGGCTGGGGGGAGGGGACAGGGAAGAAGGTGGGGTTGGGAGGAGGAGGGGAAGATTGCTTGCTCTAAGTTAAATGTCTAGGCAGATGTACCTTAAAAATAACCTGGGTTCCCACCAATCGTTCCGAAAAACAAACACATTAAAATCCACCTAAAGTAGTCTACCAGCAAAAACCCTGCCATTCACGATGCATAATACAGGAGTCAAATTATTCTTTGTGAGGCTTATAAAATATCTTGCTGCCACTTTCCCCTTGCCTCTCATACTCCACAAAAATTCCATTACTATTCCTGTCTTCTTGCCTTAAGTAAATAAATAAACTCATTGTCTGTGAGGTTTATGGGTGTTCAAATCTGCCAGTCACCTGCCATTTCCATGTAAAGTACAAACCCAAGCAGACTTGTCCTTGAGGGAGCGGTAGGGCAGCTGAGCTGGTGGTATTGACCCTAGGCTTTCTGAACTCATTCTGTCTCAGAGTTTATAATAAAAATTCTTTTCTGTCAAAAGGCGCTTCCACCAAACAGCTCTGTGAAAGCAGCTCCCATGCTTCATATTTCTGTGTAAGGTCAGATCAGAGGCAAGGGATGCTGAACAAAGCTGTGCTTTTGCATGTTCCACAGCAGCATTCCTTCTGCCTGCTTCTTTGAGTCCACACCTTTTCCCTTTGAAGGGTCAATGTATTTTAACAGAGTATACAGAACAGAATGAATAAAAACAAGAGATGAGGTCTGACAGAAAACATAAAAGAAAATAAATAGATGCAATGCATAGGATGCTGTGTGTCAAGTAAGGAAAAGGGAGAGAAGAGCAAAATCAAACTATATCAGATTGCAGAAGAAAAGGAAAGGAACTAACAGTATGGGAGAGGATGAATGGGAAGAGACTAATTCACGTCTCAATTCCTTCTTCATTGCCTCCCAAGCTCCTCTAACAAGTTATATCTCCTTTGCTAACTACACAGTATAACTGAAACAGCCTGGTTTGAAATCACACAGATGTTAGAAGTCCTTGGCTTTTGAGCTCCTACTCTTAATAGCAAAAGGCCAATGGAGAAACTTCTGGAGAAGTTGATTTGGCAAGAAACACCAAGACACTAGTATCACAGCAGGAACTAATACTTTGCTGCTTCCTTTCCCAAACTGTGTCCTCTGCTCTACACTAATGTTTCTCCTCGTGAGACACAAATGAACAAGGGAGATAGTGAGAGCTATATTTCTTTTCTGTCACTATCACCAGCTCAAGGAACCTGAGTGGGAACTGAAAACAAGCTATGAACTTCAGGAAACAAAACTCTTAACACCTTTGCAACCATGCAGGAATTTTTCGTTCAGATAATTTCTTTAATATTCTGCTTAGCAGAGAAGTACGCGTAACAATGATAGTCCTACTTCTGTCATTATATGGATGAAATAAAAATATAGAAGTGTCAATAACAACTTAAAGACAAAACAAAGTGAACTTAGGGTCTTGGCAGAGAAATTATTTCTTTAACCACCGTTTTGTATACATTTTTCTCTCTAGCATGATTTTTTCAGGGATTGGGTTAGCCTCAGAGTTGCTCCCATTGCTTCCAATATGAAAGTCTATTGAGACTTGCATGTAAAAAGTTAATTAGACGTTCAATAAAATTGCAACAGAGATCAAAGAATGTCTATTCCCCAAATTCATGCCAAGATCCATATATATGTAATGTTTCATACAAGCAATGTAAGTTATTTCAAGATGTTCTTTTCAATAAAGATTATAATGAAGAATAAAATGTTCCCATTATCCTTTTCTAATGGATTTATTCAAATTAAATCAGAAGTTAAAACAAGAAAGTTAAACACAAAAGAATTACCCTTTCATTGATATTGCCAGGATATCTTCAGTTTAGTCAGACTGGTTACTACAGCAATAGTAAAAGCAATAATTTTCCTTAAGACCCTGCTCTGAGAAAGTATGTCAGTTTAAGGCAAAGGTCCTCAAACTACGGCCCCCCAGGGTCCTCAACCCGGCCCGCCGGTATTTACAGAACCCCTCCGGCCCCCCCCCGCCAGGGGTTGGGGGGGAAACCAAGCAGTTGCAGATTACTTCCTGCCACTTAATCCACACGCTGGTGTGCGCAGCCCCCAAGCACCTGCCGGGACTGGGCTGGAACCAGCTCCTCGTCCTTGACCTGCCCCGCCCAGGGGGCGCCTCTCGGCTACAAACCGCGCCGCCGCTGCCCCCTCCTCCTCCTCCTCTGCGGCTGCCCCATCTCTCCTTCGCTCCCTCCAGCTCCCACGCAGGACAAGCAAGCCAGGACCAGTGGGAAGCATGAGCACCATCATGTAAAAAAAAAAGAAAAATTGACTCCGAGTGCAGGGTATTCCAAGAAAAGTGGACTTCTGATTATTTTTTCACGGAGTACAAAGAAAGAGCTGTTTGTCTGATATACCAGAATTCAGTGTCTGTGTTCAAGGAATACAATTTGCGTCGACACTACAAAACCCAACATAAAGATAAATATGATTCTTTGGTCGGACAAGTGAGAAAAGACTGAAATTATTATTAGAAATATTAAGACTGAAACATGGANCTGAAATTATTATTAGAAATATTAAGACTGAAACATGGA
>WAAE01021054.1:0-15312 GCA_013400495.1 Nicator chloris
ATAATTAAAAAAAATAGATCATTGTAAAAGGCAGTATTTCAGAAAAAAATGTCAAAAGCAAAGGGAAAAACTCTCACAGTCACATAAGGTGTAACTTTCAAGTAGTCACTTTACAAAAAGTCTGTACAAATATAGAATTGCTCCCTATAAAACACTTATTAAATGATTTTTACAGAATAATCACAAATATGTCAAATTAAGAAACCTTTGTCAAGTGTTTAGGTTTTTTTAGTTCCTATTTCATCATTTAACAAGCCTAGGTCCTGGGAACCCTTCCAGACATTTTATTGCTCATTTTCATCCTTTAAAACATATTCAAAGTCCAGCTGATCATCTTGGTTTCTTTCCTTGTCCTTTTTGTTTCCAGTTTTTATCCTTGCCTCCCACAGTTTACACAGTGTTTTCAGAAACACTTTAGAAAACAAAATCCATTTACCACTTCAACCAAACTCTTTAACATAAATTAGATTGAACTAGTTTAGCTAAGTTAACTTTACCTCAACGAGGAAGAATTATTCCTTTCTTGCACAAAGAAGCAAATTATTCCCTCCTCAAAGCTCACAGATTCAACAAACACTTATACACCAAAATAACATAAATTTTAAAAAAGCTCATAAACAGCCCATATCACCAAATACTTGCCTGCAGATGCTCTCAGCTACAGCACTCCTCCCACAAACACCTCCCCAACTCTACCCCCACCCTCCCATGGGTCTCTCTTAAGGTTTCCCAAACAAAAAGGAAACACCTGCACACATCATCAGTGACTTAATCAGCATTTTCCCATCAGTGATTCATCTCAGGAGGTTGGTTAACAACAGGAAGACCCTTCACTGTCTTCTAGCTCTGGATTTATTCTTCCTACATGTCATATGGTGCAGCTAAAAATAAATTTCAGGTTTTGAAAAAAAGATAGTGTCAAGTAAAGGTAACTTCAACAACCTCCATCCACACCTGTCTTCCTATTGACTAGGATAATTCCTTCCTACCTGTTAAAGATCTTAAAAAAAAAAAAGTCTACTAAAATCTTTCACCTCTCTGATGTGTACAGACCCTGGAAATTTACTTTCCCTTCCAAACATTACTTTTTTTCTGTACATAAAGAATGTACAAACCACGATGGAGTAGGACTGAGAAACCAAGAATAAAATGATGCAGAATAATTACAGCTGTACTAGGAAGATACAAAGTAGTGCTTCTGAATTTAAGGATTCAGTTAACTTTTTTGGCTTTTCTAGTGTTTGTATGTTTGATAGGAAATTAATTTTTTGCTAAAAAATATCTACCTTTTTGTTAGTTAAATACTCAATTCCCTCCTCAAAATTTTGATTTAACAAAACATTATTGCCCAACACTTAAACACATGCATTGGTGAATTGAAAGAACTGCCTTCTAAATTTATGATAGTTTTAATGAGAATCTTCCCATTCTTTCTCTACTTCTGAACAACGAGGCCCTGAAACGAGATAAGACTTTATTTTATACACAGCAGTTAACTTGCTGACAAAATTACTTTGTATTCCGGCCCTTGATACACCCACACACAAAAAAACAAAGCACTTCACTAACTTTTTAAGTGTTGTATCGAGTTCCTGACAAAAATCTCTTCTGCCATACACACTTAGAGGCCTTTCAAAGAGGATGAAGTGTGCCTGGGGTGAGTCATCCTTTAGAAATCATCGATTCACAGCATGCACCAGTGCAAACAGCACAACCTGCTCACCCTCTGTCAGCAAAAAGCCAGTGTAAAAATACCAGAGAGAGAACATCTAGAGCTGCCACCCTTTTCAAAGCTCTTGCTGCTTCAGCAAGAGCCCAGGTTTTGTTGAAGGACCCTGTTTGTTTGTTAGCAGTGGCAGCAGCAGATTTGTGCAATCCTGTAGAGCATGGAGTGATCAGAATCCAGGTATCCACTGCTCCATGCCCAGCAGACATAGAAACTCCTCAGGGGACACTCATCTTGGGATTCAGATGTCTGCAATAGCTCAAAATCATATGTACACCTGAAGCTTTGTGCTGTTATAGTGCATATTGTATATGGCTTCTATACTGTTGTTTCAGTTTATGTTGAAACCAGCGTTACCTACATCACATAAAAAGGAATTCACTGTTTGAGTTTTCTATTTCACCTGACTTTGGTTATCCTTTAAATTGGAGAAAAATTGTCAAGTGTTGGAAGGAAGACTTGATGACTAAGGAAACTCTTTTCCAAGTATATGTTTCAAACCAAAATGCAAGTTCTCATGTTGCTGAAGCTGTCATGGTCTATGGATGTGAATGACACAAACTGCCAGCTGCATCACTGAGTCTAGTTATTGTATCTTTCTATGTTTGCTCTCTTAAAATCAAAGGTGATATAATCTAGAACTGATATCTTCCATAGATCAAATTTTTTGGTAGAATCTCCCTCAAAACTATTTTCAGAATGACTCTGGATTCCTTTATCAGAACAAAAGAGCATATATAATATTAAAGACACCAGTGTCTGAATCAATTTTTTTCAGTCTTTGTTTTCCTCTTGATTTGTTTCTCCCTGACACTTCACTTGCCTCTGATAAACACTTTTGAAGTTTCTTTTTCCTCTCCTACAGTTTCTGGAATGCACTAACTCATTTAGCTTTTTCCTGACACTATCTTTTCCCTGCAGCCCTTACTAAGTGTATGCAGGTAGCTTTCCTATTTTTCACATTTACTTCAAGCTCACTTTAACCTTCAGATTTTATGCACCACTACAGCTCATAGCTTTGTCTTTGTTTCTTTATATGTTTATTTGGTTCTTTGGTTTTAAGTTCTGAAAAAAAAACTAAGCATGTAGCATACAGAGTGACTTTCCAATGGTCAGGTATCCAATTTCACAATACATCTCAACAGATAATAATACAGAACTACAGCAGAAAACATCCAAACTTAATTTCTCCTCCAAATAATAAATAAATAAATAAATAAACAGGAACAGAAAGTCCTCACTCTCCCAAAATACAGGCCGTACATGGAATTGTGATCTGCAACCATTCCTTGCTGTTGACAAGAG
Organism: Nicator chloris; assembly: GCA_013400495.1. Taxonomy (NCBI): domain Eukaryota; kingdom Metazoa; phylum Chordata; class Aves; order Passeriformes; family Pycnonotidae; genus Nicator; species Nicator chloris. Next base: position 3,032 of record WAAE01021054.1, read on the forward strand.
ATGTGAATGAGACTGAAAGTGTTTTGGGCTTTGGAATAAAAGGACTGGGGCGGGGGGGCTGTATATGGGACTCTGTAAGGGGATGGGCTGGAAAATGAGTGTTCCTCTTGAATTATATCCTTCATGCACTGCAACAAAGACAACTGCCATCTTGAGTTCATGAAATCAGTCCTTAGTCCTACTGCTGTCTTTCCTACCCCTCTGTTGTAAGAAAGCTTGTTATTTTTATTATTGTTTACTCAGCTATAGAACAATGATTCTGTTCAATAAAGTATAATTTTTGTGTGTATGTAAGTTTGTGCATGTAGTGAAATGACAAGGGAGAATAGTTTTAAGCTGAGAGTAGGCTTTGTTCTGCTATTAGGGACAAATTCTTCCCTGTGAGGGTGGTGAGGCACTGGCACAGGTTGTCCAGAGAAACTGGGGATGCTCCATTCCTGAAAATATTCAAGGCCAGGTTGGATGGGCCTTTGAGCAACCTGGAATAGTGGAAGGTGTCCCCACCCATGGTAGAGGGTTGAAAAAAGGTAATTTTTACCACCCCTTCCAACCCAAACCATTCTCTGATTCTCTGATTCTCTAATTCTCTGATTCTCTGATGCTGTTCAATTCCTTTTTGAAATCTCATTTTAATCATTCTAAATTTTCTCCATTCTCTTTCCTTCCTTCCAATATTTTCATCACTAGACGTACTTGATGTTGGGTAATATGGGATACTTGAAGAAGGTCCAGCCCAGAATTCTAGGAGAACTTGAAAACCCAGTTTCACCCTCAAATATTGCTCTTCAGAGACCATTCTACTGTTTTACTTGGAAAATTTCCCTATATTGAATTTGTGCCCTCATCAGCAGATTGCATCTGACAGTCAGGAGGCATGTCTTGCCTTTATGAATGGGAAAGTTGAAAGGAAGGAGTCCTCATTTCTCAAACTGTTTCAGTCAGAAATGATGAGATGGCAAGAATCTCTCAGACTTTTCTGCAAATCAACTACTGAACACAGATAAACAAGAATAAAAATGAACTGCAAGAACAGAAGGGAAAGTATTTATTGTGGATGTCGCCTATACTGGGGGCAAGAGCAGAGCACAAGGGACCTGCTGGAGTCTCATGGCTTTATGGAGAGCACAAATTCTGCTCTTTCATTAGTATACTCCAGCAATGCCTATGTATTTTCAACATATACACTGCTCTATTTAAATGTGTCCATATGCTTTCTGATTATTCTTGCCCTGAGAAAGGCAAAACAAGTTTGCCAAATATGTGTGCTTTTTTTGCATAAGACTAAGCATTAAAACATTAAAAAGAAACCCCAGACATAACCCTCTATAACTGGATCTAGGAACTACTTGCAATTTACTTCCAGTTATATACCTGAGAAGCATCTTCTCATATATTCCTCATCTTCTGACACAATCTGTGTTGCTGTTATCAATAGACTTTTTTTTTCCCACATGCTAAATAATCATTACAAAATATTTGTTTCCTATGTATTTAAACATTAATTTCCTATGAATGCTTCCATGGAGAAATCAAGTATTATACCTGAACAGGACTTTGGGTCACGGGGTCAAATCTGGCCATTGCCATTGGCTTTGGATCAGGTTATCACAGGATGCTCGTTGTGTACAAGCTATTTACCTTTATGCCCCGGGTTTTATTTCACACAAACATACGTGTTACCACTTCCCTCCCTGTAGGGGAGTGCACGCTTTGCTGATTACCGGATATAAAAATGTAACGCTGATATACGACGGCCACACTTTGCTTTACTGCCTCCCCACGTCCACATAAACTCCAGGCATTTTCCAAGGGCAAGCTGGAAACCAGCATGTGTCATCACATATGCTGACCTTGGAAACTATTCCCAAGGGAAATCCTCCCAAATCACCTTTGGCTGGTACGTATGTAAAACAAGAAGATTCTTAGAGATCTAGAAAATATTGAAATGTGGCAGCTATCTAAATGTGTGTTGGATATTTACCCACTGCATGCATTGTCATGATTATGTATCATCGATGTTTACTCTTAAACTACAAAGGAATACTTAAACGGGTTATTTACAGCCTTGCTTATGTCATGGAATGCACTACACATGTATTAGGCATAAATGAATGCAAACAAGGAGCATGTTAGTGTACAGGTATTGTTATTATGTTTCAAAGAACTTTGGTTAGCATAATGTTTTATTTATTTGCTTGTCTTCTGTGAAGCTATTAGCTGGAGTGATAATTGATCAAGCAATTGCATTTTAATTGTGGTAATAGAGCAGCTTTGTGATTTATTCCTCTTTGTTTTGTTTCACTACAAAGTAATCATCTTCCCTCAGATGTTTAACCACCCACCCAATTTATCTATTAAAACAGTTTCACAGCCATATTCCATTAATCTCTGAAGGCTCTACAATGGGTTTAGTAATTTCTCTCCTTCACAGGGCAATTTCTTAATTGTGATAGTGTTGGTTATTGCCTCCTTCATCCACACTTGTACTAATACACTTTTTTTTTTTTTCAGATTTGCCAATGATTTCACATTACTTTGTTAAATACAATAGCCCAGAGCCTGTTATCTTTTAAACTGATATTAATCAGAAATCTCCTTAAGGTGATGATGGCAACTGTAACAGAAGTAACATATTATGAGAGGCATATCCTGAACTCCCAGGTAAACACAATTTGTCCCAAGTAGAGCTAAAGAGAAACAGAAGCAAAACAGTTAAACAATTTGGTCAAAACTGTAAACAGCTACATCATCTTCCTTTACAAAGCATATTTACTAGTGCAACAGGCAGCTGCTTTCAAAGTGACTGAACTGAAACTTAAATTTCTTCTATTTAACAAGAAAAAAAAAATTGTATGTATAGCTACAGTGATAAGTGAAGATGTGTATTCACAGTTACTACTTGTTCTAGTATCCTTTCTCTGACAACAGAAATACTACTTGTTTGTAGCATTCATCTAAAAGATTAAATAGCCAAACCAAAACAGCAACAGAATTCAAAGAACTGAGAGTTAGAGGCTTCTTGCAACATGATGCAAGTACTTAAAGTTGCAAGCTGTGAGGTAGATCTGAATTGCAGCACTGAAGAACTGGTTTTGATCCCATACTCATCAGCATTTCTCTCATCAGAGCCTACTGATGCACAAAACACTGATTTCCTCCTGCCCTCTCTGTTGCTCTGCTCCAAGGAGTACAGAGTACTTCATTCAAAGAGTGATCCTTAGAGACCAAGAGTAGTTAAAACACTTGACTTTCCTCCATGTTGTATCTTGTCTCTTTCTATGTGTATACCTGGTGAAATGATGGGTAGTGGCAAATAACCCTTTGCTCTATGTATGACTTGTCAATAATATTTGTAATATCTATATTAGCTAGACTGTAAGGACCTTGCCATGTAAACAACACCTTGCACACTGGACCTTTTGTCCCCTTGCCTCTGATTTCCACTCTTCTATGTAGGACAAGTGGCACATTTAGACTTTCAACTGTATTGTGCTTTGCAATATATTGCACGCTTTATTTCCAGATAATCTTCATACACTATTTAAAAGACTTTTGCATACATAGTTTTAAGCCTATTAATTGTTGTTATCTAAATGTATGTTTATAATATAATGTATATTATCTACAGGCAGTAATAGAAGTTTAGCTATGTGTGACACTTGCATATGTGCTTACGTTGCTTTCATTTCTCATTATGTTGACCTATGTTGTCATTATCTCGCATTTACCCTCCATGTAGCAGTTGATATATAAATGCTGCATCTGTTTTTAGGTCTTTTCGCTGCCTGGAATTTCAAATGGGGCATTTTCTCTAGTCCAACGATTCCTTGCATGCAAAAATGGACCATCATTTAAACATCGTTAACTGTCTTTGTATTCTGTAATGAAGAAAACTTACCCTGATAACTTTTTTCCCCCCCTCTTTTAATTAGGAATAAGTTGCTTAATTTTAAAGAATGTTTGTTTATTCTCTTTGCACAGAGGAGCAGACGAGCCCTTGGAAAGCCATAACTTGAGAAAGAAAAAGCATAGGTAAATGGAATTCAATGAATAATTGATTACAGAAGTAACTACATAATTATTAGGGAACGTGACAGATAATTGTGACAGAGCAGAAGGAAAAAAAAAACAACAAACAAACCAACCAAAAAAAACCCCAAAAAAACCCCCACGCACACACACAAAAAAAGGCCTGTTGACAAATAAAGCCCTGTTTTTAAAAATCAGGCACATTTCTCATGCCACACTGCACAATAGCCCTGCGAGAGCAGTTAGGGAAGGGGAGATGGCATGACATCCTTTCAGAACGTGCCTTTCTCCCGCTCGAACACTGCGACACGTCTTACAATGGGCGAGGTAACGAATCAATTAAGCGGGACTCGCCCCCGCCGCCGTCCCCCAGCCCGTGCCCGCCCCGGAGCCGCCGCCGCTCGGCTTTGTCGCTGCCCGGCGCCGGGGCTGTAGGACCCGGGGGGCGCCGCCGCCGCCAATCGCGGCCGCTGCCGGGCTCTATTTGTATGCAATGCCTCCCGCTCCGCGCCCGAAGAGTAACGCGGGGAACGGGGCCGAAAGAATCCCTTTCCGGAGAAGGATTTGATTTTCCAGGGTCCTGATACTGGGAAGAATCCGGTTTCATCCCCCTTTTATTCAAAAGTCTGCTGAACAGCTTGTCGACTTCAGCGCGCTTCCTCTCTCTCTCTCTCACCCTCGCTCTCCCTCTCCGTATAAATACACGGAGCTCTGTCCTCGCCCTATGCAAGGAAAGTTGGGAAGGACTGCCTGGATGATGGAACCGCTAGTTTTCTGAGAGCCGCCTGATCCCGCAGGGTGAGTCCCCCAACTCCTGAAGTGGCGGCCGGTGCCGGGGTCTGGCCGGCAGCCGCGGGCACGGGATGGCCGCTCCCCGCTGCCGGGCACCGGCACCGAGCGAGGGAGGCAACACTTTCCCGGAGGCGCCGGGAGAGGTCACCGCGGGAGAGGGGATGCGACAGTCGCCAGTGCGCAGGGTTAGCGGTCCAACAAGTTTCTGTGCGGGTACCGGCGGCGTGCGCCCCGTCGGGAAAAGTTGCCGGGGGCTCTGCGGATTGCATCCCCCGCTCCTCTCGCCGCCCGCGGGCTCGCGTGTGATTAACAAAGAAGTTTGAGCGCTGCGCGGCCGGCATCCCTCGCCGTGCCGGCCGCCCCCGGGCGATCTCGGGGTGCCTCTCCGGCTGTCCCGCCGCCGCGCAGCGGGGCGGAGCGGGGCGGGGGATCCGCACCCCAACTTGTGGCGGGTCGCTCCGCGCAGCCGGGGCGAGGGGCGCCGGCTTTGTTTTCGCTTCGCTCTCAGTAACCTTTTCCCTTCTGGTGGGGATGCGGCCGCCGAGGAGCAGCGCTGCGGGGGAAGCGCCTTCCTCTACCCCCGACCATTCCCCGCGGGGCGGAGAGCGGAATTCCGCGGGAGGGGGGAAATGTGTCTGTATATTTGTTCATGTGTATATACATACATGTAGGTGCGTAAGTATCTTTAGAAATGGGAAGCGCAGCACGGGAGGGGGATGTGACAGCGCGGCCGCCAGCCGTGGGCGGGGGGAGAGCCTCTCTCTCTACGCAGGGGCGCTGCGGCGCTCGGAGGGGATGCGCATCCCGCGGGTGTGCGGCCGCCTCCCCGCACAAAGGAGGGCCCCCGGCGCGGCGGGGCGAGGCGGGGGGAGAAGAAGGAGGAGGAGGAGGAGGAGGAGGAGAAGGAGGGAGGTCGTCTCCGGCTCCGCTGCAGCAGCTGCTCCTGCTGCTGCAGTGCCGCAGATCCGCGTCGCCCCCGCCCCGCGGGGCAGCGCCCTGGCGGAGGATGCTCGGCGCGGTGCCCGGCCCGGCCAGCGGAGGGTACCGCGCCCTCGCCGCCGCTGGAGGGAACCGGACCCCGTCCTGCTCTCGGCCGGCTCCCCTCGGTGCCTGCGCGGTTCTGCCACGCGGGGGGTACACCAAGATCCGCTCCTTCGGTGCAGGGTTGGCAGCAGGAGTGTTGCCACACCTGAGTGTGAAGGTATCAAAAAAAAAAAAAAAAAAAAAAAAAAGACATACGGAGACAGAAGTGTAAAACACACGCGAAATTCAGGATGCAATTAACTTTACCTATAACGAGATCAGAATCCATTTTTTTTTTTGGTTGTTGTTTCTTTCCTTCATGTTCATTGGGATGTAGGAAGGTTAATTAACGATTGGTGACTCGAAAATGGATCGAAATGGAGTTAAGAATTTTTTCATTTCAATTTCACATTTTAGTTATAAAAGTAATTATTTTTAAGTTGCTGGTTGTGCTGAGTACATTGAAGATCTTTAGAGGCTTTTTTCTTTTTCTTTTGAGGGAAAAACATTTTGTGTCATACCCGTGTTTCGCAGATACGTGGGTAGAAGGGACAGTTCTCTAATAGTGGAGCATTGTGTGTGGATACATACTGAGGTTCAACTGAGAGGCAAGAAGTGGCATTTGGGAAGGTTTCTTATTAAGCTGAAGTCCACCCATTTCACTTAAGTAAAAAGCAGCCTTTGTTGTATGCAGTTTGTAGACAAAGCAAGTTAACAATGTCCTGTTGTATCATGGAGTAGTAAGGCTAATCTCCAAAAATCACATCTGACTTTTACTATGTGCTGCTTTTCCTAATTCCTTTGATATTTGTCTGCACGTGTGTCTCCTCCTTATATCTTGCACTGCTGTACATTCCAGGGGCATTGCACTGGCATGAAGAGGTTATAGGAGTGTGAAAAGAGACCCAGCTTTTGGTGATTAGGGGCAAGGAAAGAAGGCAGAAAGCTAGTAAAATGATTCTAATGCTTCTCAAAGTAATTTATTGCTTTTCAGCCTTCCAGCAAACACAGCCAAACTTCTGCAAATTGTATAGCAATTTTGTCCCAATTGTCTACAATAACAGATTTCTGCAAGCATTTTTGGTAGCATGGCTGACACTTGCCTAGAAGCTGCACTGATTTCCATAAGAATCCTCAGAAAAACAAAGGATGCCATTGTGGAAACATGAAACAGCTTAGTAAGGTGATTGTTGATTGACTTTTTAGTCAGTGAAACGAAATTTCAACCATTTCCTCTTGCTTTCCTTGGTAATATTGAATCCTCAATATTGAGTATTGACCAGTTGAATATTGGAGGAATGAGGAGGACTGAACCAATTTTCCAATGAAGCATCTGCAAGATGACAAAGACATCCCAATAGGTTTTTTTAAAAGAGGGAAGGTTATTTGAGTTCTGTTGCTTTTCTTATTTCTTTTGTTTGGGGCTTTTTTCCTTCTCCCCCACTTTGTGGACTTTTCATATTGCCTCTGATACAACTGGGTTTGGATAATAATCAACATAATACACATGGACCTTACACATAAAAAGTTTTTCCTTCAAGCAATTTTTCAAGGCATATGTGCACAACCAAACTTCAATCTAAGCAACAGAGGTAAATATGTTATTCATAGGAGGCTCAGATTTTGATGTTTTTCTAGGAAACCATAGGAAATTTCAATGTATGCAGATAAGCAGATGCAATATGCTTTACCCATGTGTAAAGTACTAAGTAGAACTGAGACTTGACAAGTCTGTCTTCTTCTTTCTGGGATTCCCTGACTTGTTTGCTGTGCCATCATTTAGCAAACTTGTATGAGTCAATAGGTAAGTGTGTAAACAAAGGAGAAAGAAAGAAAGAAAAAAGAATAATGAGAGAAAGGAAGGGATTTATATTTTCTAGACCTTTTATTTGAGAACACTTCCATGGGCTGTGATGCTTCTGTGATGCTTCTGTGATGGAATAAGCTGTCAAGCAAATGAGTCTTTAAGTAAAAACATGACAGTTATTAGGACATTGTGATTTTTGTTTGCCCAAATTTTGCATCTGCCCTTTTGAGTGCGTTCTTAGTCCTCAGAAACATGTAGCAATCTCATGTTGCTTTGCTCTAGAGCCAGACCTGGACTCTCAGGTGGCAGGGAACAGAGGTTTGTGTGTAATGTGTGAATCCATCCAAGGCTACAAACCTGTGCTTGTGAAAGAAGGAGATGGAGGTTTAGATAGTGGGCTTAAAATTTACTTTTGCCATCTGTATGTCTTTTCCAGATGCCCTTTTCTGTGTCTAAAAATGCAAATTATATATATTTTAACATATACAGGGTATGCCCTTGTACTAATGTATTTCTGTACAGCCTTGTTACTTCCTTAACTACATCTTTGTTAACATACAAGATCAGGAATTTTACATATTTTCATTTCTTCTGTTGAGGAAAATAATGGAATAATTGCATAGCACTACTAAAGGTTCTGGGTAACACTTTCTTTTAAGTTGTATTAGTCAAGCCCCTGTGAAAATAGTTCAACCCTTGGTTCCAGGTTCAGAAGGAACTTATGGCCTAATGTTTCTTCCAGCTCTTTCCATGATTTATAATGTGATAACTCAAGCAATTTGAGTGGATTTGGACACATATTTGCCTGTATTATAGGGAAAAGAGTCTCTTCAAAGAAAGTTTAGACAATTTCAAATTTCTACATTCATCAAAATGATCGATCAAATAACAGAAATACGAAGAGAATCATCGTGTGTCCTCCCCAGCAATTACATTATAGATTTAGGAAAAAAGCTGTAGAAAAGAAATGGAAGATAAATAACCCTAAAGCCCTTGAAAGAACTGTAAAACAAGGATCTGTACTTGAGCATGTAGGTTAAATAGCACATTAGATTTCACAAGGCTCAAGTAATCCTCACCTAGCATGCAGTGAGATACAATGAAAGGTTTCCTCCAATCTACAAGAGACTTAATAGATATCCTAGGTTTCACCTGTAATACTCTATCTGTCTAAACTGCTCAGTTCATAAATCTTTCAATCCCTATCCTTCTTCTAATCATCAGTCCCATCAGTTCTCTCTCACCAGTGCCGATTTATAGTCTGTCCTAACACATCAATCCTTTGCTTCAATTAACTCTGTCCTCCCAACTTCTCCATTCATTAATCTGTCCTTGCCCATAGTGAGGTCCAAGTGTGGACCATCCTCCTGCCTCACCTGACCATCTCTGTGTGACTTCCATAAGGGCATTTTTGTTTGTTTCCAATCCTGTATCCTTCATCTTTTCTTGGCCATTGTGAGATCCGTTCTCCAGGTCTGCCAAGTCATGTTCTCGCAGAGTAAATTTGTTTCCCCAGGTGTCCCCTAGCTTTTTCCTTTGTCAGTAGTGAACACATGGAGTGTATTTGCCCTCTTTCCATACTCAGCTCGTCTCTTGCTCCTTAGTAAGAGGAGTAAGTTGGTTTGATCCTTTAACCAACAATATGAATGTGTCAGGAGAAAATGAGTTTGCAGGCAACAGCAGTGTGAATTGGTAACCTACTGCTTGTCCCCAGCTGAAGGGAAATACTGCTGGCTTTGGTCTGGCTTTGTAATACAACTGGTTTCAGACAAATACTCTATGGTTATAACATTTAAAACTAATCTAAGAGTAGGAGCCAGAGCCCAGAAAGTCTTGTCTTCAGACACATGCTTCAGTTTCTGAGCCACAGACTTATGTGCTGTTTGGGCCCCAAGTGTCATCTTTTTCTCCTTGCAGCCTGGGACAATAGAGATGGAAGATGTTCCTTGTCCATCTTCCTTTAATCTTCCCTGAACCATAACAGTGAATAGTTTTTTAGGGCTGAGGAGGTATCAGAGACCTAAAACAGAGTCATGAGACCTGGCAAGAGATGGAATTGAGGTCCCTTACTTGCACATGAAGCAATTCCTTCCCAAGATATCATTCCTTCTCTTTCTCCTCAGTCTTTTGAGGTAAAGTAGCTGCCATGGTTTGTGTTGTAGTTCATGCTGCCTGAATCTTCACCTGGCTGAGAGCACAGGGCTTCCTTCGACCGAGGCGTGGCGTTGCATTCAAAAGTCCTTTCATCCTGATTCTGTATCTCTGTGAGGTTGATCAAGTTCCCTACCTGAGAAAGCTCTGCATCATCCCCATCCCTCTGGAGAAATTTTCAGGCTGAGGAAAAAAACACCTTAAGTAGCAATTAGAAAGTAGCTTTTTCTATATCACTTTCTTCAGTTTAGGGGAAATAATTCTGAATAAACTCTGGATTTCCCTCTCAGAGTCTCTGAGTGAGAGAAGAAATGGGGAGGCTTGAAAAATAAATGTGCATCTTTGTTATTGCCCATAGCAATTAAGTCTGTTCTGCTCCTAAAAGTGGCATAAGAAAGAATTTGATTCATCTATTAAAATAGGATTCACTTGCCAACAATGGTGACTTTTCACACTAAGTTTTGTATAATGGTGACTACATATTCAAAAAGAACCATATCTGACTATGTCATCTAAAGTGTCACTCCTTGATGCTTCTACCATTTTATGTGCCTGCTTGACCTCAGACACAATTGTCAATTAAACACTTGTTTGTTTGTTTTTGTTGTTGTTGTTCTTCTAGCTCTTTTCTTTCTAAAAGTAACTGTAGAAAGGTAAGGGAAGAAATTTTGTCATTGTAAGACACTTGCTGTAAGCAAATGTGTTGTGTTGCTTAAATCACACTTTTCAGTGTCCTGCAGTATGTTCTAAAAAAACCCCAAGGCTTAAGGAACTTTTTTCAAGTCTTCATTGACACTTCAACACTCAAAATAAACTAGTGGCAGAAAGAACCAAAAAACTCCATAAAGGTGAAAGATAAAGTGATTCTCCAAACCAATAAAGCTGTAAGGACAAATTACCAAACTACAGGAGGAGATTCACTGCATGTGGGGCAAATATGGAAATCTAAACAAATTGCAACAATGTTTGTAACTTGCTTTTGTTCCAAGAATGCAAATACTTTAGGATTTTACTAAGAACAGCTGGACAAAAGAGTTGTAAACTCATTTTGATTCCTTATAAAACTCTCCAACTTATTAAACAACTTCTAACTGCAATGCCTGCCACACCCAACATAATATGTGAAAGTCAAATGCTTTTCTTTCACTCTGCTTTATCATCAGTGGTAGTTGTGACTCAGATAAATTACTCTGCAAATTTATGTCTCAAATCCACTCTAGCTGTGTAAAGAATTTTATTAGTGATAAATGAATTTAAGGATATGGCTCGACTCTTTGAACCCATGTTTGAGTTTTTATAGCTGACAACTGAAACAAAAAATCCTTTCTGTGTTAAAAAATCGAACAGGAAAATTAAACAAATTATCTGCAGGCAGACAGGACTGCAGACAATTCTAACTGAAATATTTGAATATAATAAAGCCAACTTCAGTCCCCAGATAAGCCCCTGATGCAGCTAAGTATTTTTGGCTAATAACCCTTCCAAATGTTTTTCAAAAGAAGAAAAACGTGTTCTTGAGAACATTGCATCCATAAGGTCTAAGGAAATTCAAACAGTGTCACTGCTTCACATATCAGGATATGGTTATCAAGTTTAACTGCCCATGGCTTAAAAATGAAGCACTGAAGAAACTGTTTCAAATAACTTTCAGATTGGGTGTGCTGTACGTGGATGAAAGCAAGGCACTCTTTTGAACTATCTCCATTATGTTATGCAAAGATAGGAACACCTCCTCTGGGTGAAATACGAGAGGAATGAGAGAATGGAAAATATGGCAGCAGGAATTACGAGGTCCAAATATTCTTCATCTTGCATGGAGATTTGACACTGCGAGTTAAATTTATCTCTGTTTGCTGAAGAGTGTTTTGGAGTAACCCAGAGCCTGTGTGTATTAGTGAACCTCATATCAGACAACAGCCACAGTAAGGAGAGGACCACCACATAAGTATCTAAATAATGATAATGACTAGATGGCAAGCAAAACCAAGAAGCAGTTCTCTTCTCTTCTATGGGGAAAAGAGTACATTTTCCGTAATTTTACAGCCATGGTGGAATGAAGATTATTACATAATTTGTGTTCAACCCATTACCCAAACAAGAATTTTAATTTTCTAGTTCCTCAACAATGTGCAGGACAAGGGTATCTCTCTACCTTGAAGCATTATCTCAGTTGCAAAAGATCAAAGCCATACTTTAATCAAATGCACAGAGTTCTGTCCAGAACAGTTCGACTTGAGAAGTACAGAGCTTTCAATCTTGAAATGTACACGTAATGTATAAGATACAAAGTTTAGCTCTTGGACATGTTTTGAGATACTGAGTTTTTTGCATCCTAAATGTTCTGTTAACAAATATTAAAATGCAGTAAACGTAAATGGCAAAGAGAATGATGTGCATTTTCATGTCTTGCCATACTCAAAATTGATTGCAGAGGGGTGTTGTGTTTCTATCAGTGACTTGTGTAATTAAAGTATTTTTT
>WAAE01021055.1:0-59616 GCA_013400495.1 Nicator chloris
AGAAGCTGCCAACACTGCACAAAGGACAGCAGCAGTTCACATGCGAATTTGGGGGAGTCCTGGACAGATGTTCTCTCTTTTCTGAAACTATGGAACCAGGGAAGGTAAATTATCTTCAAATGAAGTAAGGAAAGCTAAGCACAATTCTTTTTAATGTTTCACCTTCAGTTCTTTTGCTATCTCAGCACTCTCCCCTGACTTTTTCAAGTAAACAATCAGGAAAACCAAAGAAGGAGCCGATTGACAGCATTGAGAAATGTTACCTGCTGTTTCACTGTAAATTCTGCAATATAAGAGTATCACCCTAACACCACCACCAAAGTAAAAAGAGACAGAGAAAAATTATGAAAACCTACTGATTACATTTACCTCCTTCATCTAATGATCCAAGAAATAATAGAAAAATGTTATTTTGTTTTAAACACCTGCAGAATTTCCCACTGAACAGCAAAATAACCCAGACTATAACCTTTAGTAGATGTTACAGTGTATTCATTTTCATCATATAAGATTTTCTGACTTGAAGCAGTTACTCAGACAACTGATGAACCAGACTTAAATATTCCTTTTGACTTTACCTGTCTTATTTATGATCCTTTCACGTGAGTTTTATACATAATGTCTGAGAGGGACTGGCTGACTCTAAATGGGCTTCTCTTGGCTGACGGCAAACTGTGCTGCTACACCACAAAACAAAAGCCAGGCGAAAATTTGAGTGAAATGTGCTTCATTGACTTAGATGGAAAAGACTTCCCCCCTCTCAGAGGTCACATCAAGGTCCAAATTGTATCTTTTATTACGTTAGGGAACTCAGTAGCAAATGCTTTGTCTCTTTTCTAATGTTAAACTGTTGGTACACTTACTGGTTTTTCTGCTTTTTCACTTACAATTTCCCTCCAAACATGGAAAATAAGTTAATTAACTAGCGAGTCACACTTCTGAGTGGCTTTTGAGAAAGTAGTGTTTAAGACCCTGTCTGACACTTTCTGTTTCTCCACATGGTTAGGTGACTTCTTGATATGGTGCTAGGTTAAAATTACGGTTAGTGCTGTGCCAAGACTGTTTTAACGGGATGTTGTCTATATGTACCATACATGGGGGCTAACAGAAGGACTCAGAGCAACCTGGCTTACTTCTTACTTTATATGATTAACATTTTCAGCAGATTTCGTGCTGCTGGGTTCTGTGGGAAAATCCCGTTGCACTCTTACAAGTGTTTCATAGCTATTTGTGCTGACATCCAGCACTAATTGGTTTTTGGCACTTTGGAGGGCATTTGAATTCAACCATCCTCTCTGTAGATTTGTCTGTGAGAGTACTGTGGAGCTCCATGCAGTCCACACACAGATAGCCCCTAATTAGCCTCTCTGGAGGTACTTTCCCACAGCTAGGAGCTGAGCATGAGGTCATCTGCGTAAGCAGGAAGCTTCTGGCTTATTTAAAGTGCTTTTTCTCGATACAGAGAGTACCTCAGAACTTTTGCTTCACAGCTGGACTTCTGCTAATAAATACATTAAAAAACCCCAAATTTGTTTATTTGTTAGAGAAAAGTCTAGCTAAAATTTTGGTGCTTTAAAGGCAGGACTTTTCAGGTTGACTTCAGATCACCCAAACCTTCCAATACTCTATGTCTTTACCCAATGCCACAGGAAGAGACTGAGACTGCCAGTTAAAGGACAAGACAATGGTGTGGCTATGTGCATGTTGGAGGTGTTACTCGTGTTGAACACAAGAGGAATTTTATATTTAACTTTCCAATATTAGAGTACTACTTTTGAGATTCATCTGCCTAGGTCTAGAGCCATTACGAGCTTACAGGTTCCACAGGGGGCTACTAGGACATCTACAAGAGGTTCCTCCACTCATCTGCCTTTTAGCCTGTCATATTGCATGTTGTGTGCAGGTGTCCTGGGAAGACTGTTCTCCAAAGGTGTCTTATATGAACTGGTGTAAAGACTGATTTCTCAACTCTCCCCACCCTGTGTCAATGCCACAGCAAAGAGACTGCTAATTCAAGGTAATGAGCAGTCAAACACATGACTTTGCAGCTCCTAGAGATGAGGGGTTATTCATAGAACAGGAAGAGGATAAGAATTCTGGGATTAAATCCAGATGTGCCATATCAAGGGATGTAGCAGAAGGAGGAAGTGAAGCTAAGAGTAAATGAGGGGGCTTTATGTTCTCATGTCACCAGCCTGCCTACTGAAAAATAAAGTCGAGCCTTTGGTTAGGCTGATGGTGGTTCTCAAGGTGGTGTGGGTCAGCTGTGCACCACATAGTGGGCTCCAGGACAACCTGGGGCAAAGATGGGAAGAAAATCTCTGCCTGCAAAATGTTCCACTTGTAACTAAGCCAACTTGGACTGCTTTGTACTGGGGAACAGACAGAGTGTTTATAGGGTAGCCAAGAATGGAGGCCAGAAACTTCAGCATTGTCCTGCTGACTGTCCAGATTTTCAGTGACGTAACGGCACGAATCTTCTCTTAGGAATTAGCTCTTTTGCTGCCTGGTCTTCTATTTCCATCCTATGTGTAGCATGAAGCATATGCTGTGGGAATAGAAACAAGAAACAAGTCTGTTTTCTTCATTTTAGATGCTATTTCCGGTTCTCTTCAGGGGAATGCAGCTGCAGATGTAGGTATACTCAGTAACGGGGCTGAAGAAATGGAGGTTTCCCATGTTGCAAGTGATGGAGAGCTCTTGTTTTCCCCAAACTCTGTAGATAATGAAGAAATAGCAGTGTGAGGAACTGAGAAAGAGTTTCTGATTTGTTGTTTAGCTACAAGATTGTGTAAGCAAAATCAGGCTGCCATTACTGCTCACAAGAACTCACAAAAGCCAGAGGAACAAAATGTACAAACCATCAGGGAAACAAAACCATGAAGTAGGTGACAAAGTAAAGTAGATTATAATTATTCAAGTTGTTTCAGAAAAAAAAATTTGGAAAAAAAGGCCTTTGTTAATAATTATTTTCCTCCTTTTAACTTCAGAAAGGCTGCTGGAGAACATTTAGCAGACTAGAGAAACATGCTAGGAAAACCAGCTGAACAAAATATTTTCATTCCATACGTGTGAATCTACTTAAACAGCAGAGAAAACATAAATCCTAATGAAAACAAAGTGTAAGTATGGAAAATTCTAATTCAAACTTTAATTGTGCTGCATCTGCAACAGCTGTAATGCAGCTACCACAGATAATAATTTACTTCCATTCTCTGAGCTGAACTTCTTTTTCATTCTCAGTTTTGCCTTAAAGAATATGGATGTAATTGTCTTATTCTGAATGCAGATATTGCCACTGAAATACCTCCAAATTCTCTCAATTCACCGGGCACTAGAACAGCTGTTTACAAAGCAGTCTGTATCATCCAAAGACCTCATGAGACAAGCATGAACATTTGGTTTCTGTTCACAGTGGGGGAAAAAAGCATGGTTGCAAAATGTGGAAGAAAATGCTCTTTTAATATAAGCCATTTCTTCTCAGAACAATATGACTTTGTTCAGAGTGAAGTGTTCCAAAGGAAAACTAAGAAAGGTGGTATAACTTTGCCCTTCTTTCCTTTTCAACGTTTGTGGAGGACAAACTCTCCCCTTTCCAAGTGGGAAGGATGTCTCAGAAGGAAAGGTGTCCACTTAGGATCTGACACATCTGGGTCACGTTCCTGACTGCATTGCAGGCTTATTGCAGGAGTTTACACACGGCATCCAGACCTAACTTGAAACTAATGTCAAAATACAACCCCGAGGCATCACTAACATTCCTAAAGTCCTTGCAGAGTTTTAAGCACTGGTAACTTTTGCCTGTGCATAGGTGATATTCTCAAGTGGCGATTGGCATGTTGAAAGGATATGTTACTTACGGAAAGGAGCAGCTGCAGAACAAAACTTTCTGGGATGCCTATGTGGTTTTTTTAGTGCAATAAAACAATGCTCAGAGTATCATTCTAGGCTTAGATCATCACTGTGCCTTATTAAAAGTAAAAAGTTGACCTATATCTCCCATAAATTGAGAGATGAACACCAGGCTCTTGAATATCTTGCAGTGTGTTGCTCACCATCCATTTTTGGAGCTGTTCTGTTTGTTCATTTTTTTCTCTAAATAATTAAAATATTAATTATGTCTAAGAATGAAGAAAGAAAGCAAGAAGCTGACTCTCTAAGCCACTTGGCAGGCAAGAGAATTGAAATGAAAGTCTCATTTTATTCTGTGTACTTTCCAGCTGGCTGTTCTATACACCTTCACAGAATTACAGGATTATTGAGGTTGGGAAGCACCTCTGGAAACAAGTAAGACAGAGGTTCTTTGAAGCAGTAGATTTTACTCGCAGGCCATACCTAAACTGCATGAAATGCAGACCTCCCAGCTCCCATACCCTTTTGTCCAATCTAGCTGCATTCTGATTCAATGTTAGGGTGAGATTTAGGTGTATACTTTTTTCATCCTCACTTCCCCCTCTCTGCTGTCATTTCACAGGAAGAAGCCCTCAGAATAATGCAGGCTGAAAGGACCCTGGGTCCTCATTACCAAACAGTGTTTTCCAAGGATTTAGCCCTTACAAAAGCGTCAGAGGAGCAATCATTTCTGCTCAAGTCACTTCTTTCACTTCATGCTAAGTAGTACACAACAAACTTAATTTAATCTTTGAGCCTCCCACATTTCATAACATGGAGGTTTTCTGTAAGTCTGGCTCTTATGTGTTCTGCTTTCCATCTCATTTCCACACTTTGGTGCCACTGTACGTACAATCACCAGGAAATGAGGGAGAGCTATAAGGGGGGCATTTTTCTTCCTGCTGTTGTTGAGGAGGATGTCCTGGGAGGCTGTGATCTGCAGCACAGGCACAGCCCTTCCCAGAGCTACGAGAGTTGCCATGACCCTGCCTCTCCCAGCATCACTGGAACACAAACAGGACCAAGCTTCTTCTTCCAAAGATAACCTCTTTTCTTCCAAGTGCAGGCTGATGATAGCTTCATATATGATACATTGTAAATCTGCACATCACTGGCCAGAATGAAGTCCCAGAAGGGAATTCATTTTGTGGGAAAAGACTGAGAAAGCCGTGCTCTTTCTCAGGGGAGAGGAAAACATTTCGTGCTGAGCTAAAAGCTTGCATTTGTTATTTTTAGTCAAACTAATAAATGTTTTGTGTTGGCAAAGATAAAAGCAAGGACATGAGAAAAGAAATACATAAAAAAAAAAGTGTCATGTTGAGGGAACAAATAGGTAGAGTATAGAGAAGCTCTAGGGGAGTAAAACCACAAACACTTTCCTCCATTTTATGGGAATATTTGTTGATTTTTTTCCAGTACTGAGCAAAACTGAAAATAAGCCACTATTTGTTTATGAGAGAGGGCTAGCATTTCTTCCAGTTGTGCTAGACAGCACATTTTCTGTCTGCAGTTATGAGAGTCAGGCCAGATACAGTTTTGATTTAAAAAAAATAGCGATGGGAGAAGAAAGAAGGAAGGAGTATGACCACCACTAATATTTGCTGCACTAATAGTGCAGTCAAAGGGAGGTTGCCAAGAGATTTAGCAAACCTTGATGTCCAAAGAAATCATAAGGATATGCTGCAGGGGAACAACCACCTGCTGGGAAGGCTGATGGGAAAACTTCTACCACAGCATAATGGGCATGGAGAAAGAGTGTTTGTTTGCTGAATGAGTACAATGAGGAAAAAGAAAAGGTGAATATATGACCATAGGAGGGAAAGGATCTCTGCATTATGGTCGCTGAGAAAACAAATGTTTTGTGAGGTATGCATGCCAGAAAAACCTGAAAGCTTGTCCAGTGGGGCAGCTCTAATGAGATTACCTGATATATTTCACAAATCACATCCAAGAAACAACTCAATTTTATGGTCAGTTTCAGAAAAAAAAAATAAAATGAAAGATTGATTCATTCTAAATTGATTCTTTAAAGTGGGCAATCTCTAGTGTGTGAGGGCATTCCATGAATGGAGATGGTCTTCAACAGAATAGTTGATTGCTCAAGTAAATTTCTGGTCTTTGGGGTTAAACATCTACAAGGGCACTTAAATACTTTCTTTGATCAAAAACATAATATCTTTAGTTGGTTATAAAAAGGAAGAATGACACAAAACTTCATTATTTTAATTTATAACAATAACACAACTATAGATTATTAATGTAAGCAAGATTTTTTTGCTGTTTCACAGAGTAAAACATATGAAAATTGAAGGTTTACAGGTCAGAGGAATATGAAGTTGTTTGAAAAATACTCTTAAGGGCCCAAAGACCAAACATCATATTTCAGGAGGTTCCTTAAATGCCATTCTAGGTCCAGAACTATTCAGAGTTTTCCATATTACAATCTCCATTGACCTCAGGGGATAATTATGAGGAGACTTTCCAAGGCTGTAAAGATTACTAAGGCTTGGAAAGATAGAAATAAATCAAATAATTAGGATGATACTCAACAAAAATAAATGTTACTTCTCCAAACAGGATATATGGCAAATACAAATGAAATTATTTCATCAATCAGACACTTCCTGTTGCACCACTGACTAGAATTGCTTACAAACATAACAATTTCTTTGAGTAAAAAGTTGTGATTGCAAATGCATAACATATGATGACCTAGTACTTAAAACCTTATTCCAGGCAAAATTCACACGCTAATTTAATCATGCAAATTAGGCTTGTGAAAGAACTGACTCTGTAGCCCAGATGATGAATATTCCTTTTATTACCAGGTAATAGAAAAGGAGTTAAACTTACGACAGGCAGGAAAATTTCTTGTAAAATCCAACATACCTACACTCTAGTGAGTAGAACATGGCAGGCCAAGGAAGCATATATGATGGGAAGAGGAGGGATTTCTTCACAGTTTTTCATTAGGTGCACCATTTTATTTGTCTAGCTTGCAAAGAGCAGAACAGATCCATGCAAAATGGAGAGAATTGCTTATGATTTTAATTTGGTCAGTAAAATATTGCAATCACATCTTGCATCCCACTTGTCCCCCAAGTATTGATTTAACTAAAACTTGTCAAAAGTTGAGTGTAATTTCACCCTACTTCACTCTAAAAAAAAGAACTGACCCCAGGTTGGAGATACCATAAACTAGAGAGTGAACTGCTGTATAGGTAATTAATATTTGTCAAAGGCAAAGACTATAAAATGTTTATTACTTGGATGCCACTTGTTCTCTTCCTCCAGGAGTTCAGAGCCCACGTAGTTAAGCACCAGCGGAATGATGGATACATGTGCCACGCTCAACATTTACACCCAGGCAGTGATTGATTAGGCATGAGAAAGGAAAGGAGCAGATAAGTCTCATGCCCAGACAAAGCCATTCAATTTAGTAAGGAAACAACGAGAGCAAGAAGAAATTCAGTGGGTCAAAGGAAATCTTTGATTAAATTCACAAAACCAAAAGGTTGTCAGTCCACGTTTGAGATAAAGAGCAAAGTCCATACTTTTTCTAAAAAGTTCAGAATTAGAGGAAAGACATCTTTATGCTAAGGTTGAAGGGGAGAATTGGTAAATGGATTGCTTCTTGAAGACAATCAGATACAAAAAAAAAAGAAGAAAAAAGGGAAAGTTGATGTACCTTTTTATTTTATATGATGAAATTGTAAGAATTATTTTTTGCATGCTGTAAAGATATTCTTCAGAATATTCTTATTTTTTCTCCCTTCTATTTTCTCTGAACTCATCATGAGCAACTGGAAAACTAATAAATTTATGACATCAGATGAAATGCAGGTGTTTCCTTGAGGGAGAAACAATTATTAAACTACCACCTAGTTTTTAATATACTAGAGACTAGAAAAAATAACACTATTAAAAATTTTGTTTTCTATTTTTTAACACTTTTATGAGTTACAATTAATTCTAATACCTGGAATAGCAGCTGTGAGGAAAAAAAAAGTGTCTGTTAGAGACTCAAACTGTCTGCTCTGTTTAGGAAAAGCCTGAGATAGCTCCCCAGCCAGTTCTTAGTTAACCACAGAAACTTTTCTAACTGAGCCAGGAATTACTAAACTTGACACTAAAGCATATAACAAAATAGTATAATCCTTTTACCACCCAGAAATTACATTTAAAATAATTAATAGTTTAATTTGGAAGGGTCCTCTAGAGGCTATCTGATCCAAACTATACTCAAAGCAGGACTAGCTTTGAAGGTTATTCCAAATTTAAATTCCGATTAGGTTGCTTGGAATCTTGGCTGTAAAGATGTTGATTCCAACTCTGATTTACTCACTCCAAAAAGCACAACACCCATCATTAATGCCCTGAATAATTGCTAATAAGATTTAAAGCCTCTTAAGTCTTACTTCTAGCTCCATCCTTCAGACATAAAAAAATGATGGAAGATCACAAGGGCACAAATCTGTTGCTGAAATAACCACCAAAAGTCTACTTGGGGTAACCCACAATCATGTAGGATTTAAGTGGGAATTGTGTCCATCCTGGTGGAGGACACATCACAGCAGTACAGTGTAGCCTAGCTGCTCCAAGGGGGACTGTGAACTGCATATCCCCATCCTCTCCTCTAAAATTCTGTGTATTAGTGCCAAACCTCAATGAGTTGAACCCCTTGTCACCTCCTGTAGCCCAGCTGCTGTCACCCTTCAGCTGACTCCAGACCATGCAGGGAGAGGTGACTGGCATGCTCACAGCACTCCATGTGTTTGTCCCCCAGAGATGCTGGCATGCCTTTCTGGAGCAGGAAGTAGTAGTCTTTATCCTAGAAGTAGCTTCTTTTATAGCATTTATCAAAGATATAGATTAGGCAAAGAGCATTGAATACCTCCTTGATCTTCTGTGCCTATCCATGAAGTAGATTTTGTGTCTCAGCCATATTGCTAATAGTTATCTCTCTTTAGATATATTTAATTGCATTGCTCTAAAATCCTTCTGTAATATTTATTTCCTTCTATAATATTTTATTTCGTTTGAATGGCTTCTACCTCCTTATTAATTGAAATTACTCCTCTTACTTGAAATTATTGGACCAATATTTAGCTTCCTTTATAATTTTCAAGCAACAGCACAAGAAGGTTGTTACCTTTAAAAGGGTCCAAAAACCTGTGTGCATACACGTATGTATTCCAAACAAGCTATCTTTTCTCACTGGGTGTTCATAAAACAGGAGCTTAGCAGCAGTGTTGTCTCAGCTAATCTTAGGAGACCCAGCAAACCTTTGCTATAGCTGTAAGACAGCCTCCTGGTTTGTTCTTTGCTGACTGTCCTTTTCTAAGTACTGCTTGTGTTTTTAATTCCAAATGCTATTGATTTTTTTCTGATATCTAAGAAGCTACGAAGGCCAATACCTCCCAGATTGTATCTTCAGCTCTTAGCTGGTTCTATTGTGTGATTTGTATTGATTTGAAGGAAAAGAAGTTAACAGCAGCACTTGTTTTTAGATCAGGAATAGTATGTACCTTGAAATTCTATTCCCTTTCATGGAAAGAAAATCTGTGATCTGAAAAATTATTCATTTATTTATTTTACACAGCAGTCTTGGTGAAAACAGAGCCAAACTGTGTTTTGTGAGACGATGAACAGCAATAGTTCATGCTCCAATCATCTCCAATAATTTACACTCATGGACAAGGCTGATTGGTGGTGGTTATACAAGGAGAGTACACTCTTAATGGACAAAGCCCACTATGCTCTTAATGAATACAATATTTTGTTATATGCAAACTTCCATACTACTTCAGTGAATTAATAGTGTGCTGGAAATTGATGAAATAATAATTAGAGAGAAATAAACAATGCTGAGACTGTGGAAGAGCTATTTATGTACTTTGTTCAAGCCTTATCACACCTTAACACTACAGAACAAAAATATATATAAGCTGCTGATCTCAGATGATGAAAAATTCTTCATAGTGGCAGTGCTACCTCCTTGTAGGGAATTCTGCAGAAGTGAATAGTAACACAGATGTATTTTGCATTGATATCCAAAGCAGAGTGGTACAGAGCCACCAGAAAGTACAGAAAAGTCATTTACAACCTCTGACTACAGAGGTACTACATAAAAATGAAAAAGCCTGTAACAGAAAACAAAGTGCTGATGGAAATAAGGTAAGAGTTCAAAGAAACAGTAAGTAACAGTCTAGATCACATTACTGGTGCCTGTTTTGCAAGAAATATCCTGCCTCACACTGTAAGCAAAGTTGCTTTCTGCCACTGGATTTAACCGCGACCATCTTATAAGCAACATCAGCTGCTGAGCTGGAAGTTCAACCTGCTGCTGGAATAAGACCTCAGCCAGTGCTTGTACAACTGCCCACTTACAGCTCTGGGCTCCTGACACAAAGTGTTGGGTGTTTCCAGCCTGCTGTCACCTCATGCCTGAGCCCAGCAGTCCCTTTAGCCCAGGCTGGAATCAAGGCTGGGTGGCCCAACCAGCCTGGGAAGGACACTCCCGAGGA
Source organism: Nicator chloris (assembly GCA_013400495.1). Taxonomy (NCBI): domain Eukaryota; kingdom Metazoa; phylum Chordata; class Aves; order Passeriformes; family Pycnonotidae; genus Nicator; species Nicator chloris. The sequence continues at coordinate 10,419 of WAAE01021055.1, forward strand.
TGGGGCAGAGGAGCAGCCCATGCAAGCCCCAGCTCTCTGCACAATGACCAAAGCATTTTTTAGAAGAGGAGAAGCTGGGGCAATTCAGGAAGCATTGTAATATTTCTGATGATTTTTACATTCTCTGTAGGATGAAGTGTTCATGAGAAGAGAAGACATTAGTGTTCACACAGCTCTGGAGGAGCTGGGAATATTCCAGCTGATTGGACAGAATCTCTAAACACATTTGGTTCTGAATATTCAAATTTCTTTAGCATTATTTTTGAATGTATTAATTAATCCTCACACAAATACGTATAAAAGAATAAATTAACTAGGTGAAATTGTTTGTAAATATCTTTTTCATAGTCTCTTGGCTATATTATATCCATATTAATATCCATAATTTTCATCTGCAATGCCAGTTGCTTTGACTGTTTCTTTGTCAAATAATTTGTCTTTCTCTTTCTACCACATAACCTACATGAGCATTTTTGAAATTGCTGTCCCATTTATTCCTTGATGGGCTATAATATTCCTAATCAATATTGTGTTGGAGTCCATTTGGCCCACTGTGCTGTCATTTTTGCAGCAAATGAAAGTCATTTGCTGTCTTGCTGTCTCATAAAAAATAAAAAAGAGATTTATCCTTTTTTATTCTTGCAGTTAACTCTGCTTGTTCTTTGTGCAGAAAGAAAATAAGAAAAAGCGGGATTGTTTTTTCCTTTTTTTTGGTAGTAGAAATCAACAATATGTTTTCTGTAAAAATGTTGGATGGGAAGGGAAAAGCTGAAGAACTTCCTACCTGCTGGACACCTTAAAAAAAATCTGTCATTGACTATCTTCCATAAATTAAGGGTTAGTGCTCATAGCTGTGAGAGAGTCTTTTCTGCTATGTTCATTTTACACCCTTGGAATACCATGCTGGGCTTGGCATAATTTGCCTGGATCTCAGCTTTAATATCAATTGATTTGTCACAGACACACCAACTGGAAGGCAGAAAAGCATTTCCTATACTTTTTAATGTGTTTCCACTTCCTATTTTATTTCATACCAAATGCAATCAACAAAAAATTTTGCTCTTTTAAAATAAAAAATTATAAATGCCAAAATAAAATTTTTCCCCAGACGCACCCCATATTCTCCTGAACATTCATGGCATACCTCTGGATGGAATGTAAGATGGAGAACAGGAAGTTCAGAAAGCTAGGTTTTGCAGAATTTTTATGAACAACTCTGTTTAAAGATAAAAACTGAAAGGAGGAAACCTTAAACTAGAGCCTCCAGCTCTAGCTTCTTTTTCAGTTTCTCTTCCTGCACCACTCTGAAATATTCTTTCAGGTTGAGTGTTCTCAAGGGAATAGAGTTGCAGCTTCTGCAGAATCACTGAGACTTGTCCATTTTGAGCCTGTTAATTTTGCAATTACAGTGGAATACTGTCTGGTAAAAAGCATATCTGTCTTTTCCTCTCTTCTACTTCTATCAAAATTTTCTATGTGGGTCTATGGTGCCTGTGAATCTTTTCAAGGCTCTTTTCTGCAGTTTGTACGACTTAGGGACTTTTCCACTACCTGCACCCTTCTTCCTCTGCAGAAAGCCTTCATTAAATGTCTCCCAGCTCAGCTGGTCACCTTTACAAATATTTGTGTACACACAAGCAGATTAACTATAGCCTATTTTCCCCAGTGTACTGGAAGCATGAAAGGTTTCTCACCACATCTCTGTCTCCTTACAGACAGAAACGATATCATACTATTAACTTTCTAACATCAACTAGCTATTCTCAGAGTTCTCAGTCACTGCAATGCCCTCAGTATTTCACTATTTCTGCTTTTCATTAAGTTTTTTTCTGGTTTGGACAGATCTGTATTCCATCTCAAAAATTATTTCCTTTCCCCTTTTCCTTTCTCGTCCTTTCCCCACTTTGGTACGTCATAATCTTTATCAAAATTAACCTCCACAGAAAACAAAGACATTTAAAAGACAATTTTAAATGTTGTAAAATCTGTAGCCAAACCACATGATGAACTAAGTCTTTATGGTGTTGAATAACAAAAATTAGTTGTTAACTTTCTGCCTCTCCCTCCTTCCTTAGTTTTCAGGGAGATTTTTAGTGATCACATAACAGTGTATTAAAAGATACATTCCACATTCTTTGTTGAGTGTCTTTTAGCCTCATACACCTCTCAGATTTTTCTTATCTGCCCTCTGCAAAACGGATTATGTTAAAAGCAAAGCTTTGTTTCTGCCTGTGATTTACAATTTTCTGGTGACTTCAGTATGCAGGACTGCAGGCGTTCTCCCGCTCGATTTGTTTTCAGTAATTGTTTTGAAGCCTTTGCTTCCCAGTAGGAATGCAGTACTTCAGTGTACAGTCATCCAAAGGAAGGCAAAGTTACTCTTGATGTCCACAGGAAGGACTCTTCCATCAGCTGATGTGGGTGATCTTTTGGCTAAGGTAGTTAGTGAAATCTGCTCATGTTAGAATTTGAGACTGCACTCTTTTACTTGGTGTTTTTTGTTTGTTTGTTTGTTTGTTTTTGTTCGTTTTTGTTTTTTGGGTTTTGGGGTTTTTTGTTTTGTTTTGTTTTGTTTTGTTTTGTTTTTTTGCCTAGCAGCACTATAGTGCCCCATTAAGAAGATACAAACTGTGTTAGGTCAGCCTGTCTAGCATAAAGATGAAATTGTTATGGCAAAATTCTCGAAGAAGGAGACCAAGGAGACCTACTGAGGGAGGCAGCAGAATCAGAGCACGCCATGGCTGCTTGCAGTTCGTACCAAGAGAGAACATATGAAAAGCAAGAGGGAGCTTGCATATACTTCTTCCTTAGTACTATTTTTTTTTAACTTTAATTCCACACTTTGAATAATGGATTTGATTCTACAGTTGCTCTTTCTCCTTACCCTCAAACCCACATTTCAGTGTGTCTGTGCTCTGCAACCTAGTAAGCAGGTAGAACACCCTAAAAATGATGTTTCTTTATTTTTAAAGAAGTTTCTAACCATATGTTACACATTCATGAGCTGCATAAATGCATATTCTGACCTGGAATCTTCACTACCAGCAGAAAGTTGCCTTAAAAATACTTCACTTGGACAGAAACTGGTGACTCTTGGGACAGATAAGATCTGATTCTGTGGACAATGCCCTTTTACTCATAGGAAGTTCAGCCTAAAAGCATTCCAGTATATTGGAAGTCTTGTGTGTTGTGACATCTGCATCTTTCACCTGTTTTATATTTTCAAAGGTTCCTGCTTCACACTGGCAAAAGGAACCATCTTCACAAACCTTCTGAAACCAGACTTGGCATGAAAGTCAAGGAGAACCAGGTAAGCCAGGTCTTGGCACAAGTTTAATAGTTTTAAGATCAGAAGGAGCTTGGCCTTTACAAATCTCATTTCAGAACGATTTGTTATTTTTCTTCCTGTTTCTGCAAATAGCTAATGTCAGTCAGTCAAATGCACACCTAAATGTGCAGCTAAGCCATGAAAAATAAATCTGTCAAAAGAGAGACTGAATATTATGATTCTGTCTATTTGTCTTTGAATACTAGTGTTGATGCAGGAGTCATTCTCCAAACATTGTCTGAAATGAAGCTTTTATCTTTTCTTGGACAGGCAATGCTATATTTTCCATTGAACAGGAACAGGGTAAACCAAGACTGTACTGAAAGTTCCTAAGAGTTGGGTGTCAGTTTGAAAGAATACTTGGGAATATATTCAGGTTTTTTGAGGGGCATTTCATGGGCCATAAAGGTTATTGTTTCTGGCTAAAAGAGGGAAAGGGAGGTTTAGGGATAGAAAAAAAGGGAAAAGGTACATATTAAGACCATTTGGGTAGAATTCATAGTAACGTCAAATAAGGGAGTTGGTAATTTTCAGAGATGTTTTGAGAGAGATTCCAAGAAGAGCTTCAACTAATTTATTTTGAGAAGAACCCATAGCAAAATCCCTAGATACTCTTGTACCCAGTCATTTCCTGAAAGAAAGATTCTCGTAGTACAAATTTTCAAAAAACGTTTTCACTTATTTATCCATAACTGTTATTCTTGCAGGCTATCTTTGTGCCCAAAAATTGTCTGTACAATCTTTAGATGAACAAGAAAACACCACTCAGAGATAAATTGTGGAAAATTGTTTTTCCATTAACTGATAGTGTTGAACTGACAATTTTGATGGCTGAAGGATAAAACTAGGAATGAAAACAAGTGCTTCATGCTGTAGCAAAGTGCGAGTGAAAAGAAAGTGTCACTCTTTATTTGTTGAAAATCACCCATTTCTAACCAGACTGGATTTGCGAACACCAAGGATGTCAGTAGCTGAAGATTGAACACTTCTCTGCTTTACCATCAGGCCGTTTTTTTATTGATGGAGTCAGATAGGAGAAAAAGAATGACAGCAAAGACTAATAGAAGATAAAAACCTTTTTGAAGCTGTTCAGAGGTTTTAAGTCCTCAAAATAATCCTGCAGGAAGTGAGTTAGTATGCAGAAAGCTGGCCAACAGTTGAATTCATTCTAAACTTTTGCCAGAAAGCAGCACAGTGACTTTGTTATAGCTTCCCATAACACCTGCAGCACAGATTATCTGCCCCTTTCTAGGTCAGAGAACCTCTTCATTATTTAAAATATTACCAACATTTTAACTTTTGGTAATAAAGTATCCCTCATGTGGTGCCTGGGATTATTTTTTCTAAGCTTGAATGAAAGTATGACAGTTGTATTAAATGAATAATGGCATAAAATTTTGTCATTGCCATATATCACAAGATTTTATTTTATAGCATTCTATTCTATCAATTAAAGAAAACATTTGAAATTAATCATAGGCAGAGACTGGAGTGTGCATATTTGTATCCAACCTGAGGGAGAGCAATTTCAAATGGTAAATATTAAGACTATGAAGAAACATTGATATGCTTTCATAATTTAATTTTGTCATATATTTCTGTGCTGTTTTGGAACACACTGTGTGCAAGCAAAAACAATGAGCAGAAAATCACTGTTTGAATGTTAGAGTTATACATTAATACAATGAAAAATCATTGTTTCCTTCACTTTAAATTACAGTTCCCTGACAATTAGTCATTTTGTCCTTTTTTGTCAAATCTTGCCAATAGTACCTTTGCTACTGTGTTAACATAAATTTTTGACTTAGATTCCTCTCATTAACAACTAACTAGTGACAAAGTTCAATCAGAACATATCAAACATAATGCAGAATTATTACCTATGAACAAATTGACTATCACCATTTTCTATAAGACTCTTCTTTGGAATTTATCAAGACTATTCTTGTCCATCAGACACAGAAAAATAACATTCCTGGTCTCATTTATATTCTATATGCACTATGGAGTTTGGCATCAAAAGGAAAACTTCTCAAAGCATATTAAAATCAAAGGTAGCTTTCTAACCCAGCCTTTGCTGTAGTTAAATTCCACTCATTCTTCCTTTTGTCTTGACAGCCTAGGAATGTTGAGAAATTACATTACTTTCCTTCAAACTATTAAAATGCAATTTGCCAGGTATCACATTTTATAATACCCAATGCAATCTGTATTATATCATTGTCAGGAAAGAAGGCATTTAAAGCACAGACCTTCAAGCAACCAAGTCCAATGGGCCAAAGGGGAAAGAGAATTAAGTAGAAAGGGAACATAATTTGATATCTGAAATACTGACTGTGCATAAAAAGGTGGATAACTCTTGTCATATTCACTGTGTTCCACTTGACTTCCAGCTGCCTGAGTTTAATGCTACAAAAAAAAAAAAAGGGGGGAGAAAACCAATATTTTCAGATGATGAATATTTCTGAAGTATTTCAAACGAGTCAGACAGCAAATGAAACATAAGGTGAAAACTATACTGGAAATGAGATGTGATTAGAGAGTGCTGTTTTTCATGGAGAAGAATGATAAATTTTAGGGAAGGGAGAAAATTTGCTCATGAAAGTCCTGTTTTTGAGGGGGTCTACAGGATTAATAAATATCTACGGTGATCACGCGGTCACAAAAGCATTGACGTTGGAAGGGATTTCTGGAGGTCAGCTGGTCCAACCTCCTGTTCAAGCAGGACTACCCACAGCTGGTTGCCCAAGACCATGTTTAGTCAGATGGCTTTTGACTATCTCCAAAGAGGGATATACTATGCTCCATTTGTCCTAGGTGATAGTGATAGGCATCACTGAAAAGAGCCCGGCTGCTTCTTCTTATCATCCTTCCTTCATGTCCTTATACACATGTATTTTTATACTTTTATAAGAGCCCACCTTTGATGTCAGATAACACTCACTGTATCACCCATCCTATTTTCCTATAAAGCAGACAGAAAAGAAAGTAACCTCCTTTAACAATAATCATTTAACATGGTAAATAAAAGGGTTTTCAGGTGAGGATAAATGAAAAATACAGAAGCAAAGGATTTGGAGTAGCTACTGAAGAAAGTTCAATGCAAACATAAAAGCAAAATGGAGAAAGTTGGGGGCAAATGATAAATACTTAGAAAGAATGGTAATCATCAGTGATTCACAGTAAATATTTGGCAGCAGTCAGACTACAATAAGAAGATGGCAGGAACAGAGAATACTTGTTAAAAACAAAGTAGGACCTAATGCTGGTGTCTCATATTGTCTATCAATTGCTTAAACAAGGAAAAATATTTGAAATTAAACAGCAGTTGCTTAATTGCAATGATATAAAGAGATGATTTTTGGTAACAAAGCAAAGCAGATGGGACATGAGAGTAGTAATGGTAAACTGATAAATCCAGGTTATAGTAGACTTGATCAGGTAAAGTGGCATAGCAGGGATGACAATGCAAGTTCAGCAAAAAGCATGAGTAAGGTAGTTATGTGAACAAATGTGGATCAAAAGTAATCAAAGCTGTGGCTTTAGAAATACCTTTTTCTATGCTGCCTATAATTTTTCTAGTGGAGATGTTGATCTAAAATAAACTTTAGTCTATACATATTTAATACTAATTTGTTGTAGGACTACAGATCTACAGATTAGACTGAAAATTACTATTCCGAGGAGGGACTTGAAAGCAAAAATTGCAATTGTAAAATCCTTAGTTTTAGTTGTAAATGAAAATATGTGTAATGCTTGAGAGCAATTACAGTGACAACAGTGCTGACACAAAGAAAGTAAAAGCAGTTTCTGGCGCTGAAGAAATAAATGTGCAATAAATTAAAGCAAGACACAAAAAAATGCAAAGGAAGATGGAGATAAAACTAAACCTAATGTCATAAAGCCTATTCTCAAATAAGCAGGTTTTACAATTTTCTGCCTTTGTTCAAATAACCCTTTGGACATGAGCCATAGAAGGATGCTAGCCTATTTCAGTGGTGTGTCTAATTCCAACCCATTTTCTGTCCACAGGCAACTGTGCAAACAAATTTGTCAGCTGTGAGAATTCCTTGATTTCCACAGCGGGCTGGGTCTAAGTATAAGGATAAAGAAAGCTGTTTGAAGAAATGGAGTAATTCTGGCTGGTGGATTCTCAAACTTTGAGTTTCTGTATTTCCTTCTTTAAACTTCCTGTGTCACAACCTTTCATAAAACACTCAAGGTGTTTTTTTTAGTATTTAGCTTAAGGATCAGCCCCTGAAATTGATGAAGAAGAAACAGAATGCTAATATAAAACCACTGAGAAAATGTTACTTGGATGGGTGATATTTTCCAGCTAATAAAATTGAACTTAGGTATCTGGTGTTGGGTTACTTGGGGAAAGAAATTATTGACTTTAACTAACCCTTTTTAATATAACTGTAATAGTCTCTAAACAAGATTGTGTTTGAATTTCTCCCTGATATTGTTGCATTTAAAGTTAGGGTGTAATATGTTTCAGGTCTCCTATTCACTTTAATGTTGTATAAACATAAATGTAGGTTTGTCCAACTGGTTGAATAAAACAACTGTAAAGAGTCTTTTCAGCTTCTAAAGAGAATCAGGTAACCAAAGCATGACATATCAGCTTGTTTAAACTTTCTTTTTGAATTTGGGAATCTTTTTCTGAACAGTGTAATACTTGGCTCTTAAAAGAACTGAGGATTATGCTGTACTTTTTTGAATTTTTAAGTGTAGACGGACTGCTGCAGAAATAGTTCAAATTCTTGCAGTTCATGGAGGTTAAGTTCTGAAAGACACAACACTTGGAACTTTGCTGTTGATTTCATCGATTGTAAAGAAATACAAATAGTTATCTATCTCTATACCAAAATGGTATAAACCGAAAAAGTGTACCAATAATCCTGAAGTGAGCTGTGGTCACCAGGAAACACACTTCACACAGGAACAGACTGGGCACTGAATAATGTTAGACAGACTTTTACAGACTTTACAAACCTATATCAGGGAAAAATAATTTTTTAATTTGTTCTTTCTTCTACAGAATTTCAGAATTGTTTGTATGTGTTTAATTAAATAACATGAGGAGAAAAATATTCCACTGTACTCATTCTTCCCTATGGGAGAGACATTGAAAAAAACAAACATATGGCACATGTTAAATACATTCCTTCAGACTTTATTTAGGAAGTGCTTTAATGAGATGGATATTGCATAAAAACTTATGGAATAGAATATGTTTGATACAAGGATTAGTGTGTAGAAACCACAATTTATGCTTAAAATGTTTTGTTAAATTTCTTATAAGCTAGCAGACAGTCTGCTGTTAAAAAAAATAATTTCAAACACATGAAGAGTTGAAGAGATGAAGATATGAAACAAATATTGAGAGAAAAACAATGTTTTAACTAACAAGTTTTCATAAGATAAACCAATTAAATTTAACCAATATTTAATCGCCCTTCTTTGGTCATTGTGATTTTAAATGTCCCCTTACAATACTTTAAAGTGTGCACCATTTAAGAAAGAAAATGCTAGCAAGCAGATTTAAATAGTAATTTTGTGCAAGTATCATCATGCTGCCATGAATCATTTTTAAATCTGGTTCAATCTTCTGTGTGCAGCTCCCATGAATGGGAGAAGGTTTTCTGGAAGAATTTGGATTTTTGCTTTATATTTTTAATCTGCAAGTGGCTCAGTTTCTGCTCAAGGAAGGAAAAAGCAACCAAACAACAACCCAACTCCTTCTCAGAAAAATAAACCAAAAAAAAAAAAAAAAACCCACAGGAAAAAAAGAACTTCAGAAGGGAATGGGCATTGTGAGCTGGGTAAAATTTAGGTTACATATTTTTGTGTCTGCATCTGTGTGAGTGCACCAACACAACCAGCGTGCTCAGATAAAAGGCTAGAGTAGTCATTGGACATTGCTAAAGGTCAGGTCTTTGGTCTCTTCCATTCTTAGGAGGAAGTCTCCCTTTCTCATCTGTGAAATGTAAGGCATGTCAGGGGGAAGTGTCCTTTTATGCAGTCATCCAGTGGAGCAGAAGAGTGTAAAATACGTTTTATCTTTTTTTTGCTGTGATCTAAAGCTGAATGGCAGACTCTGTTGGGAATAAACCTGAATCCCAAAGGTATGGAGAAAGCTGGGATAGACTTTCTTTCTGTTTGGTTGAGGTGAGTCAATACAGTTTTAAGGAAACAAAGGCAGCACAAAAGTCAGCAGACAAATCATTGAACTAGAACATAATTTGCCTGAGGATATTCTTACCAGGGGTGGTAAAATACCACCCCATGATAAAAATTGTGAACACATTGAGCCATATTGTTGCTGTGGTGGCAACTCTGAGCACAGCTGATAATTTTCGGGGCTCATTTTCTCAGAAGAGAAACATGGATGTTGATGCCAAAAGCTGAGATGCTCAAGACATTTAGGTGCCTCCAGAACTAGATGGGTCTGGCCACAAAAGGCTCTAAAGGCTTATGCCCTGAGCATTTAAATTGTCATTAGACTGTCACTTAGGCATCTGAATGCCAGCCTGGATACGGACATATGATCTTAGTACAGGCCAATCAGAGCCTGTCTCAAATACAGCAGTGCAAGCAGGATTACATGGAGGGCATGCTGAGATAAGTCCCAGCTTGCCACAGAAGCAAGATACTGCTATTCAGCTGATTTACAGTATCTCAGAGCTCTGACAGGTAGATATTGGATGCAATAACCACAGACGTGTTTGCCTTTCTGCTGGCTATGACACAATGGGCATAGAAAGAGAGAGTATCTGTGATTTATTTGAGAAGCCAGTTGCCATCATTCTAGAGTTCTCTGATTAACACAGTGTTGTTGTCTTACAGTGAAGATTTCTGACAAAAGTGGGGTTGCTACCACACCACAGCACAGCAAAATATGCAGGATTTATATGTAAGAAGACAAGAAAAAATTATTAACTACAGGCTCATTAGTATATTTCCAACAGGAATAAAAAACAGATTTTGAAGGAAAAATAAGTGAAGCCATGAAGGTAAAGCAAAAATGGAAATAGACTTTCTGCCAAAGCTACAATATACCACATAACCTTACAGCTTATCTCACTATAATTGATTTTCCAGACTAACAATAACAAATTCTAATCAAATTACAATACTGGAATCAAACAAGTAGATAAATGGCCATTATTAAATTATACCCAGAAACTGGATGACATTTTCTTTTGCTAAGTTTCCTAACAGAGTTCAGGACTGAAATTGTTATTTAGGACTTTAAAATTCTCCTTGTTTTTCCTGTCGTGGTCCTCAAATATTTCTTGCATGGCTACTTCAATTAACAAACCTAATTGATGAATAAGAATGTGAACATCAAGTAGAATTTCAGAAGCTCCTTTATCACTTGGAAAAAAATTTGGACAACTTAAATCAGGAAACTTAATGTTGTACCCCAAATTTTCTTTGAACTTTGAACATCCTAAATAAAGAAACCTGATGACCAAGTGCTGGCATTTGACTATTAAGTGAAAATATAATTTTGCAGATAGATCCCTCAGTTTATCAAAATATATTGAATAGATTTTTTTCTACAAGCAAGGATAAATTTCCACATTTTCTTTTAGTCTCATTAGTGAGTTATGAAGTGGCACAGATGGAATTTTACAGCTAACGTAGCTTCTACAGCCCATATGCTACCTTGGTGTTTTTTGAGGAATCGGGAGAGAGAGAAGAGGGAAAACTGGTTTTAGGTTTTCTTGAAAATTCTTGCTTACTTAGTTTCTAAATTCACTGTTAAAATAACAGTGATTCATCAGTCACAGTTATTTCTAGGGTGCCGGACCCCTTCACAATTCCTCAGTCTTAGACATCTCAAAGACAAAAATATAAAGTGATCAACAAGGTGATTAAACAAACAAGCAAGCAGATAATATATATTGAGAACAAATCACCTCTCTAGGTACATAAAACTCCATTAAACAGAAGGTTGTTATCTCAATTGAGCTGGTAAGTCACTTTTTATTAATTGCTTTTTTCCTTCATCAAATACTAATATGTTAAAGAAAAATGTTAACGAACAATCTTGAAAGTAATTAAAATATCTCAATAGCTGTGCAGTGTATTACTGATAAAAATCAGTCTCATCATTGCAGTGATGTTGTAAATAAGGAATATAAAAACACCCATTTTGCAAGATTACAGAACTGCAGCATTATTTATGAGGAAGAGGCAACATGAATTTACAGAGCAAACAAATCTAGGCAGTCACACAAATGAACTTCTTCCTCACTTTGAATTGTAGATTACGTCACATTCAAGCACTTATTAAGTATCTGAGCCGCAGTCTGCATGCCCACTAAATAAATATACAGGCTGAGATGAATTGCTTGAGGCAGAAGAAATATCCCCACTGAAATCAACAGGCACAAATGCAACCCTTGTTGTGTGACCAACATCAATGTATAAACACACTCTGGTGTTCCCTGTCAGTGAGTCTGTCAGGCATCTGCGGAGGCACACGGAATGTTCGCTACTGCCACAGACCATGAAAGTCTGGGGATCCATGTTTCCCACCTTGTACTGTGTCTACTAGGAGACTCCACTATGAATACTTTGTTGGAGGTCTGCAGGTCTGGCTCTCTGACGGGGTTGGGGGGCTCCAGATTTGGTGCACAATACTTGGATTCTCAAGTGTCTTGTTGTGGGACTGCTTTAGCACTGCAATAGGACTTCCAGGCTACCCCAGCTGTTATTGTGCATTAGATTTCTACTAGATGCTTCTGGTGGGTGTCTTCCCAGACACAGTCCATGAACTCTTGCTGCAGCACCACAATCAGTGACAGGCCCTATAGATTTACAGAGAAGACACAGTTGGGACTACTTTTGTGAGTTACTCACTACACATCTACCAACATTACCATTATATGGACAAAAAAATAAACAGCTCAGAGTCTGTGTTATTATGCTGTTAATGAATCTAATATTAATTACACTTGTCAGGTTAAGAGGTCATCCCCAGCATGCTCCTTGGGGCAATAAAGTTAAAAACAGCATTCAAACATTCTGCAAATTTCGGCTTACTGTTGCAAAATAAACTACTGTGACAAAGTAATAAAAACTCTTTCTTACCTTGGAGAGAGAAGTAAAAAGTCTCAACAGAGAAAAATTTTGTTGTTTGTTTGTTTGTTTTCCCTTGCCCTTCAATACAGAGGCTTTATTTATTTGAACTTCACTTAACCACACATGTAAATGATATTCTCGTCATTTTATCCTGACCTTTATTCTTCCAGGAGCATCTTTCCTGTCTTCCATTTAGTTCCAGTAAATGATTAGTGTCCTGTATATTTTAGAAGGACTGAATCCATGCAGCAAGACAACATAAACTGTCATAGCACAGCAAAATGGAGTGTCCAATACAAACCTGTATGGAAACATGAAAGCTCTCGCAACGAATTTTAGATCATAAGGTTTGTTTCATTAATTGTTTATCCAGGCTAGGAGGCCATTCTGCAATTGTCAGATTGACAGATAAATAAACACAATAACATCTGATAAATTTTCAGTGCAGAAAGAATTGAAACTTTCTCATCTTGTTTTCATTTTCAATCATATTTTTCATCATTTGGTGGTGCCAGAATTGTTGTTGATTGTAGTGACCCTAACTAGTACTGTGAAAAAAACGCAGTGTCTCTCACAAAGAACTTTCATCCTATACAGCCATCTTAACTACAAGATTGAGCTTCAAATGCTAGATGTTAAACAAGTTTGCCCAAATAGGTTTAAATCATCAGTTTATACCATCAGTTGTTTAAATCATCAGCTGAGCAGATTCTCTTCTTTTCTTTCCTCCTGCTTCCAAGTAAGATCCTTCCTCCACAAACCTCCCCATAAGAATCACAGGGATTGTAGCCTTGAAAAAAAAACCCTGTTGGCTTTTGAAACAGAGATTTTTCTAGTGACAATAGAAGTGCAAGTTAAGAAAGAGAAGAATTAACATAATAGACACATGAATGGATATGATCTCTTCCCAATGGAAAAGAGTCAACAGTATGTCTGTAAAGTCATCCTTCTTAAACCCACTAGAGTTCTCTGAAGGGATTAAAAGCAAATGGATAAAATCCAGTTGCTTTAAAGTGAACTAAGCAGTGCAATGCTGTGTAAGCCAGGAGGTAACACCCTTACTTGCTCACAAGTCAGGAAATACACAATGTGAGGGACCAGCCTGTTCTTGCAAGGAAGGAAAGAATGACAACTTTGGGATCTGTGCTCTTCCTCATATTTATAAACAACCTGAAAAAAGAATGCAAGATAAGAGGTGGCTAAATACATTATTGATACTAAATTATTTGGAGTAGCAAAAAAGAGAGCCAATTTTAAAGAGGCCTTCAGAGAATAAATGACATGATAATAATTTGTATTTGAATATCATTATAGTTAAGCTTGAAATTATACACAGAAAATAGTGTAATTTCATATATAAAGTTAGGATAAGCTTTGAATTGCTGTTATCAGTCAGGACAACAATCAAAATGCTTATTCAGTAGCACTATGGTCTTTCCTGTATTTCTTCGCACTTATTTTTGAATGGTGCCTACAGGTGACAGAGTTCACCAACATTTTTGACTGAAAAATGTGAAATTCTGATTCTTTCATCTCCGTAAGGATATTAACAAAGTCCAGAGAAGGACAACAAATTACACAGATACCGAATGAAGAGCAGGTCAGCCAAGTACAACTGACCAGTTTGGAAAGGAGGTAACTGAAGACAGATATGATACAGGTCGACAAAACCAGCAGTGCCACACAGCAGTTAGGTTCCAATTCAAGAACCGGGAGGCATAAAATAAAACCAGTAAAACTTTCAAAACAAGCACAAAGAGATTCTTCCCACAAGTGAAGATAGATCTGCAGAAGTTGTTGACATAGGATGTTTTAAGTGCTATAGTTTTCCTTGGATTCCGAGAGAGGTTTGACAAGTCCACAGAAGAGAAATCTGTCTGGTGGTGTTAAACAGAAAAAAGCTTTTCTTGGCACTGGACATCCCTTAGAAAGTTGCTAAGGCTACGTATATAATATATCATTCCCCTATTCCTTAGCAATGTCCTGTGGCAATTGCTGAAGGTAAGAAATAGGTCTCAGAGAGCCATTTTTGATAAACACAAACAGGGTGTTTGTTTGTCAGTTATAAGTGTTTCCATCAGTTCCAGATCTGTATTTGAATGTCCAGTCAACCTGGAAGAGGTTCCATACTCTCAGCTGTTGTGATTGAGGGAACGGTGATAATTTTTTCAATTGATAATCTCTTCTGCATACCAGACAAGTTCAACAGATCTCCATCTAATTCACCTAGTAACCTACTACAATCCTGCGTTTCATTCTAGAATTCATTTATCCCTAGGAGCTGGCTGGTTCATGAATCACTGAGATGTACATTGTCACACTGAGCAATGATCATCTATTCCCTGCACTTTCACAGCCTTCTAACAGGCTGCAAATTTGGGATTTGCATATGTGTGTGACTTGAATCACTGTGATAAAAATTAATGCAATTAATTATTGCAATTAATGTAATGCATGTAAAGAGGATTGAGTCTTCAAAGACCAAGTACTCAATCTGGAAAACATGCTTCTCAATAGTTTAAAACCTCTCACTTTCTACAAACACTTTTGAGCTAAAAGACTTTCTTTCCCAAATGTCTAGCTTGTTTGGTATAATGAAAAAAAGAGTTTGAACCTAATAAGTCTTATCCAAAAATGTAATGATATGATGATAGCTGTTGTTTGTGCTCCAAGCCAGACATTTTATCATTGAATTTCAAATATTTTCCTTTAATGACTTTTGCTTTATTCCAGGAAATGCATAATGCTATTAATTCAGTTTCCTCCCTCAAAAGATACTGTGTAAAAAGGCTGTTTTTTTAAAAAGAAACAATCTGATATGAATATTGATGATGATTAAATCTAGAATAAAGACATTTTGTTCCAAAAGACCCTATGGAAAAAAATAAAAGCATATTCTATAAAATAATATTGCAAGAAACATCCTTAAAATGAGTTCCAGTATTCTTTACTAGGCATTAGTATTGAACAGTACAAAAATGTTTTCATTTGGTTATATCAGGATGATGAATAGATGAGGTAGTAAAGTGTTTGAACAAAAAGAGCTTCCTTTTTCCACAGACCTGTTTTTCTGTGTTACGGTGCCTGAGAGCAGCACATCAGAATGTAGCTTTAATTTTGACAATTTAGACTGAAATATTGAGTATTTTCAGATCAGGATATAATTACTTAGAAACTATGCAAGAATTTGGTACCTACTGGTGAAGAAGTCAGGAAGAGAAATTTGGTTTAAGACTGTCAGAAAGAAAAGTTCTTGGGTCACTCTTTTTTAGGGTCTTATTTTAATGAAATATATCAGGTAAAAAAAATACATACTAGACTTCTCTCCTTCTAAATTAAAGAGTAGTTTGCAAAATCTTTTTTAATAGAAATAAATCTAAAAAAAGGAAAACAAAAACAACAACAACAACAAACTCTGCAGAAACAAACAGTTCTGACAAAAATTGAAAAATCATTTTCCAGCACTTCACGGTTTACATACCAATGTGACAAAAGGGCAACCATTTTTGTTCTGAGAGAAAGAATGAATAAGAAAAATTAAGATTAAAATACACAGAAAAACTGCTGTGAAATATCTATTTTCCTTCTCAATATGGCTGGAAAATCCAACTAGTTGAGTTAGAATATGCAGAGATTAAAAATTACTCCTCTACCTAAAAAGTAGAGTCAGTGGAAATAGCAGAAGGCATCTGGGACATTTCATTAATTATTTGTTCAGCAGTTATCTTCAGCCTAATGTATAAAGACAGTGTCAAAGATTGTGAGCCAAAATGAGACTTGTTTCTGTTCTGCTTCCAATCAAATAGATGTTTGTTTCCTTTTTCCCTTTTCTTGTTTTACACTGATGCTTCTCATTAGGTGTTAGCCTTGATCTATACATGTCATCTGGTGTACAGGCTCTGTGATGTAGATGAGGAACTCCACCATAATTTACCATGGTTAGTCATAATGTAGAGCACATCAACTGGAAATAGCTTCCATTTGGCTAGGCACATTCTTCAGCAGTTAAAGCATTTGGGAATTGTTACGAGAAATGTTGATACCATTCCTCCAGAAAATTAACTTCCGTTATCTATGTAATATTTTGGCTTGTATTTTACGTTCTTCTGTATGTTAAAGGTGACATACTATCATGACATATTCTGCCTTTGTTTGTTAACAGCTAGGGTATTTCTTCACCTTTTTCTAATTCTGGGTTATACGTTTGTTGCTTTGCAGGACATGGAAATGCTATGTAAGAGTCTGTACAGATCTGAACAGTCAAGAGATAAGCCACACTAAAACATGGAATTTCGCCTCTGAACTTCAGTAGCCCTTGAAAACTTAACTACCAACATTGTAATGTAATTTACAAGGAATTGGTAAAATTTGGAAGCTTCCTCTTTACCACAGTTTTGGGGTTTTTTTCAGTATTGTTTTTTTTTGGGTTTTTTTTGTTTTTTGAGGTTCTTTTCAGAAGTCTTTTGGAGTTTTTTTAGTAGTGTAGCCTCACAAGAGCAAAGGAATGCAGTTTCTCAGCTGGGATGTAATGCTTTCATCTTTGAAACCTTTTGCAAATGTGTAGTTAAACTCAGATATCTACTGATCAACAAGCCATTGCCTAACAACAGAGTTAAAATACCAGTTCTTTGTTTGTCTGTTCTATAAACAGTGAAAGTGGAGGAAGGAGTGCAGGAAGGAAACACTTGAATCAAAAGAACATTTCCAAAGCATGTGAGGGAAATATTGCTCTAAAGATATACCAGCTTTAGCGTATTTCTCTTCTGATTTGCAAATCAACAGTGAACCTGGTATCAGACATTGAGTCTTGGGGGATGAAAGCAAGAAAACTGCAGCTCCTTACTTTAGGAAAAGCATCTAGGTCACTTCAAGACAAAAGAAGAAATGAGAAAGGCTGAATGGCCCTGATCAGGACCATCAGACTTCTGCAAATCAGAGCATCCAGGAGCTTTAATTGTGAGATTACCAGCGACAAACCTGTTTCATTGATCAGAAGCTACTCAGAAAGAGTGGAGTCATGAATGTAATGCCATAATCCTGATGGCTGCATCTCTCCAGAGGGTATTTGGAGGATTCATTTCAAACTGTTCATGTCAAAATGGTGGTAGAAGAGAGAGAGTTAACAGTGGTTTTTCACTTTGCTATCAGGCAAGTTATAAATCAAATTTAATATCTTCAATATATTTAAAAAGACAGGGTGGCTGTTGATCCTCTAGTTCTGAAATTTCTCCATGTTATGTCTGCACATGCCTATAATTGTAGGAAGAGGAAAGGGGAATCTCAAAATCTAGCTAATCTTCCTTTAGGTTTCAAAATCTCTGAAGTTCAAATGTGCCTGGATCATGTTCTTATTTTGATTTATGACTGTGTAGGTAGGAAGGTGCAGCTGCTCTGAATTTCCATTAATGATTCTGGCTCAAATTTAGGCTTTCTGAAACAAATGGATTTTGAATCAGGCCAATTTCTAACCGGTGATTTTCAACAGCTGTGGAAACGGAACAACTTTAAGACAATGAGAGACAGATGATAGGAGGACTCGGGGCTGCCTTGTAGCTATGACCAAACTGAAATGGGAACAGCTGAATATCAGCAAATACCAGTCAAAGATCACTGTACAGTGGAAAAGAAGACTGGCCTCACTTTGATGAAGGGATAGGAGTATCCTTCTTTTCCCCTTCTGTACATTCCCTTCTTTTTTGTACCAAAAAACCTAACCAAATTCCTTCTTTACTATCACAATGCAAAGATATTAATATGAATCCTTATATTCATGTTAACATGAAGGAATTTCTTAATTCCTTATTCAAGGACGGCAGTATTTAAATTCTGCAAATGTCAGGAAAGATGTTCTTTTCCTCTGGTCTTAACATACCAGTTGAACAGTGGGATTTTTCCATAGTTTCCTCTGAACTCTGACATCCAACTATGTGACAAGAATGCATTCCCTCAGCCACAGGATCCACAGAGCAGCCATGTCTCTTGATGAGTCAGTTGCCAACAGGCCTCTTTTCTTCAAATATCTGGGATGCAGAATTAGGATGCCAGAAACCATGGCAAAGGTCGTGCAAGTCTTGACTCTGGGACAGAATCTCTCATCACAAGATCAACAGCAAACCCAGATGCTCCAGCCTCCCTGTTCTCAGCTCTTTCAGACAGCTTGACTTCACCAGGGAGCTGATGTGGCATAACGAGTGCACACAATTGAACAGCAACCTTTGTTTCAGTATTTGTCCCCGTAGTGCATGCACCTGAAGGTTAAAGCAGAATATAGTGAGCTGTTAACCTTAGGGAAAGAGCAGAGGTTTCCCCTTGAGCTGAAAATACAGCCCTGAGTCACCTAGTATACTTGAGACATGGATACACTTGATCACTTGGATACACTGGTGGTGCTTGGAAGCTATTGCTGGACAGAGGTCATGCCACAGCTCTAGAAGAGGCAGTAAAGTCAGCCCTGGAGGATATTCTGTCTGCCATATGAACGATCACTTACAGGTCTGTAGTTCAAGGGGATTTAGCAAGTGATGGCTGATCTTCTCACAGTCCCTTGAAGTGCATGAACAGGGAATTTCTGTGGTCTCAATAGCAACTGCTGTGTGGTGTGGATGGCTGGGTATTTCAAAACATTTTCATTGTGAAATACAGGCCACTCAGGTCTTCAAAAATTTTATTTATGAGGATTAAAGCCATAGAAACATAGAATATGCTGAGTTGGAAGGGACCCATGAGGATCATCGTGTCCAACTCCTGGCCCTACACAGGATGCCCCAAGTATCACACCATGTGCCTGAGAGCATTTTCCATACCCTTCTTGAACTCTGTTGGGCTTGATGCTGAGACCACTTTCTTGGAGAACCTGTTCCAGTGCCCAACCCTCTGTGTGAAGAACTTTTTTTTAATGTCCAACCTAAACCTCCCATGACAAAACTTCACGCTGTTTTTTTCAAGTCCTGTCACTGGAGACAAGAGTGAAGAGATCAGTGTCTGCCCCTCGTCTTCCCCTCACAAGGCAGTTGTAGATTGTGATGAGGTCTTCTCTCAGTCTCCTCTTCTCCAGGATGAACAGACCAAGTGATGTCACATACATCTTCCTCTTA
This sequence comes from Nicator chloris, assembly GCA_013400495.1. Lineage (NCBI taxonomy): Eukaryota > Metazoa > Chordata > Aves > Passeriformes > Pycnonotidae > Nicator > Nicator chloris. The sequence goes on from WAAE01021055.1 coordinate 29,940, forward strand.
AGGTCTTTTAACATAATTATTGCCCTCCTTTGGACACCCTCTAGTATAGTTTAATGTTTTTTTTATATTGTGGCTCCACCACTGCACACGGGTGACACCACCCCAGAGCAGAGCAGAGCAGGATAATCCCCTTCCTTGGCTGGGGATGCTGGGCCTGATGCACCCCAGGGCAGGGTTGGCCCTCCTGACTGCCAGGGCACTGCTGGCTCATGTTCAGCTTGCCATGGACCAGGATCTCTAGGTTCTTGTCCACTGCTCTGCTTTCCAGCATCTCATTCCCCAGTCTGTGTGTACATTCAGGGTTGCCTTACCCCAGGCGCAAAACCCGACACTTGTCCTTGTTGAACTTCATATGGTTGGTGATTGTCCATCTCTCTGATTTGTCAAGGTCAAATTCAGGGCAGCTCTGCCCTCAAGGGAGTCAACAGCTCCCCTAAACTTAGTGTCTCTGGCAAACTTATTTTGTATTTGTTCTAGTCCTGTGTCCAGATCACTAAAGACGATGTTGAAGAGCACAGGGCTGAGGATGGAGCCCTGCAGAACCCCACTAGTGACAGGTAGCCAGTCTGATGTCACCCCATTCCCTGTAACTCTTTGTGCCCAGCCTGTGAGCCAGCTGCTCACCCATTGCCTAGCATGGTTATCCAGCTGAGTGCTGGACAATATACAAGAGCTCTAAATGCTATGACTTTTTTATTCTTGGAATCAAGAACTAGAAGAAAGATGAATATAATAGTGTTGCTCATCTGTGATTTTACTAACTGGAATATTAATTCCCATGAGTAACTTGGAAATTTAAAAATATCTCATGTCAAAGTAGCATTTGCATTTAAATAAATGGCAGTAACAATCGTTGCAGATAAGCACAGCACAAAGATACATTTTTAATTAAATAGCCATTTTTTAAATATCTGACATAATAAATATTTTTATTACATCTTCTAACAAAATCTAACACAGTTTAGATGGAGACAACCAATTCTCATAATTAAAAAAAAAAAAAAAAACAAATTAAAGCACAAAAAGATAATTCTTGCATCAGGTAAATCCATCAAAATCTTGGGAAACCCATTTCTGGCAGAATGCAGGATCTTACCAGCCTGAATTCTTGAAATGAGATATTATTCTCTACAACAGATTAGAGTTACTCTGCAGGAATTGAGTATCATTATACAAAACATGCTGAGAAGCTCCAAGTTGTAATATCTACTTAATAAACCAATTTACATAACTTGCTAGTTTAATCAAGACATTCTGAGTGTCAAATATATTTTCATCATCTTTCTTCCAGTTGAGCTGTCTAACTTCTTTTTTCCCAGTGGAAGGCCATCATCCACTAAGAAGATTAGCTAAATCCATTTTTTTGTCTGGTTTGAAAAAAAGCTCATAAGGATACAACTAATCAAAGTGTACTGGCGTAATGAAAGTGCATTCTACTGTCTTTTTATCTTGGGAAGTTTTATGGTAAGTTTTTTCTTTTGCTATACATTTTCCTTGCTGAGCTCTTTTGTTCTAGATTTGACTTAAGCAGCAATAATTCAAGCAAAGCATGACAGTAGTTCTCCGTTTCTTCCTTTCTGTCCAGCTCTCTTCTCCATTATGGAAACCGTAGAGTCATATTCCAGGCAGGCTGTAGGGAACATCACTCTCATTTCTGGTTTGGTGTGCTGGATGGAGAAGTGGAGTCAGAACCTGCATTTCTTGCACTGTTCTGCACTTGTGTTATCATGCAGAAAATTAGAGAAGCTGCAGGGTCCTGTTACCTAGTACTAGGCTGTAAAATAGAAATATGTGGTTACTAATTGCCTTTAATATCCAAACTCCTGTTTACACAATATACTGTGTATTTTGCTTCTATATGCTTCCTAAACAAAAATTGAGATTTAATTGTATGAAATAAGTCCAAAGTGAAAGTGTCAATAAAACCATCTCCATTACGATGTAACACACTGATGTATTTTGTGATGAGAACTGGAAAGGTCATGGCCTAGCACTGCCTAGAGCATGACATACCGTTCATATCCCAAGGGAAAAATAAATCTGGATTATTGTGTTTCAGTGCTTATTCTGGATTTAGGTGTTACAGAATCTGGCTTTTTTTTCTTTGTCGTTATCATGTCAAAATTTGCCATTAGGTGACTGTGTACATCAAGAAAATCCATGTAGTTGAGTGCAAGTCTCTTCCTTCAGTCACTGAATCGGTATTCCCATGGAGCTCAGCTCAGCACTATTCAGCACAGTCTCCCATAACATTTACATTTCAGAGGACAACTCACAGATTAGTTAGCAGAAAGATAATCTGTTAGGTGAGTCCTTTTTGCTGTAATGATAAGAAATCACAACACTCACAAGAAAGACCTATGAACCAGATTATACTAGGAAGATTCATGGGCTCCAGCAAATTCATAGCCCTGAGGCAATTTTTTTTTTTATCTGCTTGCTGAAAAAATAAGGAAATGATGAATAATTGCCCTTGTTGATCAGTCTCAGTGACAAACTTCAAGAAACAAATGGATTTTAATTACTAGTCATGTTCTTTAATGTACACCTAGAACGTCTAAAATTCAGAAAAGGGTATATGCACACAGTGCATAGCCGAGAAAACCAAAAACTTCACTAGAATCTATATAAAAGTCATAATCAGACTTTAAATACCAAGTCCGATGACTTTTTTCAGTTAGTACTCAAATCTTTAAAAGCCATGAGCCGTATGTACAATTTTAGCATAGTTGTCTGTATTGCATTTGGAATTAAATGGTGACTGCAGGGAAACTTAATGAGCTGTGAACTGAATGGGCATTTTTTGTGTTTTCTCTCTCTTGTTCCTATTGCCCAATTTTAGAATGCATTATGGCTTTTTCCATATATATTTGTGCTCTTCAACCTATTTAATTCCCTGTGTGAGCAGCACCTTGATATTTAAAACTCCATCCCATGGCACAACGAGGTTTCTTCCAACACTTTTGGAAATATAATTGTAGCTCTAGAAATTCCTTAAATAACACCTAATTTACTTGTTAATAAGAATATTTTAAAAGAAATATTAGTTACTATTTTAAGTCTAACACTGTGATTTAAATTTCATCTTTCTTATTCCAAAGATTTATGTAATCTGGACTGTGCTGGAACAGCTTACTGGTCAGATACTCCTAGATTGTGAAGAGACAGTGATAATGGTTGTTTCAGAAGGGCTGGAAGTTCACAGGTATTCAAAAGCACATTTTCAACTTGTATATTCTTCTAACAGCAATTGCAGAGGATTACTAGGATTCACATCTTTAAAATACATCAGCTGAATCTATGGCAGATGTTATTTACAGGCATACAATTAAACTGAACAAGGATCATGGCTCTGATGTCGACTGGCAAGACCGCAACAAACCTGGCCAAGCTGATTGAGAGGTGACCAACAGAAGGGTATAGTTTGAAATGGAAACTATGTCACTGGAAAAGAAAAAGACTGAATGATAATCTTGTTTTCCATTAAGAGTGTCTTTGAACAGAACAGGTGGGATTGAAATTCTGGAAGAGAGAGTGATTTTTGGTACGCAGATCTATGTATCTTCCAAGGACTTCAGCCTTTATGAAATGTCACAGGATTGGAAAGAAACTATTACAATGTGTAGCACTCACTGTGCTCCCCAGATCATTTACATTCTCGGAAAGAAAAACAATTTGGTTGTTCAGACAGAAACATGACAGCATAAAGAATAAGACAATATTTTTGAGCAACAGAATAAGCGGGGTGAAAAAATGGGTGTAAAATAAGAACGAATCCCAACTATATTCTGTCTTAGTAGGGACTCTCTTAGGGGATATTGGGTTATATTCATTCTATCAGTGTCAACTTTACAGTTAAGATAGCTTCAGCGCTGGCATCAAATCATACTGTTCAAATGTACTGTAGGGGTTTGTGGTCAACCCTGAAAAGATTTTCCTTAAAGCTATTTCTGAAGTCAGATTTGTTTTCAGTGCACTGATTTAGCAAAGTTTATTGTTGTATTCTTGCAGTCACATAGGAAATATTTCACCTCCTCTGTCCCAAAGGTGTGATCCCCTTCTCACAGGTAGCAGGGCCAGGAGAAAAGCAAATTCTATGCATCTGATGGAGAACCATGGCTCAGAAGTTCTACTCACCTTCCTCTAGAATAAAATCTCATATCACCCTGCAGCAGCAGCAGCACCTCTTTCCAGAACGTTTGCAAATCCAAGCTTGCAAATTTCCAAGATTGTACACTCCCTTTTCTAGCTTGGCTGGTAAATGAAAGTAGGGGTTATTTTTACAAACTAAAGCCTTTGAAATGCTATGAAAAAGAGGCCCATATCCAGTCATGTCTTCTAGTCTTAGACTCATACTTGGCCTTCACATCATACATACTCAACAGGGCATATGTCTTCATATCTTTCTCTAGAGATGTCATTCTAACTCACAGATTCCTTTCTTCTGACTGGTAGTCAATCATAGAATCACAGATTGATTTGGATTAGTAGGGACCTTAAATTAATCATTTAGTTCCAAAACCCTGCCATAGGCAGGGACATTTTCCATTAGACCAGGTTGCTCAAAGCCCCATTCAACCTAACCTTGGTTTTTATCAGCTTAAGGGCTTCACTTATTTTACAGACACTCATTCAAACTTCCATTGACATTTTCTGGTATTTCCAAATGGACATCTAGTTGGATACCTCTAAATACAGGTCACCTACTTGTAAGTTTGTTACAGGCAGGAGAACTTTCAGAATCCATAATTTTAGCATAGGTATCTGTATTGCATTTGGAATTAAATGGTAACTGCAGGGAAACTGAATGATCTGAAAACTGCATAGACATATTTTGTGTTTTCTATTTCTTATCTTTACTGACAACTTTTGGAATGAATTAGGATTTTTTCCATATGCTTTTGCACACTTCAGCCTATTCAATTCCCTGTGTGAGCAGTACCGTGGTATGCATATTTAACTTCATCCTATGACACACAGCAAGATTTCGTCCAACATTTTGGAAACAAACCTGTGGCTCTAGAAATTCTGTAGGCAATGTCTGTCTTATAAAGATGAATTTTATAAAAGAAATCTTAGTTATTGTTTTCAGTCTAAAACTGTAATCTAAACCTCATCTATATCTTATTTTGAAGATTTATGCAATCTAGATTGTGCTGGATCGGTTTAATAGTCATGTCCTAGACTGTGAAGGCGTAGTGCTAACAGTATTTCAAAAGGGCTGGAGGTTCACTTTTATCCAAAAAATTCACACAAAGATGGAACAGACTTTAAATCGAGCTAAGCTATTCCAAATCCAATATTCTGCTAACAGCAACTGCAGCTAATTGTTTTAGAGTAAGGTAGGACTTAGGACAGCATGGTGTAAAGATGTTAAAACTGTAACAGCTGTTCGGCAGGTTTGGTTGGTAGTGCCTTGAGAATAACCTAGCACAAGTTTAAGTAACCTGTTTTTTGGTTTGCCACTTCTTTCATATTGCCACTAGGCAGTAAGCAATGGAGAGGCATAATGAAAATCAGAAAACAATGGAGAAATAAAATCTGGCAGTGCGCTGGCAAAATCCCCCCAAAATCTCTCTTTATGATTCATCTCCCCCACAATGGCTGAAGTCTGTTGTCCTGCTTTTCACAGGAATAGAGTCCCTATTTTTCTGTAGCTGGTGCCGTGCTGAATTTTGGATTCAGTATGAGATGCTGAATAGCACACTGATGTTTCAGTTGTTGCTGAGCAGTGCTTACCCTAAATCAAGGACTTTTTAGTTTCCTACCCTCTGCCAATGAGAAAGTGCACAAGAAACTGAGATGGAGCATAGTCAATACAGCTGATCCAAACTGGCAAAATGGATATTCCATACAAGAGAATGTCCTGCCCAGTATATAAACTGTATGAGTTAACTGGAAGTGAGAGCTGATCACAATTCAGGGATGGGTTTTTGGCATCACCAGGAGAGTGGTTAGCAATAGTATTGTGCTACAAGTCAACCTACAAATGTTTTTTTCAAACCTACAAGTTTTTTCTTTTGATTGACAGAAGTGAGAAAATGGCTGTGTGGTCCTTATTTGCTTGCTGGGGTTAAACCATGACATATGTGAATTTCCAAAGGCAACTTGGCCATTTTATTTTATCTAGTTTGGAAAGTTATTGCTTACTGTATCACTTATACAAAAGCTTTCCTGCAGAATGCCCTTCTGAAATAATTTATCAGAAATTTTAATATGGTTTAATTGGTAGAAAATTATAGCTCCATAAAACAATGCTGAATAAATTATTATCAGACAAAAAAAGGAATTTGTGGATGACCTGCAACTAAAAAATAACAAAACAAATCATGTTGTCAATTTTCACGTCTGAAGACAACTGTCTAAAGATTGAACTTACATGAAAAGCTGCTCTTTGACATTTCAAATATGCCTGAGATGTTAATATACCTTGGTATTTTGTTGATTCATCAGGCTGCTTTTGATCTTAAATTGTGACTTTCTTATTTTATACGTAGGATGATGAGTTCTCCAGTTTCTTAAATAGTCCATGGAATAGTTTTATTTTCTGTAGTAGATTTTGTTGAGGATATTAAGATACTGAATTGTCATGATAACAGGAAGCAAGTAGTAGCTGATGGAATAGAGACACACTTGTATGAACCTTGGTATCAAGATAATACAAATGCATTAGATTTTGAATATTTTTGGTTCGTTTTATGAATAATACTGTGGGGTAGTTTATGTTACATAGTAAATTTATGGTCCATGCATTAAAAGGGGTAGTAAATTTCAGAGGCACAAGTGTTTTATTTTTATATGTGGAGAGTAATGCAATTGTGTGTGTATAGTATAATTGATCGACTAGTACAGCAGACTTTGACATTGAATTAAAGTGTGTGACTTTAGGTGAAGGAGGCACAAGATTTCATGATCTCTACTTGGTGATACAATCATTTGCAGGTGTGTGAATGGACACATGCAGGTTACCAGGGCAACCATTAAACCACAGCCAAAATGCAAAGAGTAGATTTATCTCATTATCTTGCTAACAACACGGGGTGGCAGAGACACAGAGGGACATGGGCTCTGTTTGGCTTAGTTCATCCCAGCAAACAGGGACACAGAGGGACACGGGGTATGTTCAGCCTAGTTCATCCTATGGGAGGGTTGTTGCCTGCCTCACTGGAACAAAAAGTTTCAGGCATGTCTGAGAATCTCTTATCTCTCCATAGGAACTCTTCTCAAAACAGGCAGAGGATGCACAACACTTGGCATAAGGAATGGTGTCTTCCCACACCGGCATTTTTAGCATTCCCAGACACAAGGTCACTTTGAAGCTACTCCTTTGTCCTTGCCAAATCTTTGGGTTTAAGCCTTTCCTCCCAATAGTAAGTTTCTTTTTCCAATCAATTTCATATCTAACAACTCGTGTACCTGCTGGTTAAACCTTCTCTGCTTCTTTCTCTCCACTGCATAAAAGCCAGAAAATATCTTATCTTTTCTTTTTTGGATACAGAAAAATGAAGTCTGCTTTCCACAGCTGTTCAAGATGCCATGTGCTTTTGAAAGTAATGGTTGATAACACCCATGGTTGTGAAAATGGTAAATTTGGGGTGAAAAACCTGTTAATTCAAGCCAGAACCCACATGCAAGTTGTGCTAAACTTGGTGGTTTCTCTGTGTTTGATGTCATGCCTGGTCAGAACATTTGTTTGGAACAGGAATCCTTCACCTGGCCCCCAAAATACTCTTGGTTTTGGTCATCCAAAGTCATCATCAAATACAGGAAATATGCCCTGCATTGATTTGTAAAGCAAACATTCAGATAAACAAAATAGAAAGTTACTTAACAATCTCTTAGAAAAAGATACAGGCAAAACATACTGGCTATTTGTCTAAGGTAGAGAGAAAACAAATAAAAAATACACTAAAACTATAAATACTTTACACAAAAGCTGTGAAAAAGAAAATTCCATGCAAAATATGTAAGAAAATGTACACAGTTTTATGCTATTTTTCTGAGGCTACAATCCTGCGTGGCTCTAGGAGATACATTTTTAGGAAAATCTCTGCCCAAAATCTTTGTTTCATTGCCCTGTCAACTCTGAGATGAGGAGGCCCTGCTCTATTCTAACTTCTTGATAAAGCTCAGTCTTGCACTCATCTCTTGGACTGCCAGTGCTAGAATTCCCACAAGAGCACCCTTATGGCAGCATTCTGTCTCCTGACAAAAGGCTGGAGTAGGACTGAGAGTATTAAAATGCAAGGTTTCTCTTTTACTGTCTCATAGTGTCTAAGCAAACACAGCAGCGTGTTTACTCTCTGCTAAACAATGCTCATTTCTACTGCTGATGGTAATTGATTACCATTGATTACATAAGTAGTGCTCCTTCTCTTGCAAGGACCTATAAATGTCTGTCAGTACACCAAAAATAATCTAGCTGTGTGTTGCAAGTTCTTTTCCCCGTCATCCTAAATCAAATTTGAATTCTAAGAATCCTATAGGAATATATTTTCTACTAGTTATGTAAAATTCTTCACAGAACCATGAAATCATAGAATATGTTGAGTAGGACAAGACCTGTCAAGACAATTAAGTCCAAATCCTGGCCTTGTGCAGGATATTCCAGGTGTCACACCATGTCCCTTAGAGTGTTTCCAAAAGCTGCTTCAACTCTGTCAGTCTTGGTGCTCTGACCACTTCCCTGGGGAGCCTGTCCCAGTGCCCAACCTCTGGGTGAAAAACTTTTTCCTGATATCCGGCCTAAACCTCTCATGACAGAACTTCAGACGATTCCCTTCGATCCTGTCACTGGTCACCACAGAGAAGAGATCAGTCTCTGCCCCTTCTCTTCCCCTCATGAGGAAGCTGTAACTGCAATGAGATCTCCCTTCAGTTTCCTCCAGGCTGAACAGACCAAGTGACTTCAGCTGCTCCTCATATGGCTGCCCCAAAAGTCCTTTTACCATACTTGTGGTATGTCCTTCGGACATCCTTTAGTAGTTTAATGGGATTTTTTAGTATTGTGGCACCCAAAACTGCCCCCAGCCCTCGAGGTGAGGCCGCCCCAGTGCAGAGAGGGACAACCTCCTCCCTTGCCCGGCTGTGATGCTGTCCCTGATGCTCCCCAGGACAGGGCTGGCCCTCCTGGTTGCCAGGGCACTGCTGAGTCCTGTTCAATGTTCCATCAACCAGGACCCTTAGGTCCCTTTCCACAGCAGTTATCCCTTTCTCCAGCTTCTTGTTCATGTCTATACACACGACCAGAGCTGACCTGTCTCAGGTGTAGAGTCCTGGGCGGGGGGGAATGCTGCTGAAATTTATCTTAAATATAAAGGCTTTCTATGAAAGGTCATGAGAACAAATAAAATTAAACTAAAATATATGATATAAAAATGTTACCCTTCTTGAAAGAGTGAACTCCTTGTATTTACACAGGTCAGAATGGGAACACAAACAGTTTAGAGATCTCAGGTAGCACTGCAATAGACAACAAACTGAAAATCTGAGGACAGGTTCTGTCCTTCATCTTCAGAGAAATTTTTTACCCAAATTTTCATGTGCACACTCATTTCCATCTCTACATTTCATTTCAAAGAGAGTCTTGTGTTGTAGTCATTTGAAAAAAATTTCGTTCTGTCTGGAATTCACAGTTCCTGCACATGCGAAGATGAACTCCACAGAACTGACCCAGAGAATACATAACCCAGAATACACCAGACCAGCTACTGTGATGGGTATTTAGTTTCCAGCTCTGCAGTGCCACGGATACATTGCATTGACAGCACGTGCACAGATTGATTGCAAAGGACATGCACAGCACAAATGGATCTAAAACATGCTATTACCCACCATCTTCAGGAGCAATAAGACACTCTTCTGTTTCAAAACTGAAAGCAGAAATATAGCACCATCACTTCAACTAACTGGAAAAATTAATATCTAATCTTTCTTATTTGTTTCCAGGTGATACCTCCTGCTTCTCTTCACCCACCTTGACTTGTTTTTTCATTCATCTTCTATAAATGGTCTTTACTATCATAGGTTGCTTTGTATAGGATTTTCTCTTATATTACAAGTTCTACACTACCTAGAATAACGTAGATCAATATACCTGAGATATTTATATGCAAATACAGGCCACTCTGTAGAGTAACAATGATGCTTTTGTCATTTTTCCCTTTCCAAATCTAACTTTCAGAACTGGCGATCATGATGATGATGATGATTATAATTGTTATTATTTGCAGCTAAAAGGATTATTTATATCAGCGTGGGCATATTTCAATACTTAATAAGCTGAAGTGCACAAGAGCATTTAGTAATGAGCAATTTGTGATTTGTCATTTGTTCAGTGTTATTAGGAAACAGCAAGAAGTTTTATCAATAAAAAAGGCCATTGAGCTAAATATCTAAAGCCTCATAAATTAGTTCAAAGCGAATAAGCTCTGATCTTTAGTGGATTCAATTCCCACTTCATTAATTGCTAATTGTCTCAACAATAAAAATATCAGTTCAAATAACAAGAAGTGAATTACAATAACTGCTCAAATGTCTGTTCAGATAAGCATGAAAAAACATAAGTAACTTACCATGAAAATTAATGTAAAAATCCATTCAAAATCCATTGATATAGGTATTAAATTAGAATCGGTTTTCTTCATGTCAAAGAAAATTATACTCTACAGAAAATGCTTACAATTGGGAAAAAAGATATTTCTGCTAATAGCGCAGTAAAAATAACATTGTGATGATCACTCTAGTACTTTTGAATATATCACCTAATTTTCTACTGTCATAGTAATAAATATGTAATTGTTTGGAAGGAAAGAGAAAAAATAGATATTAATTAGATTTGCAGCATACAGGCACTTTCTGCTGTTTTCTAATTTTTTGCTGTCTAAAGCAGGCCGTGAAATTTTACAGCACAGTTGAGTTTGATGCTTTTGTGAAATGATGTTTCCACTCCCTATCTAAATGCAAAAGTCTATATTAATGCCACACTTGGAGTGAGGATTTATGAAGTAAGAAATTCAACACATTTAATGTTATATTCACATAATAATACTTCTTCTATACACTAACCTAAACTACTAATAGTTCTTTTGAATTCCAGGAAGGAGATACCTTTTCAAATGGAACTGAAAGTTTCTTGATTCTTCACTGTCCAACAAAGAAAATAAGACCTTAGAGAGACAATAAACCCTCACAGGAGTCATCATTTCAGCTTGCTGCTGGAAGTAAAACCCTTTTTTCTAGTGTAGTAAGATTGTCAGTCTAGTCCAGCTAATGCAGTGTGAAAGCTTTCATGATAAATTCAGAGTGAAAATTTCTCTCTTCTCCTGTCCTTGACTGTGACTTCTTAAAAAATAGGTGTCCACTTAAAATATCATTGAATGTGTGGTGGCTTATGGCTGCTGTAGTGAGAAACCTCCCAAGAGAGTAAAAATCTGTTACAGAACTTGTCTCAGAAGTCAGTCTTGAAACAGTCTTAAACTTTCTAGCTTGTCTAGAAATTCAGTACAAAGGTTGTCCCATTCATCTCCATTCTCATTTTCCTTCTACAACCAAAGCCATGTCTTCAACATAATGAACACCAGCCTGTGACTCGTTTCAATGTTTTTGCCATTATAACTCAGATTTTCAGTTGTCAGGCTTGCAGACTCATGAGTAAACTGTACCTGCAGCCTGTGAAGTTTCAGAAGAAAAGTTTTTAAGTTATTATATTCGTGCCACTTCAGTTCTTAATCATACATAATCACTAGCTCCAGAGAAACACTTTGGCATCATTTTGCTACCCAAACATCAGGTTTCATTCGGTACAGAGCCCAGCATTTCCTATCTCAGCATCCTTCCTGGGCACTACTCAGAGACACAGATTGAAAAATACAAAGTATCAGGCATTGTTTGTGTTTTGAAAGTATTTATTATTCCTTTTTGTTCTTCATTTAAGAATGTATCTTCATTTCGCAGTGTTAATCTCTTTCTGACAATACCCTATGGGCAGATTTCAATTCCAAGCTTAAATACAAAAATAGATGCAAAAAGAAGGTAATTTATTTCTTCCTCTGGGATCATGGAGTCCAGTATCCCCCCTGCAACGCAGACAATCATCGACTCAATCATGCTGGCCATGGCTATGTCTGGATGCCTTATAAACCTCCAAAGACAGAGATGAGCTCCTTTTCTGAACCATCACCAGTTTCAGAGTTGTATAACCCTCCTTGTAAAATGGTGAGAAGACATTAGACATATCACAGCAGGTTTCAGGGTCAAAAGACCCAAATGGATAACTTCAAAGAGCAGCTCTTCCTGTCAGTTATGACTTGTCCAAAAAGTTATAATTTTGCATTACTAAGGCTGCAACTGTAATCTAAAATGGAGAGAAAAGGGGATTTGCCATGCTATGTCTAAGGAAGAAATACAATTGCAGGTGTATAGAAGCAACAGGTGTTTTAAAATTTTAATTTGCTTCTTCTCTACCAAGTTTTCTTTTGATCATATTACAGTCAGATAGGTCAGGCATCTGCATCCACAGTAATACAGACCTTGCTGTATTGCTGCTATGGCAAGCAATTATTTCAGTGCAAGTCAAGAATAACATCTTTTTTGTTGACTTTTTTTCCTACTATAATTCATAGAGAACAGATTGTTTACTGACTAAGGGAAAAGCATAATTTATTTCAACTTATTTTTAGCATTATCCTTTTTACTGTCCCATGTACATAAAAGTTAGTGGAAAATGAGAAAGTCTGAGAAAGAGTGAGATCCACATCTGAAGGATATGCAATCTGAGGTGTCTTGCTGAAGGTGTCCTATTCAGTATAGAATATGGGTAATAGGCATATTCTTTTTTCCTTTCAGTGACCCATAGAGAGCATGTATGAATGTGGGATTAATAGAAGCCCCAGTTAACTTTGGAAGCTCCACTGCCAGGCTGTGTCAACACCAACTTGTGTGATACTTATTCATGTGATGAATCTTTTTAATTCTGTTCTTTTCCACAGAGAAATCAATTTCAGTGGTATTGCCTGGATGAACTCAGACATTGCACAACAAGCTAGCAAGCACATCTGAATTAATAGCTTATTTGCAAGTGTCAGGCTGCAAACAGCACAGGCATCATCCTTAGCATTGATCATGACTAGACATCATATTTCTAAAGCAAGTTTAATGTGTCTCTGGTAGCTGCTAACTGTGAAATAGTATTCTAAGCACATGCTAATAAAAATGCATGAACTCGTATGCTTTAAAATAACATCAATTTCCCTAGGCCTAGGGAAGACTAATATGCATAAAGACTTCGTATTTGGGTCCTATCCAGGATTTTTCCTGCCAAATGAAACACCACTAGTTAGGTTTTGAATTGTACGGACTTAAATTTGCCCTTAAATGAAAAAATACGCTCATGACTGAAATATTTAATAGGTGATTTTTACAATTACCAACATCCTGGTAACACTCCCCACAGCAACTGAAATGCTCCTCTTCTGTTGGCACACCTCCAGGCCAGCCCATACAGCCCATCTCTGCCCTCTCACTGGCATATACATTCTACACTCACTTTCAGAAGTACTGCTGTCTCATGCAAATATATTTAACAGCTACTTTTCTTGTCATGAGAAACTTTATTTCAGTAAAGAATAAGATTATTAGGTGAGGTGGTTTGGAGGAGTTTTCAGGATCATTCTGATTCTGCAAGGATTCCAAAAAGAAGAGGTAATTGCTCCTATTAGGAGTTTTTTAGGATGTCTTTTCCACATTTGTTTTTCACCTATGAGCATATATGTGCCTTGCCAATGAAGACAGGACTATTTTCCTCCTCCTAGTGACAATGGAAGTCTAGTTGAAGTTTGCCCACCACCATTCCGGTTTCTTTTAATTGTTTTGTCAAGAAAAATTCACCACTTCCATGAATTTCTTCAGCTGCATGGAAAATTTTTCCTGTTAATTTTGCTCTGAGAAAAGTTTCATTATACTTCAGTGACCAGAAAGACTAATTTAATTCTATAGCATCAATTGGATGTCAGCTTGGCAGCCTTGCTAAGCTCTTTGAACTTAAATGAAAAGAAAACAAGCCTCAACTTGGTGGTCTCTCAGCACCTCATGAGAAGTAGACATTCAGCCACAGAATGGGGACAGATTCCACCAGTACTGGGAACAAAACTTAGGCTTATGAACTGAAAGCACAGAACTTCAAGAATACTTTTTTAGAAGACATTTCTCATTATGAATAGAGGGAAAGAATCAGAGCTGACCCGGCAGCATGCTGAGGGCTCAAATTGGCAAGCACTTCTGACAGGCAAGAATTTCACTGAAAAATAATTGTATGGGAAGTGGGTAACCAGTCTCAGTAATTAAGTTTTTTTCTAGGGTTCAACAAGCATGATTTTTTGGCTGCTAAATAAATTTTCTTCAAAGGGTTATGATTGCAGATTGCTTTTTTAATACCTCTGTACTAATAAATAATAGTACTAAAAACTAATAATATTCCTTTATAATTCACAACCTTTCTCTCCAAATCATGTCACTTTCTTCTACGTGGATAAAATCCAAAAGAACAAAGTATTTTTCTCTGAAACAACCCTGCTCTTGGAACTCTACCTCTTACAGATCTTCTCTCTAATAAGGCCAGTGCAGCTATGCTCTTCCCAAAGTCTAGTTTGTTTCTTTCCAAACTCCTCTATAGATCTCCAGAGCTGTACACCCTGAAATTAGTAGCAACTTCTAGGAAACCTAGTTAATATGTGCATTTGGGTTTTCATGTATTTTCTTTTTTTTTTTTTTTCATACACTGTAAAAATATCAAACTGTTTTCTCAATTTCCTGCAGGGACAGAGAGAGCAAAACTTTGATGAACTCCTGTGACAGCAGTACTCACAGTAGGATACAGTTATCTGCTGTTACTTAAGACTTCTCTTCATCCTTTTTATTTCAAATATAAAAAGGAAATTAATTTTTGAATGTTATAATTATTTTTGGGGGGTGAAAAAAATTTGTACATTTTCAAGGAAGAAATACTTGGTAAAAGGCAGTATAGAAAAACTGGCAAAAGTCTTCCAGCTGGCATAAAAAATTGCATGAAAATATTCAATGATCAATTACATATTATCGTGAAATTCAACCAGAAAGAATATAAAATACTTTTATTTAGATTTAGAGCTTTGTTTGCTTTTTAGATCATGGAGATCTAATTTGTTGGTAATGACTAAACGTTCTTATTTGTTCAGTGATTTTTTCAAAAATGAAAAAAACCCACAGGGCCAGAGGGCTTTAACATCTACTTCTTCAGTCTGGTTTTGTTTTAGCAGCAACTGAAGTAGATTTGAATTCTTTGGATGTCTGTACCCCATGGGGTGTATAGTCATCTATTTTTTGAGTATGTAAAGAAGTGATATCTTTGACAACTTTGTGTTTTCACACTCATTTGTGAATGGCTGGTTGCTGTTTCCGGAATCCATCATTTGAACCTTAGGGCCGCAGTGTGCTCATATGTGAAAATACACCTTTATTTTCATCACCATCTTTATCCTGATATTGATACAAGTGTATAAACCCTGAAGAAAAAAACGTAGTATTATCATTCCAAACACCCCCATAATGTGTAATCTTTTGTTTTATTGCACCCTTCAAAAATCTTCCATTCTCATTTTCAAAACGTGTCCAACAGCTTTATACATTTGTAACTGTGTTTGGATTTGTTTATCAGCATTTAATGAAACTTATTAACTCAATTTTCATATAAGAGTCTGTGGAAATTGTTTTAGGATTCCTTTTAGGATAGAATGTCCTAAAGCCTTGGAGGTATTCCCATTTTAGTCCTTTTCCATGACTAACATAATTCATATTTGATTAAACGTTAGTAGGCATTTTGGCTTTCTTCCCATGAGGGGGGAGTAGATATCTAAGTGTGTGAAGTCAAACTCATACCATAGGATGTGATGTAAAGTCCTAGAGGAGCAGTGTAGGCCTTACCTGTTTACTGGGGAGGGAACCCCATCTTGGAACTCATGGAATTTGAAAAGCGTAAATTCTGTTTGCTAAGCAAAATCTCAATGTCCCACGTTGCCCTCTGGCCAGAAAAGGAAAAGCTAACACTTGTCTGTACAGACAGAAGGATAATCCTTGAAAGTAAACAAGATTGTTTGTCATTTGGCTCTTTTCTGATTTGGATATATTTCCTGATATGGTGTCCATAATTCAAGCACGGGAAGATGGGCCTTAGATTAGAAGTGTCTCATTTCCTTGAAATGCTTGTGAAAATCACTTTGTGTTTGATATCTGTATATCAGGGAAGACTGCTAAGAAAGGTGAGGATACTCTTGGCATAACAGTTCAGTGCTGAGCTGGGTAGGAAGTCAGTCTGTGAAACCCAGTGATACCAGCACCAGTTCTCTTTAGTAATTTGCTTTCTTTCTTTACCCCAAAGACCCAATGTTAGCTAACGTGTTGTCGTTTAATCACCTCTGCAAGAGAGGTGCAAACATACAATAACAACTTCTCTTTGATAAGTTAAAATGTGTTATTTCATCAAGGGCTGTAAAAATCTTAACAAGACATGCTGATTTTAGATTTCAAAATAATATAACAGTCAAGGCTATGACTTGGTCCAGCCACTGGAAGATGAAGTAAAAACATTCAGGCTGATAAAATGTATGTAACTCAAAAATTATTTAGCATATATGCTAAAGTGTTATGCGTGCTGGTGCTCAAATTGCTCCAAATTGGTTTATAGGAAGGTATAGACTCAAATTCTTCTTACTAGCATAATTCATAATACAAGTTATTTCAACTCAAACTATATAAGTAACTCTAATTACATAATTAGATAATTAGTGCTGAACACATCTGATGTCCATGAAGACCCATAAGTCATAAGAAAAATAAGTTTGTGATATGGATTACTGACATAATGTAATTAAAAATCTACCTTCCCAATGGATTCTTACAATCAGAGAAGCCTCTGACAGCATGGGTTGGTGCATTATGTTGAATTAAACTGAGAAAAGTTTTTTAACAAAATCAAAACATTCTTCCTTTCCTTCTTTCTTGATATGACTTCTGGCATATCAAGGAAAGTACTTATTCTCAAGAACGAACAAAATAAAGATACATTTCCTTTCATAAAATCTGTATTTGGCTGGATAAGTAAGCAAAAAAGGGGTCTGCAAGCAGGTAGAAAAAGAGAAGCAATGCAGTTAAGAAGTTAAGCTATATCTGCAGTGCCATCTGTAGTGTAACTACATTTAAGCCACCTGTTTGGGGTTCTTGGTCATGGACAAGTATTGACACACCATATCTCTTCTGAGTTTCTTTTCACGTTTCAGACACGTTGTATTTACAATCACAACACAGCTGCTTCTCATACATGCAGACCATAGTCAAGTGAGGGGATTTTAAAGTACTAATAATAGTGTTATGCTTGTTTATTTTTATGCACATGCTCAATTCCAGACAAAGAATGTCTTTTTGAGTAGAAGTCTTTCTACCTACTTCCACCAGGAGTCTTTTGTAACAATTCCATTGTGACAATGTTCACTCTGTCTGTCCTTGCCAAATATTTTCTATTAAGACTTATAATCTTAATCTTTTGGCATTAAATACTAATACACTTTGTTAGTAAGAATGAGAAGTTGGTGTATGTACATCACACACACAAAAAAAGGTGTGTTTGCCAAAACTTGATCATGTGTAAGAGAAAGACCACCATCAGCAGGATTAAATATTAATGGGAGAACATTAGAAACAAAGAATAAATTCAGCTTGAAAGCAGTATAAAAGAATCATCAACATTCATAGCAGGAATCAGAGACCTTGGAGTGGAAAGAGCAGCCATCAAGACTTGGTTCAACACTGCCAGAATTTACCCCACCAGCATCATTTCTTTGCTTTGGCCAGCAAGAACAAACTCCCTGTGATGCCTCAAGTTTTAGCTTTCATATTTTTCAGATTCTGTTCTGCCTTAGTGTGTGACTCTGAACTTCATATAGAGTGAAAGCAAGTTCTCTTCACAGTTTAGTTAGATAAAGCAATCCTTTTCCAGCCTGAGAACCAAGGACACCATTGCAGCTTCAGGCCCCAAAAGTATAAACAACGGTGAATTGAGGAGAACAATCTAGGTGGATGGGGCTTTATAACCTGAAGATGTAACTGGACAATTAACCCCATTATGTAAATGGACCAAAACTTATAAAAGTGTGAAAATGTGACCGGTGGTCCATCTTGCTTCCATTTTGAGTCCATCTTAGGTAGAACCACAGGTGAGCTCTTGTCCTACCCAAGATGTATCTTTTGAAGGCCTTTTAATAAATACCTACTTTATTCCTTTATCTAGCCTCTGTTCCAGATCAGTGTCTTTAGGCATCACCTGTGAGACACCATGAGCTGCCTGCTCTGCAGCTGATGGGGCAGCAGTTCAGTCAGCAAAAAACAGGGACAGACACTTCAGGTTTGTCTGTGCACAAGAACTCATGAGGTGCTTTCTCACCAGCTTGTGAATTAATAGGTTATAGAGAGGAACACAGACACCTATAAGGCTGTAGCATCCATGTTTTAGAGGACAAAATACAAGTAGAGTAACTGGTGCTTTTGAGGGAGCAATGGTGCTTGTAAACCAGACATTCTTTGAGGATGCCATGGGTGTGATGGTAGGTCTGTGAATATCTGTCTCTGTCTGTGTTTATGATTACAAATTTTGGGTACTGCTTATTAAAAACTATTTACACATTTTTAGGTGCTTGATAGATTTTGAAAGTGTCTTGCATTGTGATTTATATGCTGTATTACTGATATTGACCCTGAAGATAAAGATGATTGCAGGTTTTGTTTATGTCATTTATAAATCTATAACTTGTTTCTGTCCTGATTCAGCTTAAGCTAAATAAACTGAGAATTTTTTCTCTATGACATAGTATTTAATCAATTTTCCCCTTAACTAGTTCTGAGAGCGTTTTGTCTGGGTTTACTGACAGTGTAGCTCAACCTTTTACTGTTATGAATATTAAGTCTTTTCATGTTGTGCTACTGGACACCACATTGTTCATACAGGTATGGTCCAGAACCCTGTAATTCCAGCGTGCACACTAGGATTATATGAAAGCAGCAAGCTCCTCATTCCTCAGGCCATTTTCTGTGTTTTGAAATAAGAGTATGATGAGGACGAAACACAAACTGCTGTCCTTCGTCAAAAGTCTCGGAAGCCTGTCCAACTGAAAGCTGTAGTTGTAAGCTGATATGCTTTTTTTTTTTTGCTCCTTTTTCAATAAATAGATGAGGAAAATACAGCTGCCAGCAATTAGAGATAGATCAAAAATGGACACATCTGGAAAAAAGTGAGTCTGCATCACATTTAAGACTTGGAATGTGGAAATACCATAAGTAATACAGGTGAAATGATTTATTTACATGAAATTCAGAATACCTAGGGCAATAAGTAACACTGGCTTAGAAGTGGAGTCCAGGAAAAACTTTTATTTTTAAGAATCCCATCTTAGTTATAAACAGAGTGACTAACGATATAAAACACAATCACATACACAGATCTTAACATAAGTGGTAATGGTCATACAGGACAAGGAACAGGAACCTGAGTATGAAACAAGGAAATATGAAGGAGGGCACTTCCACTTTAAATATCTGTCATTCCTAGCATATCATTTTCCTAAAACACGAATGACTCTTTGACAGAAAGATTAGAAACATCTGAAAGTATTGATGAAGTGGCTGGTTATTTTGTCTCAGCTGAATGTCATTCCATTAATACTGGGTCTATGCAGCATATCATTCTAAAGAATAAAAGTACTGGAGTTCTTCTTGAATAACAATCGGGTGTAAATTCCTTCAGGGACTCCAGATGACATACAATTCTGAAGGCTTTTTTTGTAATTGGAACAGTTCTTGAACTGCTCTTTATTTGCTTAGAGATTCAAATTTCTGTAGGATCCTTTACATTTCAAGCACAAATTTTATCCTCATATTTAACTTGTTCTAGCTTCCAGGTAAATAACCTGATCTTCCAAGTAAAAACTGGGCCAAAAAATCAACCATCAGAAACACCTGAGAAAACATAATTAATAGAATTTTGCATAGTATTTTCTATATTTTCATGCATTATTTAGCTTGCCACTGGCAATAGCTCTGTGCCTTCATTTCTGTGGTTTATGTCTCACTTTATCATGTTATCAGGTGGTATAAGTCCGAGGAGCAAAACTATAGAATCACTGAAATGTGGAATAATAGAAAAGTCTACAGTGGAAGGGATCTCTGGAGATCATCTGGCTGAACTCTAGATTACACCACCCAGGGCTCTGTAAAGCACAATTCTGTATATTTCCAGCAAGGGATATTCCATCACTTCTCTGGGTAAACTATTCCAACATATAATTGTTCTCATGATGAACGGGCTTTTTCCTAGTTCAGGTGGAATTTCCCTTGAAGCAACTTGTGCCAACTTCCTGTTATCACTGTGGATCCTTGTGAAGAGAGTATCTTACCTTCTCTATTACTACCTTGGGATGACCAGATTCCCTAAGTGTCCTTTTTTTCCCTTGGCTAAAGTTTCTGTGGTTTCCATGGTCACCAGGACTATGCTTATTTTGGTGGGCTTCATAAGACCGTCTCAAGGTTTGCAAGGGCGCTCTCGAACTGTGGAAACCAACCTGGACTTCTTCTTGTAACCAACATACCTGTAAAATCCTTGTTATTCTTGACACCTCTTGCCAGTTTGAAAGACACTTGAGCCCTGCCTTGCCCTTCTGGGCCACCACCCTTGCTGAGACCCAGCTAAACAGCAAACAGAAAGTAAGCAGAGGTACATGCTCGTCGTGTGTGAGGCCTCTGCCCCACAGGTCCCACTGAAGCACATGATCAGCCTCGCCCTGCCCCTGTCCCTCAACATTTTCTGTGTGTGGTTTGCTTAGCTCATGAGTGTGGCTGCTACCACATACACACTACTCTCACTACAAAGTTTAGCAAGAAATCACAGTCTATTTTTTTTTTTCCAGCTGATGTCTTTTGATGTATAAGCTCTTTCAATCAGTGAAATAATTCCGAAGCACCAATTTGCTAGAGCGGGGAAACTAGGGAAGGAAAACGCCGCATTTGTTGCTTATAAACTAATGGAAGCAGAATTGAGACAGGGCAGGAAAGTATACGTATATTCATCTGTACCAGACAAGAAAACAATAAAAAGAAATTTGTCTTTCTGTCAAAGAGAAACAGCTAGAAATAACTATCCTGCTCTGTTGATGGCAAGTAACACATCACCTTATAGTGGCCGTATAAGGAGAAGGAACAAAATTATACTCTTTAGAATAAACTCTCAATTAAACAAATTAAACAAATTCCAGACTGGCTTATACACTTCAAAGCATAAATGTGTTAATATGACATATCCTTTTGCTTTCACTTTTTTGATCACGACATTTGTGCAGATTGCTCTGGCCAACATAACTTCAGTAGATGATAAATTATTCATATATGCAAAGGGCATAATTTTTAACCAGTTCTCAAAAGAAGCAAATACTATCCACAATAGTAATTATACTATTCTATATGTCATACAGCATTACTGGTGAGTCTGAGTGTTTACAGATGAGCAACAAAAATGATTGTTATGAATTATTGAAATTCCCTTTAACAGCTGCAACGCTGAAAAAGTATAATGACAAAGTCTGAAAAAGGGTGCTGGCTCTAGTATGAAAAATTAGTTGAAGCAGTTGTGAGTCTGTAAACTAATTCTGCAGACAGATTAAACACTGATTTCAGTAATATAGGTACATGCAAATATGCTTGAACAATAGTGTAATAAAAGATATACAGTTCATTATGTTCAAGTGTGAAGGATTTTATCTTCTTATGCCAGTATGTTTGTATTACAATGTAGACTGAAAATTAGGCTGTGTACTGTAACTGGAAGCTATGTAATCTTTTGCTGTTCAGGCAGCGTGTATTGTCGAGTGCTGTAACCTGGCCATTATGGTCATTTTTCTGGGAGAGACAACAGCTAGGAAGGGGAAGAATGATTGAATCCACAATTGTTCTTTTAGATTGCAAAGACTTCCTGCCTCATCAAAAGTCAACCTCCCAATCTGAGACATTTCATATCAACACAATTCTTAGGTTTGTAGCATTTGAACTACACTGTTGTCACTATCTATAAACACAATACAAAAAGTATTTGAAAAGGTTTTTAAAAAGTCAAAACATGAGATTCCATAGACATGCAAATCTCAATATGCAGGAAAGGCAGCTAGCTCCTTTCATACAGTGAAATGAGACTATACTTTTTGTTATGCTATGTAACATCGTCATCTCTGAGTGAATCTAAGATAGAATTTCAAATATTATCAACCATTTTAGAGAACAACAAATGTATATCACTTTGCAGGAACAACCTTTGGTGTTCATCATCCCTGGAAATAATATCTTTGTTACTCCAAGTGAAATAACAGGATGCAAAAACAGTTACATTCTTTTTCTAAAAGGAGACAATGGCTGGCACAATAGGAAAAAAATCTCATTTTCCTGAAGAGACATTAAATGTGGAATACCCTTTGACATCAGCTGCGTTATTTGTTGGTATGATTAGCTGTAGTACAATATTAATAAATACTACAAATGCAAAAAATGCATTTTAATATAATAAGTAAATGGTTTTAATATAATGATTATAAGATTTTTTAATTTGATCTCTCTCCATATTAAATTATATTAAATATAAAATACTAGCTGGGTACAATTTATAAATGTTCTCAAGCTTTTTCTAATAACCTTGTAAGAATCTAATAAGATAGCAATATTTCATGACAGAATTTCATACCTGGAGTATAACATTATGTTGTACTCAAGCATAAAATCTTTCCTTTTGGTATCTAACATTAATTAAACCAGTTTCAAGCTATAATTTACACATTAAATGTCTAGTTTCGTTTTTTAAAGTCAGGAAGGTTTTTTTACTATTTTGTAAGAAACGAGATTTATGATTCTGAAGATGTGGTATTCTCATAAATGCAAAACATAATTTTTCGTGTGTTCCTTGCTTAGGTGGTGGAGGTGCTGAACAAAACTTTAGTGTGTCTTTTTTTTTTCAAGTTCTATGCCAAAATATTGATTTGCATACGTAATTACCGCAGCCCCCGTGCTCAAGGGGTTTCTGTAGAAAGTCCTTCCTCAAACACTCCCTCGCTGTCAAGTGAGGAAATACACAAGTCATTTTTGGGCTCTTACTCGAATAAGCCTGGGTAGCTGAGTGTGGACTGGTGTAAGACATTCTCCTTTCTGCTGCTGTTAAAACCGAAAATGAAAAAAATGAAGACTTTTCTGCTCAGTAAGTCCTTTCCCTTTTCTGTCCCTCTCAGCACTACCAGATTATTGCATGGTTTCCAGAGGCTCCATGCAGATTCAAAAGCAGGAAACTGTATTTTTTCTTTTTTATTTCTTCACCCCAATGTTTTGCCATGTGATATTTTTTCAAACACAAATTCTGTTTCTATGTTTTTTTCTAATTTAGCCACTTAATAACTGTGTCATTGGTCAAATAGTCAGTTATTTGATTTAGCTTAATAAAGTCTATTTCCGCTCAATCTGTTGTTATTCAAGAATTTACATTCATTTAATCAAAACCTATTAAGTCACTAGGCCCGTTTTGAAATCTCTCAGACAATTAAATTAATTCCAACAATTTTATTATATTTTCACAATAATTCTTTCTCAAAGATCCCTGAAGGCGCCATACATAATGCTTTGATTAAACTTAATCTCAAGATAAAGATGGGATACTAAATTCTGATCTTTTGGTGTAGTAATTGGAAATTCATGTAAAGATTAAAAAAAGTGAGTGAAATCTAATGTTCCTGTTTTTCCATTTAGCAATGGACAAGTGCATTTAAACTTAAGAAATCACAAGATAGCCACCTACAGTATTTCCATGTACATGGATAAAATGTGTTATATAAAGCACCTCTCAGTTCCTTATCTTTGTTTTTAGTTTATAATTGTTGTATAAATAGATTGACTTTATTTGTTCAGTGTTGTTTATTTTTATTACAGTTTCTTAAATGCAATCAGACCCTCATTTAATGAGTCACTGGGTTGATGCAAGTTCAGTTGCAAAAACGAAACTGTAGATTTAGTTTCTGATGACCTTGTTTCTTAGATAGGCAAACTGGGTCTAGAAACATGTATTAGACTTTATATTAATGTTTAAAATAGGTCTTAAAAAGCATAAAAATTGGACTTTTAATACTGTAGAAAATGAGTGGTTTTGTTTTCACAAATAGGATGAGTACACATGCATTGGTCACGCAACATGAACTATGTGAGGAGAAATTTTATACATTACAAATAACATTAAATTATCTCTTCATTACTTCTATTTAGTTCTATTAGAAGAACTATTCTATGTGACTTAAGCAAAGCTACATTTTTTTTTTTTAACTGAAGTCATTGCTGGTTTTGGACACTAGTATTCTCATAAAATCACATGAACTTTTTAAAAAGTTTATGTAAAATATTTAATAGTCAAGAATTTCACTCTCTTTAAAATTCGCTGATATTTGCATGAATCACATAAAGCAAATAGCCTTTTTATTAGGAGTAGGAATTCAGTAAACCTTTTTTTTGGATAAAAAGTCTGAAGCCGAAATATTACATTTGAAATCTCACCAAAATTCCATGCAATTCTGAAAAATATCAAGATAGGGGGATTACAGTTATTATATTAGGTCTCATGTAGGTTGTGAGATGCCTGTGGAGTTTCCAGGGTATCAGAAGTTAAACATACTAAAATAAGTAGCATATTTGCTTAAGAACTGGATGTTTGCACTAAATAGCATAGTTTGAACACTGATGAGGGGGAGGAAAAGTTTTATTGTTCAACATAGCTAAATATTAGTGAGAAATAAAAGCTAAATATTTTTTGGGTCATATTGTCACAGTTCTGGGCTGTGGGAGGATAATGCTGTACTCAATAGCTCTGTGAGGTATACAAAAGAAAACCCTACAGGAGATGGAGAATTTGACAGATGTATTCCACTTTCTACTTACAAAACAGAGAAATTTATCCTTGCTATAATGTTGCATATGTCAATGGACATTTCTGAACCTAGGAATATCATGATGCAGAATTCACTATAATGTAGGCCCAGCACTGACATTAACACGTTTACTAAACAATTTTTGATTAATGAAAGACTGTATAGGGTTTTAAAATCACCTACATTCAGCAGTCCAATGCTGCACATCATTAGGTGTGAATGTACTTCTTCCTGAAAGTCATTGTTATTTATAAGCCTTTGAATATATCTTCCAGAGCTGTGAAGTTTGACTGGACTTTTTAATAGTTTATTGAGCAGTTTGGGAATTCTAATGTCCTGCTTAATAGCACTTCAAAATTTGAAAAAAACATCCTTGATGACCTGGTAGTCTCTTCTGCAGAATCAATAAAATGAATAATTTGTAATAAACTGTAATCTGTATTATAAAAGTACTAATTCTTTTCCTGCCCTTCGTGGTTTTACTCTGGAGTAAACCCCTCTACGGATTTTAGTCAGTGTTTGTCTTGTGATCTTCCTTATTTGATCTGAAACATTGCTTTGAATCAATTCATAGGCTGATACGCTATTACAACAAAACACTTTAAATCAAGCATGGGATGAAATTAAGTTTTGTTTTCTGCAGTAAGTACTTATGAGTATAAGGAAGTTCAGCACTTGTTCACTCAGCTTGGAAAAAACGCCCAAAAACTTCTACCATTTATTGTGCCTGTTAAATGCAAATGTGGCATACAGATTTTTGAAAACACTGCAGTGCATTAATGACAGATTAACAAAACATTGTAACTATATTAGTGCAGCAAGTTTAATGGAGGAAGACCTTTGTCTCCAAGAACTTACTTTTTTTGCAAAAACGTACAGAATTGTGAGATGGTAGAATTGCTTAAATGAGATGTTGGTGACTGGCCTGCCCCTGAAAATTATTGTCTCTGCTGATACAAAAAGAAGTCAGCACCTCTAAGACTGAATATAAATGCATAGGCAAAAGAAATCCCTCTAATCTTTTTTCTCTGGTAGAGGTATACTGTGGAATTGCACTACCATTGATTGATGAGGACCAGTTACAGAACACATATTAGACCAAAGAATGAATCATTCAAAGCCATAAGTAGCAGATTCTAATGAATACTTTCTTACTCCTGAAAGATTGCTTGAAGACAGGATTCCTTATATTTCTGAAGATGATGGAGCCCTGAAATTCCAAGTAGATCCTCCCAGTGGCTTTTAAAATATTTTTTCATGTTAAACGCACTGTCTTTTCGGAAGAGCAAGAGATGCATGTATAGCATCCTTATTTGGACTACAGCTCACGAAGGAAAAACAGCCCCTAAGGATAAATAAAACTGGCATCAGCTGATTTTCTTCACAGCACAGAACAGAAAACAAGAAAGAGTGGAACACACGGAATTGCCATGGGAGAAGTTAGAGCTCCTTTCATATTTGGCTTGTACTGCCTCAAGTGTATTTTCATCGTAGATCATTTCTCACTTCAGTCTCTAAAGCCAGCTCCTCTCCACTGGATGTTAATGTGTTCAGCAGTCCCCAAAGCATATTTAACTAGGCCAAACAGCGTTTGCCCTTGAAGAGCTGCTTTTGGAGCATTCCAGAGCTTGACTATGAACTTGTGGAGCTTCAGCCTTCACGATTTTGATGTGTTTGATCCATCATGCTCTGTGCTAGGGTGGAAATATTATGGAAATGAGAGATAATGGCTCACAATTCACAATAGTGAAGTTGAAACTAGCTCTCCCATCTTCTGGAATCATGATCAGCTTAGTTATATGGCAGTGAAATGGGAATGATGAGCAGCTTTCAGAATTTTGCATGTGTGCTGGAGAAGAAAGTTTCAGCCACAAGCTTCTGAGGAAACCTATCAACCCATCTGCAGGGCACTCACCTCTGCCCAGGGAGTTTTGGGCTGTGTGGTTACTGTGGTGCTCACCTGCTGCATGGGAAGGACTGGGTTCACTGTGCTTTAGGTTTGTATCTTGTTTTCCTTTAGATGTCAACACCACAGAGAGAACATCTGATCTTAAAACAGGAATTTAACTTTCTAAAATAGGTCCTTAACACGAAAAAAGGATCCAAGAAAGTAAATGTTCACAATTTAATAACTAAGAAGTTTCTATAACTAATCCCATGGAAGTGTTTGAGTTACAAAGCTGTCACAGGGTTCAGGAGCAATGTCAGATTTTCCATGTTATTTCCATGGCAGTGTTAAATCTCTTATAACTACATAATGAAGGCTTTGTTTTCCAAGTGTGCTTGAATAAAAGAATGTCTTAGTTTTTGGTCACTGTGAGAGAGCAATTGCATCTGTGCATACATATGCATACAGTCTAGGATTACCTAGGTACTGGCACTCGGTAATTTTAGTAAAAATGGAAACCCAGTACTTGCATCAATTCCTCTAGCTATAGAAAACCATTATTTCAATCCAAATAAAGTGATTTTATAGCTTAAAATGCCAAACTTTCACAGAAATCTACCCTAAGAGAGCTATTCACAATGTAACATATTTAGGAATGGAAAGGCATTTGATTGTTTATAGGGTGCAGTTTGCAGCTGGGGAGGTGCTGGTAGCAGGGGAGGGGGGAGAATCTTCCAGCAGCAGCCCCAAGTCAAGCCTCTTTATCAAGTAACTAGTGAGTGTTTTCCCTATCTTGGTTTTGACCCAAGAGTTTCCTCACTCCTGTACCTCCCCTTTTCTCTCCTGTCCCACTGGTTGCATGAGGATGGGGAGGTGAGCAAACACCTGGGTGGGTCCCACCTGGCAACAACAGCCTGGGTCAACAACCCACAGGCAGCAATTTTTAAATTCTTTGGCATTTTAGTCATAGATGTGGAATTTGTGTAATTATTATGTATTTTTTTCCCTAACACATGCACATTGAAATACATAATGTATTTTCAACTACTAATTTTAAAGGGCCAATCACTAATCCAAAAGAATTTTCCTATCCAATAGCTACCACTCCTTTTTCCTTTTATCTTTCTGGAGTTTAATAAAAATACAATTTAAAAAATCCATTCTTTGCTGTTTTACATCGAGATTCCTGATTGTTCTGCTTAAGATTGCAGCCTCTTGCTTTAACCTTTGTGCTGGCACATTAGTCTGTTCAGCCACAGCTCCAAAAGGTTGGATGGTAGCCTTTTTACATGGTAGGCAGTTTCATTTTTTAGCAGATATTTCCCATTTCTCTTTTTCCAAACAGTTTTGCTCAATTCATTTTCTACCAGACTGTCAGTATAGCAGCATAAGGCACTAATGATTCTTAATTAAAAATACAGGGCTACCTGCAGTCTAAGTGGAGCAGAATCCAATTGTGAGAGAAGAATTTTAGTGGAATAACACATTTTTTTGTATCTCAGAGCTAGCAAGATGAGTTAATGCAATTGTCATTGATATGACATTAAGACATTTAGGGTTTCCAGAACATACACTGCTGCAACACAGAGATAAAATATGACTTTAATATCCTAATGTGTTGTTGCCAAGTTTTCAGCATTATCTAGAAGAGTACAAAGCACACATGCACCAAAAAATCTTGTTTAACTTTTGCCTATGATATTTGCAACTAACCTTGCTTATAGTCACCTACTCCTCTAAAAATGATATACAGCAGGTATATTGATACAGTGTTTTTTACATTATAAACCTTAAAATTACACTCCTCTTGTTGAAAATACAATATTTTGTTCTGCTGAAGCAGAAGTTCCTCATACCTATTTTGACTTATTAGATATATATTTAGATGAGCTTTATATCAGTAATAGAATAGAATAAGATTATTTTTGTATTTTATTGGTGTGACTGATCTTAATAAAGAGGATTAATAAATATCAGAGGTTATAACTTGTAAGAGTGCTTTTCAGGCTTACTTTTTACATAACAAAAATGATGTTTTGTTTAATTTTGACATATGCAGTCATGATTTCATAATCTCATCTGGAACATAAAATTTAGTTTGTCTACTCAAATCCAAAAGCTGAAAATAACTACAGATATCCACCATAACCTTAGAGAAAATCTGAAATAACAAACCTTAGTTATTCATTAACAAAGAATTGTACTTTACTGCTAGCCTTCTTAAATAAATTGTAGCTCACCTTATGGTTCTCAGTTTTAATTGATTCTTTTTAAATTGTTTTTCTGAATTTTTCATATTAAACATTCAAAGAATGAGGATTTGAATTTAATGTAGGAAATGTTTGAATATATATGGAGTATAGCTCAGATCCCTTGCATGTATCTCAGCATAGAAAGTTACACATAA
Organism: Nicator chloris; assembly: GCA_013400495.1. Lineage (NCBI taxonomy): Eukaryota > Metazoa > Chordata > Aves > Passeriformes > Pycnonotidae > Nicator > Nicator chloris. The sequence goes on from WAAE01021055.1 coordinate 59,251, forward strand.
GAAATCATTTTTTCTGCATCTCAAAGAAGAGATTATAACTCATTTTTCACTTTGAAAACTAATCAGAGAAGTGTGCTTTAAGTCATATTTTCGCATTTAAAAATAAAAAACATGCGATATTAGTTTTACTGGTAGAAGAACTGTTACTTAAATATCCCATTTAGCTTGATTAGTTCAGCATAAAGTCTTTTAAATTACAAACTAAACATCCTAAAAAGTGTCCTGACCTCCACAGATTTTCTCCTTTCCAAATATTTCTCTTTGATACTGCTCTCACAATCTATCATCAGTACTTTACCATAACCAAAAAAAAAAATCTCAAATGATTAATGAGGGCCTTTTACCCTTCCCTTCCCTTCCCTTCCC
>WAAE01021056.1:0-56459 GCA_013400495.1 Nicator chloris
AGCAGAGCGGGACAATTCCCTCCTTTGACTGCTGACTCATATTCAACATGGTGTTTTAGAAAACTAGACCTGCTTCTCTGCTGTCAGAAAAACCTACATAAGCATAAACTCTTCTGGAAATAGGTGGAGATGTAGCAAACACTTCTGCACAAATGTTGCATATTGCATTTTTTTGGCACATAGCCCTCTTGGATGTACATGAGCACATAAAGCAGAGCAGAATTCAGCCCTGTGCCTCCAGTAACAAGAATATATTTTGCATTCAGGAAAGCTTTTAAGTGCATTTTTAAGGTTAAGTGTGGGATTCATCACTCTTCTTCATCCTGGAAGTCATTTCGAGCAACATTTGGGTGCATTCCTGCCAATGTAATCCGGCAGAGCAGGGCACATTTTTCTTCCTGTGAATGAACTATTCATATCCCCAAAAAGCAATTTCATCCATTCCAAAACAATTTTATGAATTCAACATTAATTTGACAAATAGTTTCAGCTGGGAAAGGTTTCTAAAACTTAGACTGGCATAAAAAATACCTGAAACAACCACTTCTTTCCTCCAGTTGTCACCAACCCCGACACAAGAGCTTTTCTTAAAATGGACTCAGACCCCTATTTTCTGCCTCTAAAGAAAGGCTCGTGCACAGCACAGGGTACATTATCTAAAATTATCAGCTCAATATCTCTTCTTCATACTGTTCAGCTTTGTATAAACTGCTTATGGAATTCCCTGGAACAGGGGCTGGAAGCCAGGTGTCAGATCTGTTTGCTGGCTCAAAGATCCTGCCAAATGGTCTACTGCAAACCAACATCCAAAGAAGGAAATTAAAAAAGAAGAATAAATGCCTCAGTGAGCCACCACCCTTGTTCCTAAAATTTGCCTTCCCAGATAGGTAGATGTTTCATGGCGTCTGTCAGGACCATCTCCAAAGACAGGAATTGAATTCTGTTAGCTCCTTTGTTTCTCACATCTGACTTATTAGTATTAATGTGGTTATTTATTTATATTCATTTTATCCAAGCTGGTAAGGTTGGATCCTAAAACAAACTCTGATGTCACTGATCCTTGAGAGGAGGATCCATTTAATCAAAGAGAACTAAACACAGATATTTGTGTGAAGCTGTCATTAGCCATTAAATGGCTGCCTACTTCCCTGCTGAGGTACTTGTCTTAACAGTCACTAACCCAGTGACACACCTGAGGTCTTTACTGAAGGATCATCTAGATTTATTATCCTCAGTGGTTAAATACTGAGATTCCATTAGGAAACCATTTCGAGTGTGGAGCTGGAATGCAGTGTATAATTCTTACAGCTAGTCAGAAAGAAGAGAATTTGTATTTAACATGTCTACTGAAAAATAAAATATTAATATATTTGAGTAACTATTTTAAAAGGAAGCCTTTCTAGGGGATTATTCTTTTGGTTAGTTTTGAGGTTTGGGGTTGTTTTGGGGATTTTATTCCCAAATTATAACTTAACCTGAAAGAATTGAGACTTCCAGAGAAAAGTGGGTTGAAGACATAAAAACGTATCTCTGACATGTAGGAGAGAGAGGGAAATATTTCTTCTTAGCTAATTCAGGGTCACTTTATGCCAAGCACTCACAGCAGCTGCTGTGGAGAAAAAACCCTGTTAACAGGACATGCAGTGTCCAGAGCAGAACCTCTTCTGATCACTTCTTAGCATTGGCCCTAAAATCTTTTGAAGCAGCTACACCTCATATTAGACTCAAATTCATACTTCATGGGATGATTCATTCCCTGAAGTCTGTTAAAAGAAAGTGTTATAAATATGTGTATCCACTGACTTTTGTCTTTTCCTTTTTAAATCAAGCACCTTATTCTATGCAAATTTGGAGTCAAAGATGCATTTCAGATGTAATAAAGCCAGCCGGCCCAGGATCAAGAAGTTTCTCAGGTGAAGAAACAAAATCTGCTTATACAAAGGAAAAAGTCTTATCCTGCAGTGCCAGAGTAATATGTTCTTCAAGTCCTGACCATTATGCATTCCATTTATACCACTTCTTTAATCAAAGCTGAACCTGGTGAATTGCAAATAAGAACGAAAACATTAAATGTGAAAGGCCAACTTGCTCATCTATATTTTTTGTCGAAGTGACAGTTTTAAAATTACATAGGTAAAACACTTCACTAAATAGGGTTATAAATGTGTAATTCATCATGGCAGAACATTTTTATGCGGTTTAAAACTACTCTTTTATTTTAAGAGGTGAGGACGCAAAATGGTAGGCTTATTCTTCATCTTTTCATTTTGCAGTTTATTTTTGACAGAGCAAAGATGCAGCACAGTTGGAAAAGCTCTTGAAATGGTATTTGTACCCTTCTCTTTCTAAGCTGTTGCTTACCAGTGAGCATATTTCAAAGGTGAGCCTGGTTAGTGTGTGTGCATACACAGCACAAGCCTGTTGCTGGATAAGACCCTCATTGCCTCCAAAGCCCTGGTGCTGGTAAAATGGGGACACTGTTCTGCACATCAGCTCCTCTGCCCATTCCCACCACACACACACACACCACACTCCCCACGCCCCCCACACCCCCCTTACCTGCATCCCCAATCCTCTAGTAAGGTGCTGTGTTGCTGAAAAAGGAGGATCAGATTTGTTATTTCACTATTAATTGGAATTCCTGAGTAATCATTCTGCAGCACAGTGTTAGGAACACGGTTCCCCAGTGGCAATGGATTTGTTACTCTTTTAAACACGCATCACCCGGAAAACTTAGAGGAAAAGCTAAAAATTAGACCTGAAGAAACAAGGTAAATGCTTTACTAGAAACTCTCATTTTTTTGCTGTAATTTACCTGGAATCCTTGTTCTTCATTGCAAGTGTGAATTCATATGCTGAGATTGCAACAAAGGATTAAGATAAAACTCCTGGTTATGAGTTGGGGAAGCAAAACATCATTGCAAGGTCATATAGAGAAGAACATCACTGCATCCAGGTAGTCTGCTGCATATGATGTTTTTGAGAGGCTGGCAAGTACAGAGCTTGAGGCAGGATGAGGAACTGTCAGAGAGAGAAAGAAAGAAGAAAGGAAAATGTGACCTGACTCCTGTTACATCCCCCAGAGATTGTCTCCAAATTCCACACCGGTACTAGGTCAACCACAAAGACAGTGACCCAGAATAATACACCTCAGGTCTAACATTAACCCCGGTGCCTCGTGGGTCGTGGTTCGGAGCATTTCACCCGTGTGATTGTTAACATCTGTCAAGGAACTAATTTCTTCCTCCCATTAAGTTCCCCGGGTGTGAGATTGAGGCCACCATGGAGACTTGAGCAATAAAGTTAACCAACAGCTGCACTTGGATTTCAAGAGCTTTCACTTGCATAGTCAGTTCCTATATGGCCCCAGTCCCAGCGGGCATTCACCAAAAAATCGCCGGTACACGAAAATTGTGAATCTCTGAGTTCTGTGACATGCATTTAGGGGAAGGTGATCTCAGTGCTGCTGCTTTGAACCCTCTGCCAGAAGACACGATGGCCATATCCTTAAGGAACTGCTGCCATTCCCAAGAAACTCACGTTTGCTCTGACCATGGTCCTGGCCTCAGTTCTCCTTTAGTTAGGATTTAATCACAATTAAAGTTCTCCTTTAATTAGGATTTAATGGGATTGTTTCCCATTTCCTGTGGCTGGACAGACAATCTCAGGTGGACAAGTTTTCACTGTAGGTAGCAAGAGCTTTCAAAGTAAATGGGTTGACATCACGTTTTATTATGAAAGGAAAACAAAAATATTTTTTGTGTGTTTTCTGATGCTTTTTTACTTACCTCTGGTAAAAAAGCAAAACAAGCTGTGATGAGGGAGTTGCATAAACCCATAATTTGGCAGCCAATTAGTCTTTGATTTAGACAGTTGCTTTTTGAATATACTTTTTTTTTTTTAAATGTGATTCCTTGCAGCTGAGAAATTTACATTTTAAAAAGTGCTTAATGCCAAGGCAGTAGTGGAATCCCATATTTGTCAAAGAAGTAAACTGAGACAAAATCCAGCCCTTGTTAACATCCTAAGCTGGGACTGCTCTAACAGTAAATGAAAGCGAGGAGGGGGAGAATTTTTCCTCTCCTAGTACAGGGCTTGTGGAGACAAGCAGGGGAGCCAGATTCCTTGTTGCCTCTTCACCCTGGCTAGGACAGGACATAAACTGATGTGCACAGCAGACAGAAATACCTCTCACATAGCTTAGAGCTACTGTGCAAATTTGTCAACAAAGGTGGAGATTGGACAGTTTAAAGCAGAACAGAAAAGAGGACGTTGTGACTGTAACCTCCTCCTGTTCGCTGTCCAGAGAGAGCTGCAGGTGTGACACTTGAGAAAAAACAAGGTAGCCTCTAAATTTACACTATACCAGTGCAGGCATCTGGTTTGCAGTCTGGTTACAGTCAGCTCTTGAGGCTGTGTATAGATCTAATGGCAAGAACAAACTGCAGCTTCTGTCATAAATGCAGATGCTAGTGTTTGCTTCATTTTAAACTCAGTCATGTCAGAACCACACTGCTTTGTACTGAATACAAAAGGAGAGAAAAAATACTTCCGTTCACTCTAATGACACCCACGGCTGGAGGAAACACTAGCCTTGCTGAAACAGGAGAAACACCATGAGCATTGAACCCTACCAGAAATAACAGTTTCTGAGTATGCAAAGCAAGCCAAACAAAGCTATGGCAATTTCCTTATGGGTGTACATTTTGATGAACAATGTAGTTAGGAGTCAGCTGAGTTATAGTAGATGTGGATCAAGAATTGATATCCCTTGAATATCTCTCAAGACACATTTCTATCTTCTTTTTCAGTTTCCTAACTGGAGGGCTGACATTAGAACACCCACAAAGCTTAGTCTTGATCAAGGCTAAAGTCTTGGTTCCTCACAACTGGGGCACAGAGAGCACACCTGACCTTGTTTCTCATGCTTGAAAATGTTACAAAGAAAAACCAGAAGCCTAACAGACATAGAGATAATTCCCTTAATAATTAGTCTGTCAGCTGCTGCTCTTGCACTGCTCCTGTGGGAGACCAAGGAGGAGACCTGTGGTCCTTACACATCCTGGATGGGGTTAGCGGGAATCCAGCTCCTGTTGTTGTGTGAGAATTGGATATCCTGCAGGGTGGGGAAGAGGGAGCATGAGAGGGACCATGCAGGATACCCAGCATCTGTGAGGACATCATCAAGAAGATGGAGACAGGTTGTTTACAACAGTACATGGTAGGAGAGAAAGAATTTCTGAGCAGGTATCAGGAAAGCGTTTCTCATAGTCAGGCAAATCAACCAATGGAAGAGGTCACCCAGAGAAGGTTTTCCAGACCCAGCTAGATAAAGCCCTGTGCAATCTAATCTGGCCCCACAGCTGGCCTTGAGTTAGTACTATGTTTGACTAGAGACCTTCTGAGATCCATCCCAATCTGAAAGATTTTACAGCCTATCTAAGAAATTCCAGAAGGAATTGTGATGTTGAAGCTCTTGTGGTGATTTAGGAAGCAGAGGGCTTTATCTCATAAGTGCCCATAGCCCTGGAGCAGAGCTATCAGCTAGGGCATTCTTTTTGTTTTCTAACTCCTTTGCAGAGACAGTATGGGATTCACCTCTGCTAGCCGTGAGACCCTCAAAGTTAAATTTTCTGTCTCTGATCCCCCTTCATAATCAAGGGGAATAAAGGGAAATTCATCTTGTCATAACAGAGGGTCCAAAATGAGGAACTGGATGGGCACCATCACTTTGGAGGTTACAGTGTCTCTTGTCTAGAGATGATGCTCAGGTGAATAGCTTGAGCATGTATCTTTTGCACAATAAAACTTGAAATGAGCCCTATCCTAAAACTGAGGGAGATGCTACCTAATCTCACATTTGCATTTGATCAGGGTACTGAGTTGGCTTTGACAGGAGCTGCAGGAGCTCAGAGACACTCTGAGAGAGGGACAGCATTTGCTAGAAGTCTGAAAAGCAGAACATGTGAGGGCATAACTCCTGCTATGATCTCCTCCAGCAACTCTGTGCAAAGCGACACTCTGGTTAAGTCCCCAGAATTAGGCATGGGAATGTCTACACAACAAGTGCAGGGAGAGCAGGAAAATGCAATTTCAGTGAATTGGCTGGGATGGGATTTGCCAGATTAGCTCAGCACGTATAACTAATTGTGTTTATCCTGCCCAAGCAGCAGGCATCAGTGTAATGTGCCTGGAGTTGTTATGCACTGTATGTTTCTCATCCAGGTTTCCCTAATCCGTTCTACACACACATCCCTTAGGGAATCTGTCTGCTCTAGGTGTAATACTCTGGTTTAATCTCTGCTATCCTTCTGCCAGACCATGCAACTCAGGCCCCACTGGAGTCTCCTGTGTCTTCATGAGCTTCCAGGTGTGTAGGAGAGAAAGAATTATGTCTGCTCAGTTCTGGTTAGGCATATAGATCAATTTCTTTTGAGTTCTTGTGCTGACTATTTAGGACTGATCCAAAAGAGCTGTTAGGTGTCTTCATGAATCAGCGTGTGGGCTGTAGGATGCAAAGACAAAAAAACCCTTTCCTTCGTTTCTCCTGGATTCTCCTAGTTACAAAAGTACCCACATACGTTTTTACATCAAACTACCCTTGGTGCCTAAAGATCTCCTGGGTGTGCACAGATAAACCTTCAGTTCTGACAGCACTGATGAGCTCCATCTCACGCCCAAGCCCAATTAACATTCAGAAACCCACTCTAACTCTCTCTCAGTTTCATGTTTTTCACCTAATACACCTACACAATTAGGGTCTTTATCAAACACTGTAGTTTCCACAGCTTGCTTTGAAAAGGCACCCAGAAAAGGAGGTTTCTGTTCCTGCCTTTGCACAGTCGTTACAGCAGGTCTAGATCACAGAGGGGACCTGCATTCAATCCCCACCTTTACCTAAAAGGGTTCAAGCCTACAACAACATCCCAAAGGAGGGTCTGAGAAACACAGGCTCTTACACTCAGGTAGTTGGCTGCTGAAAGTCCTCAGCCTCTTACTGAAGGTTTTCCACTACACAGGAAATGGTTAACTTCATAGGTGCTGGAAGCAGAAGGAAGGAGTGTCACGCACTCACATAGCAGAGCACCAGAACCCACATCCCCCAGGGAATGCACTCATGTTCCTGATCTGACACCAGTGATGTTTTCAATGTGCATCATCCACAGAACAAGTGAAAAGAGAGCTTCCACGCTCCAGCACCCCGCAGTCAGGTGTTCACAGTACCTTCAAGGAGCAGTGAGACATGGATTGCAGCCTCCCCAAGGAAATGTGGGAGCTGAGCGTGGGCTGTTGCTTCTTGGGTGACTGCACTGGGCTGTTACGTAAGAAGGTGACACAGTTTTAGCAGCATAACTGTATCTGAGAGAAAAAAGACCCTTTAAAAAAGTGTGAGACCTCTATACCACGTTGGAAGATAAAGGTAAAAATACTCTGAGAGTAAAATAACAAGTTGTGGAGTCCAAGTGGATGAAGGCACCTGCTGCCATGGTAGCATATCAGAGGGGACAAGACCAATTCCTGTCCTTAGATGGGCTCTGGTTTGCAGTGCACTGCTTGCAGAGGAAATAGCTCAGGTCTTGGGAGCAACTTCACCACCCATCCCTTTGAAAGTTAATTTATATAGACAAAGCAGCACATGTACTGTGGCCATTCCCCCACTGCTCCAGAGCTAACCCAGCTGTCTCTAGCTGGAACTTTACTCGCACCAGGTAGACGGATTGCTTCCTGGCAAATAAATTTGGGGTGTGATTGTTAGGATCCTCAAGACAGCAAGGCTGAAAAATGTTGCTCCATGAAAAACACTTTTCATTGATTTTAGGGAAGCCAAGCCTACTTTCCTGATTTCTTGCTCTACAGAGAGCACAAGCATCCGAAAATTAAATCGATGTTATGAAGCAATAATTTTCTTTGTACCCCTTTTTACTCGCCTCTGTAAATATATTTAAAAGGGTTCACAGAGACAAAAAAAAAAGACAGGTTTATGATCTTAGGCTGAAAGCATCACAGAATTGAAAAGTATCCTTGTCATAAATTTTTAAATCAAGACACATTTCTTTTGCCTTTTAAGTATTCTTATATGTTAGAATTTTTTTTATTGCCACTACCTGGAAATAGTTTTTAGAAGTGTGCTCTTACTCATTTATGTTTTCATTCCCTTTTTATTAATGGTTTTAATAGCCCCTTACTTTCCTGTATATTTCTGCTTGTAATTTAAAAAGATGAAACAAATGCTTTAAACAAAAGTCCTTTTATTCAGACAGCAATTTTTATTTCTGTATAATATTTTACATATAGAAGGCTTAAGAAAAAAAATTAAAATGCTTTTGCAAGAAGCAACACAGAACATGAAAATCTTTGAGGTTTTTTCCCCATAAATAGCTCAAATCTGCCATCTACTGATATAAAGTAGAATTTAATGGAACCAACCACTTGGATTTTTCTCTGGAAAAATCTTACTTACCTTCCAGACGTGCAAAAACATTGCCATCTAGTGGCTAGTCCCAAGACTAATCAAGCAAAAAAATATATATATTTATCAAAATATCTATTGCTGCTGGCTGCACAACAAGCTACTTAGCCATTTTGGAGTGGATTCAATAGGCTTAGTGTCCTGCGACTCCATACAAATCTTTACAGCCATCCTCTGAGGTGACATATAAACCTCTACATCTATTTGTAGTTTATTTTAACAGAAGCAAAACAAAAGACACTGTGCAAATTGCTTTTCAGGTTAAATGCACCCTTTAGTCTTGCTTATTTTGTACGTTTGGTTTGTTGTTACTTTTATATTCCCCTTACTGGATCATCTAAACTTTCAGGGCGTTTGGAAGGATAAAAAATATTGGGGTTTAAGCTTGCTTTAAAAGAGAGAGATCTAGCTCCTTTTTTACAAAAGCAAAAATAATTTGTGAAGCCAAGTGATCTGTACTTTGTAGGATGCCACAAGGATAAACAAAAGACATAAAAAAGATCTACAGTTTTGCTGAGTTTCGTATTTCCTCCACCATTTGCTGAGTAGTGCTTCAAAATCACAAATGCATTCTGTCGAGCTTGGTAAACACGAAGAGAGTAATTTTTATTTGTACACGTACCACGTACCAGGCTTTCAGACACATTGTTAAAAGCAGGGAAAAGGGGCATTGCCATAGACAAGGACTGCCCCTGGGACTCAGTGCCTAAGTACCTGAAGAATCAAGTAGTCAATCGCTGGGATTTTCAGATACTTACCTTCAAAATTGCTTTCAACATTTAGGCCATCTTGCTTAAGGGCGAACAAATTCAGATTCAAGTCTGATGATACAGATCTTTTTAAAGTACTTTGGTAAGGATTCCTCCTGGAATCCAATGTGCAGGCAGCCTTCTATGCAAGTGTTGACTTAGAGGCAGATGAAGATTTCACATTGCTCCCTAGCGTGCCTCTGATGAGAAAAGAGGCTCACTGCTCACAAAACAGTGATGTGAGCTCCATTCTATATTAGAGAATAGAAATGACCCTCTTTCTCTGGGTTAACTTTCCTTAACTTCAGGCTTGCAAAGATTACCAGATGCTCACATCTTATCCAACTGCCTTAGGGTTCTTCTAACGGTTACAAAAATAAATGGGTGATTTTGATGCTTTTTTTTCCTAAAATTTAGATATTTTCTCCTTCCTGTAGACATGAATGGAACTACAAAAGCACTTTCTACCTCCCCTCAACTACCAAAGAGCACAGAAGTTGTACTCAGAGGTAAGCAGTTCCAGACAATCACAACTGATCAAGTGAAACTCCATTTCTGGATAGAACTGGGCATAGACCTAATTCTTGTCAGGAAATAATGATATTAGTTTTGCTCTTAACAAGTTCTCATCATTAGCCTGGACTAGTTCCACTATTTTCCAAAATCTTTCAGTGTTGTACATGAGGGACACTTCAGTTAGATGCCAGACAAAAAAAGCTGGGGTCTTTATTTTGATAACTGGTTTATCTGGATACAGAAAGTTTAAAACATGATAGGTCCCTTGGTAGGAATCACCCAACACACTGAATGTCTCTCGGAGCTCATTGGGAATGTCAAAGAGGCAAACAAAAATAACAAAAAGGCTTTTTTTCTTAACATTAAAAATAAACCTCATGCAATATAAAGCAAAGATGCATCTTTAATTCCAGCATCAAAAAGACTTTGCAAGCTCTCAGAAACTGATAAAACTGTGTCATTTAAACAACTATGATGCCTCAGTAACACAAATGGGGGTATTCAGAGCAAGAGATTATGTGGCCATGGGCCTTCGCTCCCACTGAAAGCCCATCAGCATTTGCAGAATCCAAGAAAACAATTCTGCACCGAGCACACCAGGTAGGCAGACTAATACAGCTGCAGTATGGGGGTGAGGGCTCTTGTCATCCATCTCACAACTCTCATCCTAAGAAATACTTTCACTCTCAGCCACAGACACTCACTAGGAGTTTGTCACGCATTTGTTGGCACTGGTGACAACAGCGTCCACATCATTTACAATGTGGTCTCACGGAGGCACAGACTGTTCAGAATGAACTGGTGGAACACACTGGTCAAGAAATAGTAGAGGTGAACTGGGTCAGCAGTCAATAGTTCAAGGAGGAGGGGTGTTTTCATATGTCACAGTAACACCAAAAGTGGGAAGGAAAGAAACCATTCATGGACTGCACACTCAGAGGGCTAAGCCAGGGCTAAGCATCTGATATCGGACACAGCCATAAATCACACCGTGTTCCATCAGAAGGCTGTTGTACAGAACACACACCACTAAGTTAGACACTGGAGTGAGTTATGGCTGTGTCCGATATCAAGTGCTTAGCCCTGGCAGATAAGGAAAATCTGACCAGAGCTCCAGCCCTTCCAAAATACCTGCCTGCTGCTGTGAACAATGCAACAAGACACCTATCTGATAGACCACTTCAGGTAGCCAAGACAATGCAGCTAGCTTCCAGCATCTCTTCAGTGACCCTCAGGGACTGGAAACTTGTTTTAAACGAATCTGCCAACAGCAGCACAACTTTGGAGGGAAAACAGCCTCAGCCTGGCGGATCTTAAACCCTACATCCTTAGAGGGCATTCCAAGCACTGTGGACTGCCCAGCAGTGAGCACAAGGGACTGGCCTCCCTCATCGTTGAAGCTGCACCAATGGATGGGTAAGAATGCAAGTCTTTGGACCAGAAGGAGAACAAGCAGTGAAGATCAGAGCCTCATCTGAGAGAGGCATAATCTGAGTAAAACCGTGGTTTTCATCCCTTACTTCCTTTCTTATCAGCTATCACCATCATCCTATCCTGTCTGATGCTCAGTCTCACAGGCACTTTTGCTACATTTTCAAGTAACAGTTGCCACATTTTCACACCTGCCTCCCCCAGGACTGTGAAATGATTCCCATAAACTTTAGGAAGACTTCTTGGCAGTTCATTTTCAAGATTCCCTCAGTCTTACTGAATTGTCCCTTTGTACTTCCCACTTGTCTTTGACCACTTCTTCTTTTTTATACAGAATAGTATTTGGGAAAGGGCTGTCTTCCTGCTCAGTGCTTGTATTGCAGGCAGCATGTCCCTGAGCAGAGCTCCCGGGAGTATTTGATTAATCTATAGATATAAAATTGTCATTCTGGACATTATGGAAACATCTAGTTCATCCATATCTGTTGGAGACTTGAGATGAAAAGAAAGTTGGCACAGAACCAAAGATGTAGATAGTCTTCTTTCAAAAACTGATATTATTACCTCTCTTGTCTTCAAAGTACTTTTGCATGAGAGAGAGAGGATCAGCAACAGACTCCACACAATTTTGCTTGGGGACAGCTTACAAAATAAAAAGGTGAAGCATTACAAAGCCGAGCAAGTCAGAGTAAAGACAAATCATTCCTGTGGTGAGTAGCTCCTTGCAGAATCAAAATTCATTTGGAAGCATCTTAGCATTGAGTTTTCAGGGCTCTGTATTGACAAATGAGACTACCACCAGCAGACCCAGGGCAGGAGTTTTATAAATGTTCACTGTTCCTCCTGTTTATTGAAGCTTTGCTCATGCATCTAAATGACAGAACTAGAACTCGCTTGCCATTTTAGGACACTGCTGCCTGTATTTCAAAAAATACTTCTCCGGCGACCTTGATCAATCAGTTTGCCCCAACTCAGTGGTTTTATCTAATGATGAGTATCACAGAGAAAATGTAATGGTGCTGAATCAGTGACACAACTACCACTGCCTTGCAGTGCCTTTGGATTTTTTCACACACGTCTGCTAAAATCACAAGGAAAAGCAGTATTGACAAACAAAAGGGTCTATGATTAATCTTTTGTTTTCCAGTGTCAACATGTTGCACTGTTGCTACTTTGCCTGTGTTAATAGTAATTAAAACCCCTGCCTTTTTCAGCTTTCTTACTTGAAAAACACGTTAGCTCATAAGGGAATACTTGGATGACGCATGTACAAAATGTGTTAAAAGTATAGCAAATGCAATTGGGTGTTTTGAATGAAATTTGGCATGTCAAATGTTTCTAATTGATTATTTTTTCTCCTGGTGTAATGAGTTAGGTGTTGTACCATTCATCACTTTCTATGATTCACTGAGCTTATATAATATGCATTTGCCTAGCACTGCTTATTTGAATACCAGTTCCACCCCTGTAACAAAACCTGGAACCTTCAAAAATATCTGTTCCCACATTCATTTTTCACCAAATTCACCTGATGCAAGTAGGACTGTAGGAAGACTATGGCAGCCTAATAAAAATATTTATGAGAACTACTGATCACAAAATAATAGTTAAAGACATGTTGAATTTTAATTTTGCTAACTTTTACAGTAGGCAAAGATATACAATGGAGCCTGCTTCAAAACTTTTAATTCCAGACACATTTTGCACCAAAAGAGGAGCATGAAATTTATTTCTTCTTATTTTCCCTGACAAAAAAAAAAAAAAAAACTTGCCTCTGAGAGACTTTTTCAAACCTTTCTTGAGTAATTGTGTCTTTCATATTTCCAGTTAAATCATAGCATAGTCAAACAGTGATTCCTTTAAATCTGGATTATAATATACAGTTCATTTAAAAAATATGAAATCTCTGGTTATTTTCAAACCTCAGTGCAAAATTAGTAGTGAAGATATTGAAGAATCTTTGTTATACCAGAAGTTGAGATGGACTTGGACATGCCAGGGAGGAAGAAAAATGTGGGTAACGTGGGTAATCAAGGTTAACTTCCTTAATTAGTTTTCAGGCTTTCTTTTTTGTGCCACCCCTGAAAATTGTTCTTTTATCAAGGAAACATGGAAAAAGAATAAGCATCTTATCCCAATTAATATGAGGGTCAAGTTGTATTCCCACTTGTTGGAATAGAAAAAGGATGCCAGAAGTACAAGTGTTTGTTCATATGTAGGGCCACGTTCAGAAGTGTTTTGAAGCAGCCACAAGATCAGGGCTAAACCTCAAGTGTGATATTATCAGAATCTGCCTCCTTGCAGGTCCTGCCAAGGTTATGGCACGTAGTATGTGCTGAGACATTCAGAGCTGTCAAGACTTGAGCACTTCCACAAATGCTCACCAGCAAAAATTTACACAATACCAGATTTAGGCAGAAAAAGAAAAGATCTAAACTACAGATTTGAGTACATGCATCTCCTCTGTGAATCTGTCCCTCTGCTTTCACAGTGCAAGTACAGTAACCTTCTTCCCTCTCTGCCTATTAAGATCCCTAATTATATTAAAGCCTATCATCACTTATTCATGAAAGCATCTCTTTAGCACATCCAATGTGACTGATCCCCAAGGTTAGAGTTACAATGACAGAGAGGAACATGTGTGTTTTCACAGAAGCACTCTTCAAATGAGTTTTCTTTTCTAACATTTTCAGTGAGCAAGGTCAGTTCTATTGGTTTTGTTCAGCTGGAACACTTTAAGAGTAGAAAATTAGATTGTGTAATGTATATACTTTGCCACCTGATCTCCAACCTGTGTATGCTACCTAGCTCCAGTGATTTTCTTTAATGAGGTGGAAATGTATATAACAGTTTTAAATATGCAGGCTAACATTTTCCTCCATCTACGATTATGCAAATCGTCATATAGTTGTCTCTGCATGACAGAAGTAATAACATCTTATAGAAACCCTGTTAAAATTCACAAATCATCTACACAGATGGATATGACTTTAGAGCAAATACAACACAGACTCATTAATTAGTTACAAACCACCACCACCATCTCCTAGCAAGCTAGGTGACACGGACTAAGGCGTGTACTGCGTAAAGATATAATTTTGAGCTTGTGGTAGATGACTGAAACATTCCTTAACAGTTAATAAGATCAAGAGTAACAAGAAAAGTCACAAGCTGTTATTATTTTTCAAGACTTAGAGGAAGTACCATATATTTCTCACACACACTCTTGATTTTAGGACAAGCAGTACGATAACCATCCTTTAGCATTTTATGGGATGTTTTCTTTTCAATTCCACTTCATTTAACTTCATTGGCAACATTTTAAAAAGAATTTAATTGATATAAACATTTTTATAAACACCGGCATTCGAAAAAAAATAGCATTCGGAATTTTTAAATAGGGCTCATGAGCACCATTTAGAGGACAAATGAGGTGTGAATTGGTATCTCACAACTCCTCTTCTAGCTCTTGCTTCATTTTTCTCTATGACACAATTCATAGTCCTTCACAGCCTTTAGAAAAGTCCTATAGCAAAGTCCCTTGATGTCAGTGTGAAGGAAGAAGATACCTGCAATGGCTCTTTCCTGGCAATGGAAGAAACAGCATCTAACAAGAAGCAGGGACTCTTGCTGAAGGCAGAAAAACTAGCCACAAGAGAATCCCTTTTCACCATGTCCTCAGTAATTATATTTTCCACTTTATCCATTTTGGCCATGTTAGTCACCTTTTCCCATTAGGAGAGGATACACTCACAAGGGTTTCTGGAGGGAAGAGCAGCTGGCCTATGACTCAGACTTTCCTGTGGCTCCATCTCTTATCTGTGTGCTCTGTCACCTGGGGAGGCCATAAAGAGGAGCTGTAGCTTCTTCTTCACTGGGGCCTTCAACTCATTTCTGCTATGAAAAGATAAATTCACAGATTCTCTTACCCTGCTCCTTGGCCCATTGACCCCCTGCCTCCCTTGCCCTTCATAAAGTTCACAAGATTTATTCATTAGCATACAAACCTACATGTTCTAGAGACCTGATCCTTCTCTTTTTCCTTTTTTCCCTGATTGCTTCTGGCCAGGACAGGGTTAATTTTTGCAGTAGCTTGGAGGGACCATGGCTAAGGCAGAGAGCTATTCTATACCACCTTATTCATTGCTGGGGGCAGGGAGAAGGGACTCTCATTTTCTGAAGGAAGAGTTCCATGGCATTGAGCAAGCGTGGCTGAAGGACCAGTTGGTCCTGTGGTTGGCTGTGGTCTCCTCAGGTTGGGCTTGGTGAGCATTTGGCATATGAATCACTCTCTCTTTCATACACTTCTGTGTTAATATTGTTGCTGCTACAGTTCATTTTTCTCATCTCATTGGTGTTTCCAGTAAATTATTCTTATCTCAAGCAGTGACCTTTGATTTTGTGCCTCCAGTTGGAAGGGGAAGGGGGAGCGGCACATGGCTTTACAGGAGTACTAAACTGAAGAATACCATTCCTAAACTACAACGTCCTCATTTCAGGTTCTCTTTTTCCTGCACACACCTCCTTTAGCCTACCCCTAGCCAGTCTAGTGAACTCTAAGGGCCCTTAATTTCACAGCCACCTTCAACAGAAGTGCTGTTTGAATGAACATGACATGCCTATCCATGCGACAAACATTCGCACAAGCATAAATACACATCAAGCATGTAAATGCCCTTAAAATGCATGCAAATAATTTCTGCATTGACTAAATTTTGTCTGCACAGTTTTCAGGGCCATTCAGCAAGCTCCAGGCTGTGAGGAAATCTGCACGCTTGGAAGGAGGGACGTGCTCCTTGTACACCCACCAATTCAACAGGAAACATGAGCAGAGCAAAGCGGTAGGACACTAATGTCTGGGGACAGGCTGTTTCTGAGGATGAGATGCAAGAAAACACAGGAAAAACAGAAAATCTGCACATGGGGCACTTACTTTATTCTTCATACCACATAACAGAGCCCAAATATTCGATGGATGAGAGTCTTGAACCTGAGTTATCTTAATTCCTAAATTAACATGGCAAGTGAATCCAATTCTCTGATCTACTAGGAAAAAAAAGCTAACTATTTTTACAATATTAGGAGCCCTCTTCCTAGGAAAACAAGAAATGCCTATGTCACAGATATATAATAAAAATAAATTAAAAAAAGAAGTGTAGATACTTATCTCCAAATTACCTAATAGTCTCATAGTTCAGTCAGTCACACAGCTGGGATGTGAAAAACATGTATGTTTAAAATAAAGAGGATCACTGCAGAAAGAAAAGAGAGTTCTGGTTGGTTTTTAAGGCACAAAATTTCATGTGACAGGAAAATCGCTTCTCACAAAGATGCATTAAAGCTGCCCTTTGTGGAAGAAAGAAAAATCCCAGAGGTCAAGTAGAAGAGAATATGCCTCTAGCTTCAAGAAAAAGAACATGAACTTAATGGAGATCTATTGGAAGACACTGGAGTCTGCTTCAGAGAGACAAAGGCTACAAAGAAAGAGCAGTCTTTATAATGAGAAACCTCTGCTCATTCCCTGAGTGTCAGGGACTTTGCCATTGACATGCTATTCCTCTTCCTTCTGCTCATTCCGGCCAGGTCCATTGTGCTACTGTTAGCAGGTTTAATAGCTATCCGCTCTGAACACCATTAAAAGTGCTGCGGCTTGAGGCAGTAATAAGTCTGGTATCTCTTTATTAAGGGCAGTAATCCATAAACAAATAAGTTGTGTTTTGCCTGGAGACTTGCTGTGTCTTAAAAACACATCTGAGAAGCATTTCTGCTTTAAGTTTCTGATTGTGATGAGTCCTATTAAGTTTCAGGAAAATATAACTTGCACATTCCAGCGGTTATTCGGTGGTTAATGGGTCCCCTACTGTTCATGAAGTCTCTCTATAAGTTCTCTCTTCACTGTAAAACTTACATAGCTCCAAAGCTACTGCTGCAGCCAGCTGGAGTAACAGGCTCCTCAAAAGTGACAGATTTAAAGGAAGAAATAGTAGCAGCTTGCTAGAGGCAAGTTATTTTAATATAATGCAGCAATGACAGCTCTCTACGTTTAATCATCAAGCTCCTGATTTTCTCCTCAGCCCTTGAATTTCATACGAGTTAGGGATTTGGGTCGATGCTATTTAACACTCCTCCTTCTGGCTGTTGAGCGTACCTGCCAGTTTCACATTGGGAGCCATGTTTATAACTTTTCCAGCTATTTTAAACAAAACCCTAAATAATTGCATGCATGAGAGACAGGCCTCAGAAGAGTAGCTGATACACATTTTCCAGGACATTTGTCTGCTCTGGAATTTTCAGCAGGGTTAAGACACGCTGATTGCAAATTCTCATCCTTGCCTGTCCCATAAGGATTTTAACTCTTAAATATTTCTGTGGTGCCTCTCAAATATAAGCAGATCTACTTATTTAACTAACAGCCACTATGGTCAAAGAGACATAAGAGTCCAGGGTTTTGGTTCTTGAGTTTCACAGATTTACACAATTAACCACTGGACTTTATTATGATTTGTCTCGCCAAGTAGAATACAATACCTTGCCTTGCACACCAGTGTATGTATGTTTGGGAATCTCTGTATCTAGGGTTCCCACGTAAAGTCATGGAGAAAATATTAAAATTCCCCTACATTTGAGTGGCTAATCAGAAAGAAAGCAAAGTGTGTTTAAAAAAGTAAATCACAGTATCTTCCTCATCCTGCAGCTCTTAGAAACAAATTTTAATAACTTATAGTATCTTTGAGATGTAGCACTTCCAGACAAATAATGAAACACTCCTTTCTCAGCAAGCCAACCTGCAGACTTCTGTGTATCTTCCACCTGACCCTCTGGTTTCAAGGGAGACAGTCCTTTGTTTCCACATCCATTCAGAATTCTCTGTAACTAAATATTTTCCTCAGAAGCATCATCACATCCGTATTGACTCTTCCTCTCACCTCCTTCATAAAAACTGAATTAGACTCATCATTCCAGGTGTCTTCCCTCTACATCCAATGCAAAAAGAGAAAAACAAATGACTGAGAAGTCCTACACTTTACAAAGGCAGAATACGTTTTGCCTTTCCTTTGATTTCTGCAATACAGACCTGTTCATCTGAGCCTGTCACTCTGGGCTTTCTTAGTAGACTATTCCACGAAAACGTCATTTGCAAAAGAAGATTCATCTGACTCTTTTTTTCCTGCCAGATTTAAGACAAGGTGCAGTTTATCTTTCCCCCTAATGTTTTGAAATGCTGCAGATGCTGACTAGTTCCAATATCCACATGTACTTTGTAGAAGGCAACAGCTGGTTAGACAAACCCCAAACTTGATGATCAGAACATCCAGGGTTGAATACAGGGCTTCAAGCTGGAGTACAACCCTGGCAACACAATGAATTCACTGGCAGGGAGACAGGAGAGAATAGAGGCGTTGAACAAATTTTCGTTGTGTGCATATGATTCTGAGTAGACAGAGTGTGAGGCACAGGATACAAGGACAATATCTGCATTACTGGGAGAGGTGAATGTGAGCATGAGAGAGTAAGCAAACTCAAGCAGGAAGTTGGAGATTCACCTGTGTCCAGAAATTTAGAAGACTGGATGATATTCGAGCATTAAAGTAAATCACGTGTCAATACAATATTATAATAGAATGCAACAAAATACAATAAGAATATAATGGAAGGTTTTTATCTTAAAAAATTCTTGTGGCTTTTGAAGCCTGACTTGCAAATTACTGTTTATAATTTTTTGAGGCTGGTAATACCACAGCTCTAAGAGCAAATTCTCAGTTTAAATCAAGCAATATGTTTTTGGCAATTGTTGATAAGTGGGAGGGAAAAACTACACTAACAGCAAACATAGGAAAAAAAAGAAAAAAAGAAAAGAAGAAAAGAAAATCCACATGCTGTGAGGGAAACTATGCAAAACATTGCTTGGCTGTCACTGAGCTCAGACTGCAAAATATCAATGGGAAAGGTCTAAACTCTCTCTGCTTCTGGCCCTCTGTGTTCCATCACATAACAGAGAAAGCTGTCCACATCTCAGCAGGGGAGTCAGGAAATTTGACACAAGATCATGTAAGCTTGTAAGTTTCTATCTTCACTTCCATCTCAGATGAAATATTGTTTTGCACTGGTGCCCCTAAAAATGGAGAAAGCACACAGATTACCATTTCCAGTCACCATGGTCTTTTATTTAGCACATTTCAGGCTTGTGTATCTAGTGCAAAATCCATTTTAAGGAATAGAATAGGAGGGAGACAGCAGATTGCAATTATAAGACATTGATTTGTCTCTCATCTCCTCTTGCTGTTCTAAAACCTGATGACCAGGAAAACAATATTCTTTCATTCAGTCCTGCATTCCAACATCCTAAGCTGCCTGGCTACTCTTTGCTTTGATCCTGTGACAGAACAATGGCAATTAAATTTGAACATATCATGAACATATTTGAACAGAGGTAATATCTAGTCATCATGTGAACCTATTTCTCAAATTAATACCCAGCAGAACAGCAGCCTCCAAAAAGTTTATATACTGTAAACAAGAAATAGATGTTAATGCATCATACTCTAAATAATCAAACACCATCAACCTTAATGTCAATAATTCTTTTTTATTTATTACTTAATCTGATTCCTTTACAGCCAAACAGGCTGACACAGAAAGCCTCCATTCCTTTATGCTACTGGAGGTTAATATCACACATAGGACTCACTTCACCTCACTTTGTCTATCTAAGAGTAAGGCAGCCAGTCTCAGATAGCTGACTAAGTTTCATCAGTTGAGAATCTGGAAGATCATCTAAACTCTTCAATATTTATGTACTTTTTTATTGAAGAATCTCTACTCCTTTGAGAGGGAACATGAGTGAAGAGCTAAAATTAAGGTAATCATAAGGGGCCAATGTTACCTGAGATGAATCCCTCTATACTTAAGACAATTTGCCCAGTACCTATCAGATTCTCTCATACCCAGTTTCTCCCTTCAAATATAGAGCAGCATTGGACATCTCTGTCTCACCAACAACAGGATGTNTTGCAGAGAGACCTTCACAGGGCACAGAACGAATTTGTAGATAAGAAACAATAAACAACCAAAAAGGAAAACCTGAGATGGTGGCTTTTGACTCTTCTTTTGCTTCACCACGGGGCACTCAGGGAAAAAAGACTCTCATCTGTCATATCTTGGGAAACAAAAACCCGAGAAGGATGCTGAACTGGAGATGTCCAGAGATGTCTGCAAAGCTGAATTATGCTGTGATCTTATGCTTTCCTGACACTGGCAGATTCTGATCTCTTGGCCTAAGATCGAAGTCAACATCACATTTTAGAAAATCCCGTGTCCTTGTCAATTCTCCCTTTCTAGTTCTATGCTTAGCAGTTGAATGAATGCTTTAAAATTCATCTATTTGTCATTAGAGAGAGGGACATTCAGAATTACTAAACCTTGCAAAAATCAAACTGTCTCTTTAAAAATCTCTTTCACCACCATGACCAACTGTTCATGTTCACTGTATTGCTCAATATGCAACCAGAAGACTCCCTCACCAAATGAACAGTTGTGAGAGGTAATAACACATTTGAAGCCTCCACATGCTTCCAAGACAAAGTTATTTAGCATAGATGCCTTTGTAATTTTTATGCATTAGGAAAAGTCATTGTTCAGTAGAGCTCAGACTCTTACCTTCACCTATGGGGAAAGGTGGCCAGCTGCCAATTTCCATCTGCTGCTTCTTGAATGGTACAGAAAGACTGGCTGTCTCTCAACCTCTTTTATTTTTACCTTGCCTTCTCTTCTTTATTTAGTTATATGCTTTCTTTAATTGTTCCTTTCACTTGAACATAAAGATAAAAAGGAAGCTAACAAAGGTTCTCTACATGGCTAACTTTGTAAGAAAGTGCTGGAGCACAGTCGTTGATTGCTTTAAATAAATTCATACAGTCTGGCTGTGCTTTCAACTCAGCTAGGCATGGATTAATGCTTTTTTATTCACATGCTGTAGTGTCTCCCTGGACTTCTGAAACATTATTTAAATGTATATTGCTAAGTAGATAAGGTTTGTAAGTTTCCAGTTAAATCTGTGCAATACACATTAATTATGCAATTACTGTCTTGGGCCTGAATTTGTATAAGCAATAAATTTCCTTAGTTCTTTCTGCACCATTATTGACCAATATGCAGATATACATAACACATGCATGCAAAATAGTATTTCTGTAAATTTCTGGAACTTTGTTTCTCAAGCCATAGCTCTTTCAATGTGGACAATTTCAATGCTATGACAAAAGTACATAAAGACCTCAGTAGCAACCAGTGCTCTCCAGTGCATTACAATATCCAAGTCTCTACCTTGTGAACAGGCACAGTGGAATTTCTCACTCCTGCTTTGTTCTGCATGAACATGTTGGGGCTGGTCCTCTCTCAAGTAACCCTGCACATAAGTCATGCCCCCCAAAGGCCTCTTATTCCAAAAAAAATTCTGATCAACTCGCTCCCAAGACCGCTAACTCTGAGACTAGACTTTACCTGTCTTATCCCCTTTTATTGAACAATGAATGCTCACTCTTTAATGATTACTAAATGCTTAAATTTTGGGGGTGTTATTTGAATTAGAAGCATTTTACTGGGTGGTGGGACACGTGGCTTCAATGTCTTCCTAACAGATGAGCTGCTGAACTCACAGGCAGCCAATGCTTATCCTACGCTTTCAGCAACAACCTGTCTGTAGGCAACTCGGGAACACCACAGGATTAAGTTCTGGCCAGAAGCAAAAGGGAGGATGAGGAAAACCCATCAGTCCTACCAAGACTGCAATAGTGACAAGCATGCAGCTGAAGTGGCAGCAGGAAGTCAAACAGGGCACCTAACCTACCTGAAGCAGCATTACAGACCAATCTTCAGGCAAGTAGATCAACCCATGCCTCCTCCACGTGGGCATCTACCAGCATGGTAGGTGTGTAAGCTTCTGTTACCTATCTACCTATAAGACCGTTTTCCATAAAGCCAAATGGCAGTGATCAGTATAGTCAAGAGAGCCTGTTAGTCGAGAGAAGACCATTTCTCAGTGATGCTGCTTGGAATGGGAAGGGCCTGCTTACCTACAGCACTACAATCTACTTCCTTCAGTCCTACAGTCTGCTTTCTTCCCACTTCAGTACCTTCTCCTTTTCAGAGACATGGGCATATCAACAGGAACCAGCAAACTTCTGAAAAACTTGTTATAGAAAATGTGGGAGCATAGCTCATTCTAAAGGCTGGAAAAAGGGCATGGTGGTTACAGGTAAAAGAGCATTTTTGCACAGCTATGGGTACTGGGATTGAATTTCATGTAAATAAAACATGGCCTACACATGGTTTAGGGCTGAAGCCCTGGAGGTTTTTGCATCTACAGAAGAAGTCTGGCAGAGGGATGAATTCAAGGCTTGACACCAACCCAAGTGTTCCCAGAGGGCCAGGGTCACAGACTCATAGAATTATAGAATATCTCATGTCGGAAGGACACAAGGACAGTCCAACTCCCTGCTCCTCACGTGACTATCTAAAGATAACCACATGACTAAGAGCATCCTCTAGATGCTCCATTAACTCTGACAGTCTTGGTGCCAGGATTCCTAGCTCTGGCTTTAAATTTTAACTGAGCAGAAGTGCCTGGGGGCAGGGATTGGAGCATGGGAGCATTGACTAAATCTTCTTAAGAAACTTTCTGGAGTTCAGTAATGAGTTAAGCTGCCAACACAGATGTAGCCCTGAGAAAAGAGCAGAGAAACAGAGAAAAAGAGAAGCAACATACTAGCAAATAAAACTCATGTCTTAACCATTCCATTGTGGCCAATTTTTTTCTCTTTTTTGTTAAAAGTAGAAAGAGAAAGAACAAGGAAGGATATCTGAGAACTAACAACTTCCAGCGTGAATGGAAATGCTGGTATAGTTTGCTTCATATTAGGGTAATGTTCAGGATCTGAATATCCAAGAATCATTTAAAAAATTCTCTGCTAGAGAAGATCTTTGCCTCCTATCCAGCACATGGCATAATAAGTCCCTTGCTCACAGAGCCACATTTCCTAAAGCTAGATTACTTGTAAAATCTATTGCTCTCTCAGGTAAGGAAAATTTTAAAGCTTTTCAAGTGGCAGAATTAGCAAGGCTACTTGGTAGTGTTTCTCCTCCTAGGAGACTTTGCTTCATCCTGGCAGCCCAGAAGAAAGAACAGCCTAGGAGAGAACAGACAAGGGAGTCTATAGACAGGGGTAAAAGGATCATTTTCCACCATTCACAAGAATTGGATCCCTCCACTGCACAGGGAGCTAAAATTAGCCTACTCTACAGGCCTTCAACTTTTCAAGCTTTTCTAACAACTCACAGACTCAAATCATGCTTTACAGAGCTGTAAGAACCACCCTTACTGAAATTCTACTTGCATTGCTAAAGAAGGGAGTGTTAGCAAGGATGTTAGGATGTTAGCTTCTCCTCTGCTTTTATCTTTTGCCCACTAGCTCCTTGAAGAAGTTCTGTCACAGCAAGGTAAATCTTTGATTTTTTTCCTCCCTCTCTGCTTTTTATTGTTCTGGCTCTCTGTCTCTCTCTCCAAGAAAGATATCAAAAAATTATAAAGATTTATTGGTGTAAGTTGTGATCAAACAATCACAATTTAGATCTCAGCAAGATGATCTGAAAACCCCGTTCAAAAAGACATCTGACCAGTTTTAACAGAACCTTAATCATAAGTTTCATTAATCAACAATTAATGAACATTGTCATAAATATTTTTGACAAAATGGCATGCATGAAAGTTCATTTGTTCCAGCAGCAGAAGCAAAATCAGATTAAAATCTTAATTAAAATATGAAGAAGAGGCTTGTCATGATCTTCAACATTCTGAAAGATTCCTTTTTTTGCAAATCAGGCTCTCTCTTGTTGTCACATTACACTATGTTGTTAATGAGCCCTTTCTTTACTCTGTGCACAGCAATACATTTAATCTTAGCCGTATATTTTAAATGATTGATGTTCCCCTAATTACATTTTATGATATATTGTGCTGTGTCACCTCTAATGAGTAGCAAACATGACATTACCTCACTAGTACTGAACCACAGAAATCAATAGCTGACATTTATTCAATGAGCTGCAAATTGTGATTCACTGGCTTCTCTTTGTGTTGAGTAAATTCGAAGTGTAATTAATTTTCATGCATATTACAAACAGCAAATTCCTGCATGGGCTAACTTTAAAAGTGATTTGCTCCTTCCTTGGCTAATTACAGCACAGCAAAAACTCTCAAGCCATTATTCAGAGGGCTGAGAAAAATCAATGGCTTGACAGAAGTCATCTCCTCCGATGGGTAGAGCACAGTCATGCTTTATACTTTTGAGAACACTTCAGAGCCATTTTCTAAGGCTTCTTATTGAATGAAGGTGGTATCATTCACAAACAATCTTGCCTACTTACATTTTTTTGTGCACAAATATTTGAAAGAAGACCCTTGTTAGTTTTCCTAACAGGAAACAAATATAAAACTGTAAGAAATATATAAGTGCCTTTTTCAAAAGAAAAATATTGTTACATGTCTTCCAGAACTTGTAAGAAGACTGTTGACTCATTACAATTCACAGGTGATGGTTTTGCTTGTAAGCAACATCAAAGTTTAAAAATCTAGTTTTTGTTACACCTTTCAAAACTTCTGCCTGTAGCTTTAGTTAGCTTGTGATTTCTTTACTGAAAATGTCCACTAAAATCAGAGGAGAGCACCAGGAGACTTTAAAGTTAGTGCTCTGTTTGCACACCAGTTCTGGAGCAGAGGTGTAGAAATCGATCAAGCATTAAAGCTGAAGGCTCTGAAATTCACAGCAAAAGATTGTGGATCACTTTAGGATCACTGCTGTCCTTTCCACTAAAGCAGAGCCCTTTTTACATGGGCATATACTGATAGGACAAGGGGGACTAAGCTTGATTTAGACTGAAATAAGGTAGGTTTAGATAGGATATTAAGAAGTAATTCTTCACTGAAAGGGTGGTGAGGCACTGGAACAGGTTGCCCAGAGAAGCTGTGGATGCCTCATCCCTGAAATTGTTCAAGGCCAGGCTGGATAGAGCTTGGAGCAACCTGGTCTAGTGGAAGGTGTCCTTGCCCATGGCAGATCATGTGGAACTAGATGGCCTTTGAAGTCCACTCCAGCCTAAACCATTTTATGAATCTATGATCTATGATCTGTCAATATATTTTTCAATTAATCACACGAAGAAACCTCACTTACAGAATAAATTAGCCACCGCTCATTTCTCAGAGTTACATCAAGTTCAGTGATGTAGAGTGATTTAGCTTCAGCTTTAAGTTTGTATCTGCTAATCAGAATTTTCTTCCTCAGCCCACAGAGCACAGGGTTATTCTTACCTTCAAGAAAGATACTCTTGGTCATCTTGGCTTCCTTTGGGAGGAAAGCAATCAAGAGAGATGGGTGAAGCAGAGTTATCATCATGATTTTAAACTAACTGAAGTTTCTTTTGAACCTTGCCTCCATTTTTAATCTTCTCTTATAAATGTCTCAAAGACAAAGATGGCCCAGGGTTGGCTCCAGACTAATTGCCAGAACTCAGTTTTAGATTTGAGGAATGTCAGAAGAACAATCATCTTAGATATGTTTCTAGACTATCACTGGACCTTCCACTAATATTTAAGGCAGATGGACAAAAAAGCAAAACTTCCAAACCTGTAATCCTGACTTTTTTAGAGAAAAATCCATTTTGATGCCAGTTTTGACACGCTAATTAAGCCACAGTAAAACCCCTTCTTAGCTTCTAAAACCTGGTTGAGCTGTGATAGAAGAAAATTACAGAAATGTATTTCCAAAGATCCTTCAGCTTGCATAAAAGATAAAAATAATGTGAATGTATGGAGTTAATTTAACCTACCCTGGGCAAACGCTATCTCTATCAGTCTTGAATGGTTAATCCATAGACAAGCCTGCTAATGAGTCTGCTATTCTGCTGAGGTTAATGAGCCCTTGAGCATCTGGTGAAAGCACAGACACTTAGCAATAAATGTCTTTTATTCAAACCAGCTCACAGGCTAGGCAGCAGCTGATTCTCCATTTTTACTATATTGTTGCCATAGTACCTTGCATGCCCGCTCTGAGCATGCATGTGCTGGTTATGTTGGTTAGGAACAGATTCCTTCACCTGTATGCTGAGCTCAATGATAAGGCCTTATGGACTGGATTTGAACCACAATGTCTTCTTTCAGGTCTTTATGGCTTAGTAATGTATGCATGCATGTCCACAAATCTCCTCCTCAAGCAAGATCAATTCAGTTCAACCATCAAAGGTGAAACAGGACAGTCAATGTAGCAGTAAAATAGGGTCTAGAAAACTATTTTCTCTTCCCCATTAGCAATACCAAGATAGCCAAAGACATGCATACTAGAGCAGTATTCCTGCCTGGCATTCATTGCTTCCAGGATATGTTTACTCCTAGAACACAAAGTACGTATGGGAAGTGCAGGATTTTAAATTGCCTTTGTGCAACTGGAGGAAGCTGTACCTGAAAAACAATTAATATGTAATGAAAGAGTAGGGAGAGAGGAAAAAGAAAAGAAATACTTTTGCTCCCCCTTAATGGATGATGGAAATGAAGTTCAGAAGGAAGTAAGCACATCATCCATTTTCAGCTACTTTAGCATCTAACTTGTATGCTCTGAATTGCCCCCTGGAGGATCCTACTTCTTGTCATTGGCTGTATGTGGAAATTGCCTGCCTTACTTATTACCTTTGGACTCTAAATTGTAGCTAAGATAAACCACCACAGCAGCCTAAAATAAATGTTATATACATAGACTTCAAACAAGCCAAGGATTCTGTTCCAGAGTGACAGCTGCTTCCCCTGGGAAGACTCTTAATCCTAGTTACTCATCCCACCCTTCTTTCAACACATAAATGTCTCAGCTGGGACATTGCAACTGCAAATGAGGCAGCAACCATGCTGTCATACTTCACAGGCTTGTTCAGGTAAATGGGCTTCCCTTAATAAACTAGGCTGGCACTTGTGACAATCAAGTCTTATCTAATAATGATATTGTGGTAGAACACATAGTGTCAACCAAGCCACAATATCCTTGCCCTGGTTTCTGTTGTACCATACAGGCTGCTGGCATTCATGTAACCTATCTGGGAGGGTTGATATTCTCACATTTGGAAAAAGACTGAAAACAATATAAAAAAAAATCACATTTAACAGAAATCTCATTTTCAATGTAACTTTCACGAATATGTTTAGTGGGGCACATGGATCAAACTTCTGACCCTAGACTAAGACTTAGATACGTATCACATTTCTAAGCACATCTGAAGATAAGAGCCATCATTTAACTCCATGGTTTTAATCCAAGAATCACCTCAGTTTTCAAAAAAGCATATATTAAGTTCCTAAGTAAGTACACAATGTAACTGAAAGCTAAAAAAGAGCATCATTTAGAATAATATGCAACAAAAATGCAGCTATTCTTGGAGTGCTTTAAGTTATTTAAGTGATGTGTAAAGAGTGTCCTAACTCATCCAATAAAATGACTTACTGGTCCCAAATCATCAATCATTTATATTATACTTCAGATATTTTTTGCATTTTTTTTGATGTTGTGAAGTGCTTGAGTTGTGTCTTTCTGCTGTGAAAAGCAACTCCTTATAAAATGATCCAGGAAACTATCAGAATAATGTGTGCATTTCCAAACAGGAAGTCTTAACTGTATTCCTTCATTATTTAGCTTGAGGGTAGAGATCCCAAAGCCTGTCCTCAAATGATCTTCATCTGGGTCAGTTGGCCTAATAATCGCAGTTTGTTATTCACTACCCAATTTTAATTAATCTTCTTTAACTTAAATCGCCATTAAACTGCTCTAAGATTTTATTTTTCATTGAAATTGAGTTAGCCTTATCTGAAATGAACTGAAACAGGTACTAAATTGGTTCTTCAGCATTTTCTGAGAGCAAACATTTTGAGATGGGACTGATACTATATGGAATGGAATATACTTTTGGGAATTCCCTTTGGAGACTTCCAATCAACTGTCCTGGCTATGTCTGCTCCCAAATCCTTGCACACCACTTTCTTAATCACTTTGGGGATAGAGTGAAAAAAATAGAAAGCTTTGAGGATGTGCAAGCATTGTTCACTAACAGACAAAGCATTGCTGTATTATCAACAATAATAAATTACGGGTTTATCCACAAATCCAAAACTTGGAACCATAAAGGCTCCTATGAAGAATGTTAACTGCATCACAGCCCCTTACAATCACAAAAAGAAATAGTGAAAGGTTTTTGTACAAATACAGAGACATATATTCAATTATGTCTGTGTCAAATAGTTTCCTAAATAACCTACATTCCTCATCCCTCAAGCACAGCTATTTTCATGATTTTCTTAGTGACCTAATGCTTTTGCTCATACAGTAGCACAGAACTTACCCAGCCATGTGGGTATAAAAATCTACCCGCACTGTTACAGATGCAGACCTAAGGCCAGTTTGATGCTATTTTTAAACAGCAAAATATATAAATAGGCCATCTGATATATCACACATTAAGTAATTCAGGACATGTTTGGCCATAGATGTACACTTGGATTGCTTTTATTTATTTACATAACCATTTCAGAATAAAGACATGGCTCGGTGTCATCTACTGTTTCATTCCTAGCAGCAGTAATGGCGTGCTTTCACATGATTTTCCCTTAGATCCATTGACAAAATATGGAAGATGATTTTAAGAAGATGATTTCTCTAGACACTGATTGATTTTGCCATAATTTAAAGTAATGTTTCATCTTGCTAGGATTTTATTTACACATCTCAGTTGGCAACACTTTCTCATAAACACAGACAAAAGCATGCAGAACA
Source organism: Nicator chloris (assembly GCA_013400495.1). NCBI lineage: Eukaryota > Metazoa > Chordata > Aves > Passeriformes > Pycnonotidae > Nicator > Nicator chloris. Next base: position 29,028 of record WAAE01021056.1, read on the forward strand.
GTTTTATGATAGTCTGTGGTATCTTTCCATTGCTCTTTCAGAATGATGTTCCTATTTCAGAGGCACTTAGGGGCAAAGTGTTCTGTGAAGGCTGATTTAATCCTCTGTGCTGCCTTGACAGGCCAGTACCTGGGCTGCTCTGACTATCACTTAGATCTTTCAGATACACTCTGCAGTCTTTAAGGTTTAGGAATACTCACTTGATAGTAACATTTTTTCAGTTTTGACTGCTGGGGATGAAACTTAGAGTTTCCACACTGCAGTATGTGCTAATAAATTGCCATTGTAGAATATGTGATTATTTTCATAAAGGAGAGGAAGTGCTGTCTTTGTTTTCAGCTGTTAGGAGTAAAAACTGAGATAGCTCTTTGTGTCCTCATAAGTGCTTTCCTTTGCAGAGGATACAGTACCTGGAAAGGACGAAATATTTTTAAGTCCTTCAAATTAATACAATGTATTTTTCCAGAATTAAACAATCTGTTTACAAAATCACAAACATTTGATTATCATATCAATGGCTGATTTTTAGCAATCTTGTCCTTGGGACAACAATAGGTAAAGTTTAGGTGTTTCTACTCTATCAAAACAAAGCCTTTTATTATACTTACAGATAAGTATATCTACATTTCTTTGCGCTGATTTTGCAGGAGATAAGATATATCCTAAAATTACACTACTATACAAGATGTTAGGCTAGGATCCTAGAAGCACCTGTGTGCAGTGAGCTGTAATAACAGATACCTATGTAATACACGTGTTCCAACACTCGGCAGTTCGATGGTTCCTAGATCGCATTCCTTTTTTTATAGTGCACAAACATACGACATGCACTTTGCAACACACACGGACAGACACGGACCAAGCTTTTCAGGAGTACCTGATGATCTCAATGCCTGCATTTTCTGCTACTCAGGTTCAAGAAGCATTAATGAAGCAATGCTCAGGAAATGCTCAGTCTCAAGCCTCTCTAAGGTGTGCCAAACTGAGCACCCAAAAAAGAAGCACTCAGAAGACAGTCATATGGGGGTTTGACAGTGCCATGGGACTGAGCCTCATCCATGCTTACATCATGTGTGAGTAGCCTCACTGAGATGTCCCACTGGTGAGTCAGGGACACTGGTGACTAGGGGGGTCAGACATCTCTACTTTTTAACCTGTCCCTGACTTTCTTCATCCAGGGCCTTTGTAAAGGAGGTTTGTTTCAGTTGGTTGCCTGCATTTATGTCTTGCATTCCAAAACTGAGATGTTAAGTTTTTTACTTTCCAACCTGATTTTCCATCATCTCTGAAGGTGGCTTCTTTAGCCTTCCTCCACTGATAACAGAATGACTGCCAGTAAATTCACTGTCTCCTCTCCTGCTGCCCTTCACACTCAATTGATCTGGGCCTGAATGTGCACTACAAACAAAGGGAAACTATTAAAATTTTCTTTTCCAGGCACCACAATAAAATGAAGTACAATAGTTCCAACCGTTAATTTGGCAAAATAGACAAATTTACTTTAAATTGGAAGTAGAATTTTTCCTCTCCTAAAGGAAAAAAAAATCTTTGTTCATGTCTTTGCATAGATTTAAGTATCAATGTGGCACAAACACATTTCAGATTAAAAACAACTGAAGTGCAAGAACTAAAGAAAAGTTCAATAGCAATGTAAGTACAGCACAAACTTCTGCATAATACTTAGCTGTAGTAGACCCTGCATATTTACACAATGAACAAATCTGGTTTTCTCTCTTTAAGGTAAAGAAGTGGAAGGACATAGGAATCAGTCATTTTGGCACTGGGTAGCCTAGTCTCTGGAGATCTTCTCAGAGTCAGAAACATTCAAGTCAAGCATCAGGGAGAGGGGCAACACACCTTCCATGGAAAAAGCACAAAAAAGTGCAGAGAAGCTTTAGCCTACTCTGATTCAGAGAGGACTTTTCTGCTTGTACACAAGTGGTCAGTGGGACTGAAGACATTGGTTACAGCTAGAAAGTGGCAGAAACTTAGTTTTATGAAGTGATGCCAAAAGGAGATGTGTAGCCCTTCTATATTTGTCTGGCTGCTTCTGAGTTTGTGTCATTGTATGCAGTAGTGCACTTACTGGGGAGCAGTTACTCTGCTCCACTTGTTGGCCTCTGGTCCTAGCAACAGTGGTAAAATTATCTTTGAACAAGGTCTTTTTATAGGAACCATGAATATTTTTTATCCTATAATCTCTGTACAGAAAAATCTCCCATCTGTGAATGATTTGATTTTCCAATATGTCTTTTTTACTTGATAAAGGCAGGAGGTTTCTTTTAGCCCACCAGGGCTGACAACTACTGTAGCATTTCAAGATACGCTTTTGACAACGATGTTTTAGCAATTAAGGGCCAACAGTGCATGACTTATCTCTTAGTCTTACTTTTTCATAATCGAGCCTGAGGTGGCAATGTTTTCTGTTAGCTTTTCGGGGACTTGATTCTCTCTGGGATCACACTTGCTCTGGGCTTCATGCCCCTGCAGGCTGACTGACATGGGTGCATGGTCGTCCTGTTATTTTCTAGTGTGTGCTGTAACCAACCATTTCCAAACAAAGCAGCGTGTGCTAATGAAGGACATCTGCAGTTTATAAAAAGACATTTTCTGAGGCAAGATCAACGCTACACCCGTAAAGTGACAGGCAGGTTAGAGCAGACACTGTAGATGTGTCCCCTGGGGCATCAAGCATTGACCTGACGTGGATCACACACTCTACAGCTTAATCATAGAATCATAGAACAGTATGGGTCAGAAGGGACCTCTAAATGTCATCTAGTGACATCCCTCTGCAACGATAAGGGACATCTTCCACTAAATCAGGTTGCTCAGAGCCCCATCCAACGTGACCTTGAATGTTTCCAGGAATGGGGCATCCACCACCTCTTTGGGTTACCTGTGCCAATATTTTGCCACCCTAAATATAAATAATATCTTCCTTATATCCAGTCTGAATCAACACTCTTTTAGTTTAAAACCCTTTCCCTTTATCCTATTACTTATCCCTTGTAAAAAGTCCCTCTCTGACTCTCTTGTAGCCCTCTTCAGGTACTGGGAAGCTGCTCTAAGTTCTCCCCAGATCCTTCTCTTCTGCAGGCTGAATCAGCCTCAACTCTCTCAGCCTGTCTTCATAGGGGAGCTGCTCCCGCCTGCTCGCCATCCTCGTGGCCCTCCTATGGATTTGCCCGGACAGGCCCATGTCTTTCCGGTGCTGAGTACTCGGCAGGCCTGCTTTGGTCCCGGGCTGGCTGTGCCCACCGGAGCGATCGGAGTCCTGGAGAAGACACACGCGATGCCTCCCCAGGCCTGGTGGGGCGGGCAGCTCCCAAGACACACACCCCGCGTCCCCCCATTCCCAGACTGCTACCCCGCTTGCCACACGCACGCCCAGACAAGGGACTTTTTTTAGGACGAATCAGCTCCTGGGGGACATAGAATTCCCCGCTCGAACTCCAGAGGGAGCCCGGGGCTCTGCTTTGGCGAGCAGCAGAGCCGGCGGCGGCAAGGCCTCGGTGCCCGTCCCCGCCGCGGGACGGCGCGGCCGCCGGCGCTCAGAGCCCGTCCGGGCGCGGCCTCAGCGAGCTGTGCTCGCCTCCCCGTGGAAAAAGAACGGGGCAACACCCGCGGGCAGACCCTGCCACGGGCAGAGAGCCGTGAATATGCAGGGTTGTACACCGCGGATTTAGTTGCCCTCTCGAGTCTACTCCCGGTCTCGTTCTGCTCGTTGCGCATTAGCCAGCTCTAATCATTAAAGTGTCATTAGCGTGTTTCGCGAACAAATGAAACCGCGGGGGGAGCTGCTTCAAGCTCCCTGAACCTAACGCAGCGAGCGGTGAGATGGCTGGTCTTAATGGAAGCATAAACTTCTGCAATAGCGTGGCAACTTCTGCTCTTTTGTTTTCCCTGTGAGGTAAACAATTTCTGTCTGATTTTTATCCCTGGTGCAGATTCCTGTAAAACCTGAATACAATTTGCAACGCTCATCTGTCTGCACATTTTGTAGCTTTTATGGCAGTATGTTTTCATCCGCAATAGCTTCAAGCTTTAAACACCAGGAATGGAAACCATAAGAAGAAAGAGATATGTGCGAGAAATAAATCTGAAGGATAGAGTTTGTGGAGTTTTGTTTTAATTTTATAATCATTCCATGAAGCAGGACTAGGGTTAACAATCTAAACCGAAAGCATACAAATGAGGTATGTCTCAATGTCATAATATCTCATATTCTTATTAAAATCTTCGATATTGTGTTCTTTTGTGACTAGGACCAGAGGGTTCAGCCTGCTAAGAAAGAAAGATATCAGTAAAAGTACTCATCTCCTTAATGAAGTGTATTCCAAAAAGATAATTCAGGTTCACACAGAGCTAAATATGCCTTATATTCAGTACCGTCATGGCAGGTTAAAATATAGTTGAGATTACTAAAGCGCAACAGAGTAGGAACAAATCATCCTTATCAATTCAAAGCCATCCTTTCTTTCACTTGGTGGAAATTGAGGAAGAATCAGAATTAATTGGCATCTGGACCAGATGCAGAAGATGATTCCTTGAATTACATCACCTCCATCTTATCTCTAATCTTTTAAGCCTTTTTTACCCAAAGGGCCTTTTCAGACATGCTAAACTGGCAGTATTATAAGGCTGCAGCAGGACAGTATTGCTATTCTAATGATTTATAACCAAATACTTTACTTATTAGCAAAGGCTAATACTGGATCCATCAGTCCAGACACAAGTAAATTAGCCATTAACTTTCTGACACCTAGCATAAAACAACCAGTTAAGTCTAGCCATCCAAGCAATTAATTTAGGTTCTCTTTGTGGACACCGTGGGGATTTTAAAGTGGGCTGAAACTACTTGTGTATCTCTGTTGACTAATTTATATTAAATGCCCATTATTTAGACTATTGAAGCTAGGAAAAAATTAACTCTCCTCTCTTAGCTCTAGTAGGAACCAATTCCACACAGGTACTTAAGTGTCTGTTCCTAGTGGTTTCAGTGGAAGTTACTTTAAGTTCTATGCCTAGGCAGCTCCCACATAACACTTTTCACCTTTAGATTATAAATGATTTCACAGAGAAAAACATCAACTTTGTTACTAACTTTGATATTGGGAAACTAAGGTACAAATTAAAATTAATTCTGTAAAATCCTGTGAAGAGGGGATTGAAGATTCCTGTGAAGGGAAATTATTTGATCACTCTCCTTTCCAAAACACAAGAGCATCCAGGGGAACTGGCATACAAGAGATCCAAACCGGGAGTGGGAGCTGCATGCTGGCAAGTGAATCACTGCCAGGGTGCAGCCAGGACTGCATCACAGCAGGAGGGAAGCTGAAAGTGGAGGGTAATAGCAGGACAGGCAGAGGCAGTGTCCTCACTGGCAGGAAGACAGCCCCTTCCCTTAGTACACAAGTAGAGCAGCTCTGGGGAAGCCAGGGTCATCTCAGAGCCCAGAGACTACCAGACAGGCATGCAGTGATGAAGCAAATCTGAGGATATTCAAGGCAGCAAGCCAGGGCCAGAAGTTCTGATGATGCACTGACAAGTATTCCCTTGCACCATACATAAGTAAACTGAGGACTTGTCCCTGTCACTTCATAGTACAGATGGTAAAAGTTTAGCTAGCTTAAAACACTGACAGGCAAAATTCATGGGGTTAAAAAAAAATGTTTCAAGAGCTGTTAAATTTAGCACTCCCATCTTCAGTCTTCAGTGGAGGAAGCCTTGGCACTTTGACTTACTGGACCCTTATTGGAGTGGATTCATTCAGGAATATCAGTTACACATTTATCCCAATCCTAGTCTTCCCTGGGCTCCTGCCATCAGAACACCACTGCATAACCAGCCACCACTCAATAACAGCACCAGTTTGGCCAGGCAGGCAGAGCTGTGGCACAGTACCCCGGGTGCATGGCCTTGGCACAGCTCCGAGGTGGCTGCCAATGCCTCCTCGCTCACCCGGCCCGTAGCTCATGATCCACTGTAACTCAACTCCTTCATTGTCCTGAGGAGAGGTGCTTCAGTAATACCTGCTCTACAACCAGGCTTCACATTCTGTGTTTGGAGGGTTTAGTCTATTCTAGCTACTGGGGTTTTCTTCTTGTGTTTAAGGCTGTTTTGTCTGCCTGCGGTGATGACAATTGCACAGCCAAACTGAAATGTTGATATATCTACATTAAGAAAATGTAGGTATCTCTTTTTTACCTAATTAAACCAATTTGTTTTATAGTTATGATCCCACAATACTGCCTGCCTATGAAAATGCATCTAAACTTACCATGGTTTTAGTCTTTATGCATTTATTTGGTCTATTTTTTTGTTTGTTTTTTTGAGGGGGGCACAACTGTGTTCTTTTAGCCCTTTCAGTTCTTTCCAAATCCATTCACCAGATACAACTACATCTGAAAGTCAGGAATAAGTCCAAAACCACTGCATTTTTACAACAAATAGGGACTGAAAAGACAGTTTGGAAACAGGGGAAAGGCTGCAGTGCCAAGTGCTTCACTGCTTTTCTGGTGGCTCCATATTCTTCTGGTTTTTTGCCATCTAGAAAGAGTGATCAGGTTGGATTTCTTTCATAGGTTGGATCTCTTTCATTTTTGTTCTTTTTTTAGGTTGTGTATTTGTAAAGAGAGATTCTAGAAATTGTAAATGGATATTCTGCTCCACTTTCCAACCAACTAAATTTAAAAAGCTGCCTTCATCAAGAGAGGCATCGTTTACAGAAATATCACAGATTTAATTGTTTTATGTATAATTCCTTTCTCAAATCAGAAGAAGGCATCTCAAAAGATACTCTAAATACTCTCATCTATTTTGCTGCCAAGGCAAGTTTACTTCTACCACATATTTGCCAGTGCAGTACTCAAATAACAGTGCTGGGAGCTGCTTCTGTCACAACCATGAAGCATCACTCACTCACTCAGCAGTGACACCTTCTGCTCCCTATAGCCTAGAACAAGATTCTTCCAGGCTTCCCAGTAGATAGTTCAACCAAGTAAACTCAAAATAACAAGTATTTCTCTGCAACCCACACAGCTGCTTCTTGTCTTTTTTTGTTCTTTTTTTGTTCTTTTTTTTTTTTTTTCTCTTTTGGTATAGCTCCTGTCAGGACCAAAACTGGGGATTACAACAAATTGTGCAGAACTGGACTTCATGAGGTCCTCAAAAGACTACATCTAAGAGGTCTGCAGGCCACAGGAGAAAATGCAGTGCTAATAAAATCCTTCACCTGGAAAGAGATCAAATACAACACGGATCACGGAACTACTTCAGTGCTATCCCAAAATTACTTTTGCATGTAGCAATGGCAGCATGAATTTTTAGGAAAAAAAAACCTGGAGGAGATGCATGTTTCATCAATGAACTTATTAAGTTAGTAATTTTCATACTCACAGGAAACTGGCATTGGTTGCCTGCGTGTCTTCAAATGCTTGTTGTTTTATTTAAAAATGTTTGTGAGTCCTGAACTTCACATTATTCTTGTTTCTCATTATCAGTTAATTGCCATCATTAATCATTGTTTTCTTGATTAAAAAGTAACAGTCAGTTCAATACCATGTGATACGGATGACTAATCACAACTCAGGAGTAATAAAGAGTTGAAATAAGTGTTCACGAACAAGTTGTCATCTGTAATTTGTCCTCATAAACTAGTTGGCAAATACTTATGTGCAATGAATACTTCTATACAAATTAAGATGAGCTTGAATATGATTTATAAACAGGGAAAAATAGTTGAATTCATCTCATATTTCATTTGCAATAAATAATTTGGACAAATACAATTATCAGAAGGGGGAGCAGAAGGCCTTTATGGAAAGTATCTGCAATGCAAATGAGTTGAAAATCACTTTTGTTATTGCCTTATGCTATCAAATTTTTAAAGTGCCAGGTGCTGATGGAATTTAGCAACACCGTTCCATAACCCTAACAGCGCTCCCTCTTGAGAAAGTTTTGATAGATTTTTTTTTCTCTCATTTATTTCATTACTCCTTTTGCCGCTTCCTCTTTCTCTTGTAGTCATAGGGTGGTAGATGGACTCCATGCAGACTGTGCTGCCTATTGCTCCAGTGTACTTAGTTCCACCAGTATTAAATCATTTTTGAGTGGGATTCAGTTATCTATATTAAGGCATCATCTGTGGCAATCTGAGATTCTTAGATGGGTATAGCAAATGAGACAGAGCCTGTGGAGAGCTCATTGCCTGTTGGAGAGCAGCTGAAGGCCAGCCACAATACCTTAGGCTTCTCAGGTGCTAGTAGAAACCTGCACAGGGGCAGCTGATTGGAAGGAGAAACCTTCATTGCCTGTAATGAATCTCAGGAAACCTCACTTACAAACCTAATCTTAAGTGGCCTAATCTGCATCAGTACCCAGCCTCCAGAATAAGGTGACATGAAACTCACTCAGAGAGACTCCCACCTCCATGCCATGGTGTTGTGTTTTTACGTGCCACCTAAAGAAGTGTTCTATCTCTGTATTTTCAAAATGGTGTGATTTTCTTGCATTCATTCACACCTCAGTTAGCCATCTAAATTCACTGATTACACAGGTTTTTTACTTTTCCCCAAATGGATCACTCTTTTTTCCATTTTATCTTTTCCTTGACTATATGTCAGCATTCTGAGAGCCATTTTTTTTCCTCTATTCACATGAAGACTGAGCCCATTTCCATTCCCATCCTGGCATAACAAGGTACTGTGGAAAAAAAGCTGTCTATGTAGTCTCTTAGAACACTATTTAATCTATTAGATAAGAGCATGGGTAATGATATACCACATGATACACAGTGCACATCTCTGAATTAGAAAAGGACTCCCCAAGAGCTTCCACAATCTAATTGGGCAAAAAGAAGTACTTTTGTTTGTATGGATCCTTACAATAGCCAAATCAAGAACTCACCCAAGTATTTTGATTTTAAAAAAGAGAGTGTTCTAATCCAGCTAACTTGGACGCCTTAGTTGTACCCACATATAAATTGCCAGGTAAAGCAGTTTTTCTGTAAGAAGGTTTTGTATTCACTAGAGAGAAGTAGATGCCAGTTAAGACCTCTTGAGGAAGAAAACTGCTTTCCCAGGAGCAGGCAACTTGTTTTGCTGGAACTGCTCTGCCCCTGAAACCTTCAGGGTCATCTACCTCTGCCCTGTGAGTATCCAGCACTCTTCAGAAACCTACTGAAGCGTGAATGGGATAATCACCCAAAGAGTCTGCGTCAGTCAGAGCCTGAAACAAGCAAGCTGTGTCCCACCTCTCAGATGTGTTCAACAATGCTTATTCTTGTATAGAGGGAGCTGTTACCATCTAGGTAGCTAGTGATAAATTTCTCTTAAGACATTGCTTCCATTTTTTTCACCATGGAAGCAGCAGATAGATTCTGACAACGGCAGCTACCAGGTTTGTGATTTTTTTTTTCCTTTTGAGCACAAGCCCATTTGCTTTGATACATTTACCATTGCAAAAGTGAAAAAGTGATGTGATATCTTGACATTCAGGCATTTAAAAAAACATCCTTCCTCTGACATGTTCTGTTCTATAAAGTTGAAATTATTATCACAAAAAATTTGATTTTCCAGTATGAGCTTTAAGAGAAGAAAAGTATGTGAGTGAGTGTGGGCACAAGTGAGAACCGGTGAGTGTGTATGTGTAATTTTTCTAGTTAGAGATCTCCTGTTCAAAGCTACCTCCAGCACAGTGATTAGCAATACTATCCAAAGTATAAATCAAGAGATACAAATAGAAAGAAAACATCTTGCCCTCTTTGAATAGCTGCTACAGCAGATCTTTTTGTCGGCCTACAAATTACTTTAGTGTTTCTAAGGGAATGAAATACATCATCTTTTACTATTAGCTATTATTGCTACATGCCTGAAGGGATAGTGAGTTTCTATTTCAATTACTCAAGCTACTTTACTGGATATGGATTGAGCCGATTTGACCCTATAAGAACAAATGCTGTTATTACATATAATGATTAAAATCCTGCTTGTACTCAGCTAAAATATAAATCAGCAGTTTGGAGGAACAGGCTTCAAGCTAAATAAAATTGCTTTGGGAGACCAAATAATTCAGGGAATTACCAATGGGCTATTCAGGCTTTCACCTCTATAGCAGGTCACTAATTGGATTTTGACCAATTTCATAGTGGTGATGCGGATTTGGAACCAAAATTATTATGTCTGCTGCACAGCCTTCAGTGCCTAGTAGTCTCCATCAAATTCCTAGAAAGTAACTGTATCAGGATGGGCATGACAGAAAATTACTCACCCAGCCATATTAGGTAGCACAGTAGGAGATGTGCCATATTTTGGAATTGCCTACTTCTCTCCATTAAACAGAGGAAGTATCTAGATTACTAGCCCAGAGCTAGACTGTTTGTTTCTGGATATCTGAAATTAGAGAAAGGTATAGAGTAGCTGGTTGACAAGAGAAATTTTTTTCATACGCAGAAGTTGGATAATGGCCTTTTTCCTGAATTTCTAGACTTCAAAATTCTGAAATTCTTTTCATAATATGAAAAAAAAAAAAAAAAAAAAAAAAGTGTATACATAAAACAAGAGAAATACTGATATCCTCCTTGTCTCACCGTGAAATACTGGTTACTAGTAGGATGCTAATAATTTCAGACTTAGCCTTTGGTTTTCATTTTACTTTCAGGCTAAATTTTAAAAATCCACAGTGATTCAGGATGGAGATGAGGGCAGAATATGCCCCTTCAATATATGGAACACATTTACAGCAGGAGGCGGGTTGGTCCACAACACTAAGAATGTATTACTTCTTTATCTGTTCCATCAGTTGATATGTCCTACTTTCCTCCTTCAATTTAGTACAGACTCATGAGTCAGGAAGGGCCCTGCAGGACTATTTTATCCCAGGGGAATGCCAGGATTTCATATCATATCTCTTCAAGCTCCTTTTGATTATAATCGCTTTGTGATTTCATGCAAAACTTCAGCTCTAGTCTGTATTGTTCATCATATGAAGCTTTACTGGAACTAGCCAACTGGTTTGCTGTGGGGCTTGGTGGGTTTTGTTCAGCTAATGGTAGTTTTGCTTGAAAGCTTGCATCTTGCATAAGCATACTTTGGTACAGGGGCAAAGGGGCTCGCTGAGTAGTCTGAGCCCTCAGGGTGTGAAGGGAGCAAATACCCATGGAATGGTACTTGGTTGGGAAACATTTGGTCAGTGTCTCATTTCTTCTCCATGGTCTGAGTCTGCAACTTCTCCCTGCCAGATGGTGTGTGAGAATTATTTCTGAGCTTCTAGACAAGGACAAAGCATTTGAACTGTTCTGAGGCCATGTCTTTTCTCCAAAACATTTCTAAACAAGGATTTCAGAAGTCTCTGTTGTAAAGGTTGAAGTGGAAATCACTCAGAATTCATTTTGCTCCACATTCACAGAGGAGTTTTTCAGTTGTCTTCCCAACCAAAGCAGTTTAAAGGAACAAAACCAAAAAAATACATTGCATAGTACAAGCAAGCACATATGAACACTCTCAAAACTCAGTACCTGCATGGTAGGTAGACATTCACAGCTGATTGAAGAGGTCCAGCTATAAGCAGCATCCTATTCTAAATAAAAACAGCATGACAATGCAGCTCTGTACAAACATGCCAAACATTCCTCAGGACTTCTGACAGCAGGCAGCCAATTACTTTGAAAAGGATGGGTTCTGTCTTATGACTGCAGCAGCAACACAAATGTATCTCCCTTGATCCCAACATCAAGGTAGAGCTTTGCATTTCCAATATTTGAATTCAATACAAAGCAAAGGTTTCAATGTTTTTTGGTGGTTTTTTGTTGTTTTTTTTTATGGTGAGTGGCAGCTTGTTGGATTTTTCTGCAATCAGATGTAACAGCGGCAGGGTTAAAAGAGGTGTATAAATAATAGATGGTTTCTCTCACCTAAAGAGGGATCTGCCAATTCTTGCCCTCCTTTTAATTTTGTGAAGGTAATATAATTTAAAAGATGACATATTTTTACCCATCAAGTCAGAGGAGAAGGAAGCCTCCAGAAAAACAATGGCTGATGCCATAGCATGACTATCTGACAGGCTTGAAAAGTGACTGTAAAGTTGCCAACACAACAAGCCTTTTATCTTTGATTATAGTACTTGAAGCTTGTGAATTTCATCCAAGGAATAGGAGGAGATATATGATGTCCTCCCACCACATCTTTTCTTACTGTTTTAATTATTTTTTTTAATATATAAATATTCCCAAAATAGTCATCCCTTTTTTTTTTTTAATTCCTCTAAATGAGCTACAGGAATATCATCACTACACTGCTGAACTTGGCTTTATTCCTAACATAAAAATACATTACTCTTTTCAAATGTCTTTGCCTTTATGCCTATTTTCTGAGCAAATGGGCAGCCCTACATGCAAATGAATTTCTCTGGAAGTTTACTCACAGGCCCATTCAATTAATGGGAAAGCTTGACCTGTGTACTAATCTGTACTGACCTGTGCCAAGGTCTTCTTTCTATGTGAGTGCCCACCATGGGGCTGTCCTGAGCAGGCTGTGGCCTTCAGCACTCAAAGGGACACACCCAAGACCCAATTGCAGCCTGGAGTTGTGTGTTACAGTAAGTGGAATATGGTTAATTAAGAGTTTTCCCCTGCTGCTGTGTGAGCGTGGAGCCCATGTGGGCAGCCCACATCTGCTTGCTAAGACTAGAGCACTCTGACAGCTACCAGTGTGCAATTCAGACACAGAAACCTGACCCTGGCTTAGCTTTGGATTTCCCTTGAGGAGAAGGCCTCCACAACAGCTCTCTTCGGCACATCTTATCCTGGAAATGGTAAAGCTGAGTTCAGTGTCTTCCTCAGACTAACAAGGTTTGGATTTATACCTCCCAGAAGTACTGGAGGGTACATGAATCTGCAGGCTCACCTGGGTAGAAAGATGCCTCCACATCTGTTTGAGCTGATTTTTTGTGCAGCCAGGCATGCAGAATTCATGGCACTCGAAGGAAGAACAGCAGAAGATCCCAATTCTGTAGCTGGGAATAAAAACAACTGTTTATCCAGATGTATTTACAGGATGCTGTGTGCACATTCTACCCTACATCGGCACTGAAGGGAAAATGTCATCAAGAAAAAAGAAAGGAGCTTTTTCTTCCCCTGATGAGGCATCTAATATCTAAGCTGGTTACATGCTCTGTCTCACCTCTTCTGACTCTGTAAATTTTTCACACCTGCTTTAGAGAGGAAGGATGTAGGGGATCTTCTTAAGATTATATCTGACTTATAGCAAGGATATGCTTCTCAGCTGTACAATTCCTCATCTTAATCTGAACAATGTGAACATTAATTTAAATCCTTGGTCTTCTACTTCCTGACCAAATGTCCCACATTTGGTGGAGTTAATCACCATCTGCACAATAAATTCCACCAGTTCTTAACTGAGGTCAGTGTCAGCCAAACAACTTAACCTTGGACCCGGCAAACTTAGTCATTAGATGTTATGAGAGAGGATATACATACTTCCACAAGTGGTCTAAGCCAATATAAAGTCTTAGTCCCCCAAAAGACTGATTTCAGCCTGTGCTCCACGTGTCTGTTCTTAGCATGCAGGTGGCCGTATGGTTGTCATCTTGCTGATCTAGCTGACCGTGTGCCGCCACGGAAGTGCCCATGCTCACAGTGACCTTTCATGGGTCCATGTGCCCAGGACAGGAGGGGGAACAAGTAGGAACAGGCTTCCCTTTGTGGCACACAGACTGGCTTAAACTGCCTGTGTCCCATCATTTAATACAAACCAGCAATTATAACCACTGGACCTCCATCACAAGAAGCAGGCACCAAGGGAGTTTGCTCCAAAATATCAGTGACATTCTGGGACATAAGCAGGAACTTTTCAATCAAGTCCAAGCGGCTTAGAAGGAGTTTTCTGTGATCACTGTCCTCAATTTGGCCTTCCTACATAATATTTTAAGTGCCTGGAGCTGTTATTTTGAATTTGAATCCTCTGTGGAATAAGGAGAGTTAAAATGGGATTACTGGCACACTTCATGCATGGCGGCTGTATGCTGAGCTATCGAGGCAACAGGAGAAATATGTGAAATATTCCCTTTCCAGCTTTAAAAGTAACAGTTCTCAGGATAATCTGTGATTTCTTTTACAAGAACATAAGGAGTGCATCACTGAGTTAGACCAAAGGCATGTTTAACCCAGTTCTTGGTTTTGACAGCAACAAATAGCAAAGGCATCAAGAAGACATTAGGAAAGAAAGAAAAAAAACACGTCAATAGCAAGCCTTCCCTGATCAACAGCTTAGGGCTTTCTTCAGCCAAAGGTTATATCAGGGGCTGATGTTTGACTTTCTATAACAACTCAAGTAGGATGCAAGAAATATTTCCTCCCCAAATCTGCCCTCTGTCCATTAGTGTTTAACTCTGGGATCTCCCAGTATCTTTATTGATGAGTTTCATAGTTCAATGATATGAAAATACAGAATTTTTTTTTTAAGTTTCCCAGGCAACCTCATTGGCTGTAACATTAATTATTGTCTATTCACTTTTTCCATGGATTTCACTTTTTTCTATACCCTTTTCCCCAGTAGGTCTGTCCCCACGCTGCAGTATTTCCTTCTACAAAATAGCTGGGCCAGACTTTCAACCATCATTGATAGTGCCTGGGAATATTTTCTACCTTTCTTTTTTTTTTTGGTCTAGGGGTGACGATGAACATCATGCATGAGGAAGAACTGTAAATGATCTGTAACTGAATCCTCACAATCAAGAGCCCTACCCATTCAGCTGCAAATTCAGGCACTCTTTCTGCTCTCACTTCTAGTCCTGTAGCTCTTAGACGCAAATGTTATAAATGCCAACAGATTTACCTCTTCTCTTCTCTCCAATGCCCCATCTGTTTATTTACAGTTTGCCTGGGATCCTCCTTTGGAGTGAAACAACTTGCTGCTAAATTAGTTTCTTCCTACTCTTAGCTCCTCTGGTTAAGACCTCAGCAGTGGCACAGGTGAAACTGCATCAATTTCAGTCCTCCTCTGGTGTTTTAGACAGCACCAGCTATCTCCAGTTTTTATTTCAGATGCTTGAAATACTAGGGCTACAATGAGTCCAGAAGAGCCTGAAAGCCAGCACAGGAGGGCTTGGCACTGAACAATATGAGTGCAGGACATTGGCTTTGGCTTTGACTGCAAGCACCCCTGTATGAGGATGCTGCCATGGTATCAGATCAGGAGCAGAAAGAGCCCTCTGGGAGTGCCTGCTACTGCTTTTTCTCTATGAGGCAAGCTAGATATGAGTCTCTGAAACAGAAGACTGAATACAAGTCTATTGAATCCCAGATTAGTGCTCCAATCTCGAGGTTATTTCTACCTCTCTGAGCTCTGTATTTTGTGAAAGTCCATCCTGCCAGCTGGGTGGCTCAGATCAAGTCTGACAGGCTGACACGAGGATGCAACTGCCTTTACAAGTGACAGACAGACTGAGACCCACAGCCTCTGGGCATCTGTGCAAGCAGATGAAAGAATTTAAACCATGGAGGAAAACAGGTGCTTGCAACTTCTCAGAGAGCTAAACAAACTCAGAGATTGAATCCCTCTGTAAAGAGCTCAGTGCTTAAAATACAAGTGGCAAGTGGTGTCAAACAACCATTTATTTTTTTCTAAAAACTCTCATGACTTTAGAATTGCCCTTATATAAAGGGGAGGGAGGTAGTCTGTCTATATATGTGTACCCATTTACTGTGCACTTAAATCTATTAAATATACATTTTATATTTGTGTACATCTGGTACATATACATGTACAAGTATATATGTATGCATATACAAGTGGGTTTATGTACATAGATACATTAATATGTGTACAATAATAGAATAGACTTTCTTTTTTGACTATTTAAGGCAAGATTTCTGAATGAAAATTAGTGCCAAAACCCTAAGTAATTTTTCTGACTTACTCCCTCTGACTTCTCTTAAACCTCAAGGCTCAACCAACACATACGGTCACAAAACCCTCTATATTCCCTTCACAGAAACTCCAGCCTCATCTTCCTGAAGTCTTCATCTGAGCCATTACATTTTTCTTTTATTTCTTTTTCTGACTTTTTCTTCAATTTCTCTACAGATATTTTAATGAGTTATTATTAGACCTAATTTTTTTTTATCCAGGCTATTCTTCATGTATTTTCCAGAATATTTGCATTTGCGGTTCTGATTTCCATTCAACAATGGCAATTTGGGTTATAAGCTGTGCAATAATGAGAGGAGATACTACATCATCTCTGGATGCCTCATTCCAGTTTTCTAAGCTATGTACTTCATCTCCTTATGCCCTGGAGTCAGTGGAAAAATTAAACCCCTTCCCAAGGGAACAGGGGCCATTTTCTAGAAGTGCCTACCTGTTTTGCATATGCACAGTACCTGCAGAGGTACTGTGCCATTTCACTTAGACAACTACAGTAGGATGCATCAAGCAAAGCTTGACAAGTTTTAGCTAGCCTGATGACAGTAACTTTTATTCTGAACTGAAATCTTAGACTGAAAACAGGTTTAATTAAAACAGTGAGAGCTTGTGTGTAAACCAGCCCTTAGGCACCTTCACAGAGCCCTATAAATCAGAGCCATACAAGACACGTTATGTTCCTGAATGCATCTGCCTGTCAGAGGGAGCCCACCCATGCAGGATATCTTGTAGCATTTTATTCAGCCTAGTTTTAAAAGCCCAAATCATTCCGCCATTTATTCCAACTTGCACAATACACTCAGAGCAAATGCCCTGACTACTTAAGGTCATTTAAAAACCCTACAACACTGTACATAATAATTGCTACCAGCAGTGTCCTTCTCAATTTACAAATAAGATAATTGCAGCACTCTATAAATTCTTTTTAGAGTTTCAGCTTGTTGCAGTGCTTTTATTTATTATGACTGCTAAGATTTTATAATAACACTTTTGTTTTAGTTGTGGCTGTTTGTGACAGAAGTCAAAATATATTGGGTAAGGAAGCAGGTAATGTCATTCCTTTGTAAAGGACTTTGTAAAAACTGCTGCCATGGCAGTGCAGAGCTAGAACTGAATACCAAGGCAGCAGCACAGTTAGGATCATATTTGCTCCACCTGAATTTCAAGACAGCCTAGACCCAGTTATAATGGACAGTTTGAAGTAGCAGCCATGTTCTACTACTGCCATGAATAAACTTAACCATTCCCACAGAAAAAATAGTAACACAGAACAGATGAGAGAGGGCAGACATGATGTCGTCTTTAAATTCATTTGGGGGAACACATCAGGACTGGCCTCCCCATTCCTGAAGAATCAGTATGATCCATTCTCGGTCATCACAGTCCTAACAGCCATTTGGCTCCCAGAAGATCTGCCAGGGACTGGAGTCATCTCACAAGTGGGTTTAGGTAACTCTGCAGCTTCATGGTATCCCTCACCTTTCACTGACACTCAGACACAGACAGGGGAAAAAATACAAAAATTAAGAAAGGTAAGAATGCCATAAGGTACCTCACCAGGTGCAAGTTCTGCAGGAAGGAAAGAATCTCTGCCTAGGAACTAGTCTAAGTTCATGCAACATACACCATACATCTCCTGGGTGGACCCCAAACACTTCTCTACATCCCATTTTCTGGCACAGAATGTAAACACAAACATTTTACTGGTGGACATGTTTGTAGCTGTGTATCAAAACACATCTACAGGGTCAAACTGCACCATAACATATTACTTCTCTCACAAGACTGCCACAAGTTTTAACTCATTTCCACTTGTAAGGGGAAATTTTGGAAAAGCAGCAGTGGAAAAAAAAAAAAACAAAACAAAAAAACATTGATACCACTAGAAAAGAAAAGAAAGGGAGTGCTCTGAAAAAACATGGATGTGAAAAGAGCTGTTTCCAGCAATCATGCAGTGCCTTTGCCATTTATCCACTTCTCTGTCTTCCTCTCTTTCAAGAAGCAGGTGCCCAAATAGATTTGCTCATGTATTCAGATTTCATGTTTCTTTTCAAAATGCTCATCATCAGGCACAAAAAAAAATAGAAAAGGAGAAAAGAAACCACACCTAGGCTTCAGCAAGGCACTGATGAAAGGCTTTTCCTTGATAGTCAGAGAAGGGATACTGAAGGGGGTAATTTAAAAAAAAAAAAAAAGTAGGATGTACTTCACAGTCAGGCTCCAAATAAAAATGGAGTCTGCAAAACCCGAAAGAGAAGAGAGGTTGTCATTTTAGTGCGTCCTGCAGCACTGAACAAGCACAGAAGCCATTTTTCTTGCAAATGCTCAGAGAGGAAATTTTTCTTGCAAATAGTCTCTGAGCCGTGGCTTAAGACAGCGTGTAAGAGTGCATATGTTTGAGTGCAGTCGCTCCAGATTTTGCTTTACTTGCATTGTACCATATTGTGACCTACATTAAATGGTTTCCATGCATTGACCACAGAACAAGCAGGCTCCAGTGTCAGAGCCCAGCATGCAGAGAGCTCCGTTTCATTAAGAAAGCAGTGCAGAATGCTAGGCTTTGCTGTTTGCCATTTTCGAACAGCAACGTACATCTGCCACGGTACAGACACCACTGGGGAATATCAGCTGGGTACTGCAGCACTGTGAGAGGGGTTAGAGGGGTCTGTGCTCCTGCCTGAAGTCCCCATCTCAGCTGACTTCCATCCCAAAGACAACAGTGCACCCCACAGTGCCCTGTGGCAGATCAGATGCTAGCGCCCTGCTGATGTGTCTGCAGAGCTTCCATTTTCCACGGAAGATTACCAGTGGAGGTCAAACACCAAGGGCCCCTCCAAACATGGACCCTCCACGTATTTATTGTCACACATTCACAGTGCCATAAGAGAGGCAATAAACCTCTGCACCTAAGCTGGCTTCCATGGTTCCAGCTTGAAAATGTGTGGGCAAAAGACTTTCTAACCCCTTAAACAGATATCAGGGAGCACATGGCAATAGTAGCAATATCCAGGTGCTAGTCAGCAGAGCTTGTCCATGGATTACTGCAAAGAATTCTAAATCCCAGTTTTACAGAAAAGAAGCCGAGATGGCTAAAGCTAATTGATTTTCCTGCACTGTAGCACAGATATACTAAAAATGAAATATAGTCTTTACTTTGTTTTTTTATAATGGAAAGAAATAAAAAATAAGTGGATGTGGACATGAATATATACAGAATAAAGTGCATATATATCTTGCAGACATACATGAACAAATGAGTAGAAAATAAGCCTGTATAAGAAGAAATGACTGTGTAAATTTAGAAAATGCCAGCACTAAAATTCCGCCTGTAACCTTATAGCACTTTAAAGATGCAGTCTCCCATTGCCACAGAAAATACTAGATTTTTCTCAGATGTCAATAATGACTGTAACTAAGAGTAAATATGGCTATAAATACCATATATGTGCAAAGGATCAGATGTGGAATTGCATAAATAAGTTTAACAATAACTCTATTTGTTCCTAAGTACTGACTTTGCAACCTTATTGTTCATTAAATGTGTATGCTAAACACAGACAGGATCACTTTCTGTATTTACACAAATGTACTCATCACTTTTCTGGAATCAGTACCTTTTGGGACAGACTGGAAATACAAGGTCACCAGCAGCTATGTGATATGCAGCTGTTCAGCTGTGTTACTTATCTCTGTATAGATCCAAAGCCTCCTAAATGTGGTCTGTGGGATAGTTTGGGTCACTTTCTTTGTCCAGATGGTCCATCTGACATGTCCCTCGTCACACAGGGTACCGTATGCTGGGGTATGCTCCGAGGACTTGGATCAGATGTTATCAAGCCCTCATGGTCAGTTTGCTTCTGCAAAGTAAAAACAAACACCAGCATGTCCATTTGGACTCAGCTGTGGTATTTCTATTTACCACATCAACTCCAGGCAGCCATCATAATTAGCAACCTCATGAAGCTTGTGCAGCATTTGGCTTCCTCCTGCCTGTTTGACTCTGAGCAAATGGAAGGACATTTTTTGTGAGTGGAGCAGACGGGGAGCAGCTGGGGAGGTGTCTGCATTCCCACCTTCATACAAAGGTTCAAAGCTGCCTTTCTCCACCTCACCAGCTCAGTTCCTATGATGACCCTGGACCAGACACAGGGCATCTCTGTGAATACAACAGTCATAACCTGCTCTTCTCTGCAGCATCCAGATTCCTACACTGCCATGCTCTGGACACTGTCTGCAATGCCAGACATTTGATTTTACAATTTTATCATTCCTGACTCTCAAAAAAAAAGACTGGCTTGAGCTCACTTTAACCCTGGGAAAATTCCTTTTACTCTGCTGGTGCTTTTTGCCAGCCACTGTAGATAGGGAGCAGAGAACTTGATCTGCAGAGTGTTGTCTTTCAGGCCAGGAAGGTGCAAAATGCCCTACACAATCAAAACCTCTGGAAGCAGATTGTCCTGTTCCAATGGTCCAGTCTTTCTGCTGCTCATTATAGAGATTAACTGCACTCCTTTTTCACCAAGGAGAGCATTAAAAAAAAGATGTTTAATTTGTAGCAAAGACTAATTTTACATTTAAGAAGGCATTGCAAACGAAAGAGTAGTAGCACATCAGAGTTTGCTGCAAGGGGCAATTGTGAAATCTAGGATTTGTAATGGCTGAGCAATGGAGGGTTTGTAAGAGTTGAGAAGACAACACTCTGTCACCAAAGGTTTAAGTACACCCAATCCTGCCTTACTGCAGATAGTGGCAATAAGCGATTTTTGAGGACCTTTTCTGTCAAAAATTTCTAACATTTTGTCATCTTCCTATCTGTAAGCTTTGTTTAGCTGATCCTGATGAATTTAGCAGAAAGTTTCATCTGTGACACCACCCGCTCCTTGTTCCACAGTAGGCATGAAAACAGAATGCCCCACAATTCAAACTCATCACTAAAATAATGCATCTATCTCCTACGCAGCATCAGTGTGAGGAGGAGAAATTCCTAATGAATGTCTCCAAATCCCCAGAGGATGTCAGAAACAACACTAGCCCATTTTTCTTCCAAGCCCACATAAAACTGAGAGGCTATGGTTCTGCAGGGAAGTGGGAAGGATATATCTGTTTAACAAGGACAAGCAGACCGTAGAAGGTAGAAAGTAGGGAACAAAATAAGCTTTCAGCAGTGTAATTTGTGAGAAATCTGTGCTGTCAGGAACTTGAAGAACAACATACGGGGACAGCTTCTCCATGATGCTCAGAGAATGGAGTGTTAATCAGAAAAGTAGTTGCAGCTTGCCAGCCAGTCACTGAGCATTGCATGTGTGAGAGTTTGGGACAGTTTTTCTGATTACAAAATCCACTGATAACTTTCACTACATAATTTTACAGCAACATCCCAAATACGACACGGAGCAAGTCCAGCATAGCCGTACCAAAATATTTTGTCACATATAAAACCTCCATCTCTCTCATAAATTCCTTTCCACCACCAGCCACAATCTGTAACTCCCGATTCTGCAATCAACAGACTGTGGATATGCTCAGTCTTGTTTGACACAAAATACTCAAGGATGAGCATTCTTGCTAGGATGCTGACCTTGAATTGCAGAAAAAAAATCATATTTTAGTATTTACATAGACAGACCCTTGTTGACTAAGGTGAGAAGAACACTGAGACTATAGCAGTAACATGAGAATATGGATAATCCTGCAACATGTCTTCAAACTGTACAATGCAGTTAAAATTTAATAGCTATACATCAGTGTTTACATAAATCACAGGAGTAAATAAACCAGATCTTTCTCCCTTTCTATCTCAAAAACAGAAAAATTATCTTATTACTTATAACTACACCTTCTTTGCAAATCCCATATGCCCTCTCTCCCCCCACAGTGTGTTTCCTCAGGAATGTCTCTTTCCCTGTATTTCTTCAACAGTGCCCCAAGGTAGAGTAATTATTTTTCCTCAAAGCAGATGAAGATATAATGATGGCTTTACTATACACAGAAGCGATACTGCAATTTCTCTGTCATTTTCAGGATGTTAATAATAAAAATACATACTTCTACTGCAACCATTATGCCACTGCCTCTTGCCTGTTCTTCAGCCCACTGTGTGACAGGCTGATTTACATATGATTCCCAGCAAGAAGAAAGAGCAAGGAGAAGTTGTAAAATGCAGGTATGAAATCTGAATTTTCGGAAATTTTTATGATGACAGTGAGTCCTTGCAGACTTAGAAAGACTGAGGTTTCTAGCAGTTGGGATTGCCAGGCAGAAGTGAGTTGGCTGCAGTAATCAACTCACCATGCATTTGTGGGTCACTGCATATCAAGCTCATAACATTGAAGGTCAAGCCAGGAAGTCAGGGCAGCAAACCAAGGCCAGCGTCAGCAAAATTAGGGACTGCAGTTTAGCTAAAGCAAGGATATAGGACAAGTACGGAGTTTAAATTCTCTTTGGGAGCAACCTCAGGAGGCTGTCAATCTGAACCCCTGCTCCAAGCATAGCCAACTATGGTGTCACAGAAAGTTGCTTGGGACTTTATCCAGTCAGATCTTGAAAATGTACAGGGATGAAAACTGTACAGTCTCCCAGGAAACCTCTTCCACTGCTGGACTGTCTTTATGGATTCTCCTTACATACATTCTGAATCCATGTTTTTTCACCACAAGCCTATTTCGTCTCATCCTATCCACACACATTACTATGAAGACCCTGGCTCTGTCTTATCCATGCTTCTCATAGGTGCTGAGGGTTCTGTAAGATCCCCACACATCCATGTCATCTCCAGGCTGAACGAGTCCAGCTCTCGTAGCCTCTCCTTACAGAGCACATGCTTCAACATCTGACCATCATAGCAGCCCTGCTGAACTTTCTCCAGTTTGTCAACTACTTGCCTGTACTGGGACCCCAAAAGAGGTTGCTGTACCTAAATGTGATCTAATGAGTGCTGAGTAGGGGGAGAAGGTCACTTCCCCCAGTTTTCTGTCTCCACTCCTGTTCATACAGCCAAGGAGGCTTTTGACCTCTGTGCTGCAGGGCTGGTGTGCAGCCTGCTGTCTGTCAGGTCCTCATTTCATAGGGCTCCTGTCAGCCCATTCCACCAGCCTGCCTCTGTGTATCTCTGGCAGCTCTGCCCTTGAGTATATTGACAAGTGCCTCCCAGTCAAGCTTGACGAGTTCATCACCTCCTCTAGGTCGCTGATGAACATTTTAGATGAGTCAGGACAGAGCAGAACTGATAAACCTCACTGAAGATGTGGTGGTACAAAGGAAGACCACATAGTTCAAGGAACTCTGAGCATCCCCTGTAGTTGATCCACACCTTGGAGAATTGAGGAACTGCCTGACAATCAAATGACAAGCAAAAAAGGAAAACAGGATAAAAGGAAGACAGAAAAAGGAAAAAGAAGAGAAGGAACAACACCCAAACATTTGGGTGAAGAGGTCAGAAATAAAGAAGCAGAACGTGCGCTCAAAGAGATCGTCAGACAGAACAAACAGAAACCTGCCACCATGCCCAGGGGATTTTGTACCACACCTGATTCAGTTAGCATTAACTCAGTGCATATTTTTTCTGTCACCATGGCTTAAGTATAGATGTGATCTCCAAGCAGACTTTATCACATTTTCCTGAAAACACTGATGAGTTTCATTTGAAGGTCACTTTTTGAATATTTACAAAGTAGCATAATGGTAAATGACTTCTAAAACCAGTGGCCTTGTATATACAACTTCTTCTATTCACACTCATGACAGAACATTTAATCTTGAAGATCAGGAGAAAATCCTCCACTGGTCTCAGGTCCATATAAGACGCTTTTATTTCATTGACTTTATAAATGTCTGAGTTTGGGTGAGCTCATGATTTGAGGCTCCTTTTATAGTCAGTAGACAGAAATGAGCACATCCAGAGAATGATTTATTAGAGCAGCCTTAAATGCAAATCTCCTCTGGAGACTTCAATTTCTCTCTTCAATTTCAGTGAAGGGAAGGTCGTGTCTAGCTCAGACTTGGTTGCCTAACTTGGAGCAGAAAGCAAGAATCCTTCCTCCTGTAATTACACAGACCATTGGGAATCTCACCTGAGCCTTGCTGAGAATAGCTGATCCCTGTGGGAACATGATTTTTATTGCATAAGACTATAACAGGATCTAAATCCTCCCGTCTGCTTTTTTTCATTACCTTTGTTTGACAAACACGGTTCTAACATATCAAGTCTTAGAGATAGTGGGGAAAAACTTGAGGAAAGATGTTGTTGTGCAAGCAGCACATTTCAAAAATTAACACCAGAGGTTTCACTATAGCAAAAAAAAATATCCCTGGCTCTTCGTATCATAGCAACAACTTGCATCCCGTGCTTGTAGAGAGGCAAAAGGATGGCAAAGGCATTAAAATCACTCATGAAAACTTTAACATGATGATTTTCATTCATTTTTGATTCTTTGTCAGAAACACCCATGCAGAGACTATATCACGTAGATGCTCCAGAGAAATAACAAATGTACTACCACCTTGGAAAAAGTAGGAATCCCGGGTGTCTTTGAGACTCATGTGCCCAAAAAACCAGAAACTTGGAGTTCACCTGATCACATCTAGAGATCTACCAGAGATATCTGAACTAGGCATCTTTTGTACTCAGTGGAGAAAAAGATATTTTCTGGGGAACTTCTGAGCTTGCAGAAAAGCAGACATCTAATGTTCATGTCCATTGTAGGTATCTACATATATGTAGATACACCATTTCAGGTGTCCTACAGGGACTGCAGTATCCAATGGGGTTGTCACATATGACAAAGGACCTATGTCTTCCTCGAATAGGAGCTAGTAGCCAAGTGGGAGCATCTTAAACTGCAGTAGGTGCCACAATAATGTAGGCACATTAAACTGGATTTTTAAATAGCAGGAATGGAATTCAGGCAATAAATGTAGAAGCATATTAGATATTTGAAATCAGCTGGTAACACGAAGATATTCCTTTTAGACCGAGCCTATTAGCTCTCAAGACTCTAGCGCATTGACTAGACCTTCATCCATTGTGATGGAGGCTTAGACACTTCACTTGCATGCAAACACAAATTTCAGTGACTCAATGTGCATCCATTCTTAGAGTGACATTGAGCTGTTTAAGCGTCATAAAAGATGCCATAAGACTTCCAGCTGCTCCAGGAGAACTTGCAACTTTTGTTAGTGATGTCTCTTTCATACATCAGACCCACATGGGTGTCTGACATTACATCAGGCACCTCAGATTGAATTAAACATTGTATTTTAATGACTGAATTGAACTTCTTGTAAGTTAATGGTATGGTTTCCAAGTCCAGGGTTCACCGCAGGAGAATACCAACACATCCCTCAGCAGGTGACATACCTGTACTACAAAAGGAGTCCTGCACCTCCTCCCATGCATGCACACACTGAGACAATAATGATGAGCTGCAACAGCAGCAATAGTTGGACAGCAGCAAGAGGACCTTAGGTACTCCTCATCTTTCCACCTGCAAGGCAACCTGGAAGAGGAAGAACTTGTCCCATCCCGTTTCAGAAAACCTCAGTATCAATTTGATACAGATATGAACTGGGCACCAGCAAGAAATGGATGCTATTAGAGAAGACTTCACCTGACATTTTCTTTGGCATAGCATCATTCTTTCTCTGCAAGTGCCAGCTTCCCTTCCCTGACTGCCAAGGCAGACTACATGACCATTTCAAATGTAATTGTCTCTGTTGTGAATATCAAGATCTGGTCATATCCCCCATTGCAGGGTACAAGAATCTCAGCAGCAAGGTTGCCTCATGCTTTGTCCATCTCCTAGGGAAATGGATAAACTGGCTCAAAGAAAGTGTTTGGAAAGTCTCCAGCAGGTAATCTTGCCTACACTTCTGCCACTGCTGGACTGCCTCACGAAGCAGATCTGCCTCTGCCTCTCATTGAAGTTATTTTACTTCATTTTCTTCAAGAAATGCTATATGAGACTGATGGCTTTTGAGCAAGGACTTTGAGAGACAGAAATACATATGTCTAATCTGTGTGTGTATATGTATAAGCTTTTTCCACACCACTCCACCGTTCTGTCAAACCCTTTTCAATGGTCCAAAGTCACAGGAGTTTCTTCATTTCCATGGGAAAGCTGTTCTAACATTTATTACTTTAAAAGTTCACTTGATAGCTACTCTGGGCTTAGCCTATATTTTATTTCTGTGAGAACTGAAAATGTGTCAAAAGCCAACAGTAAAATAGAAGGAGAAAAAAAGGGGAAAATGTATAGAGGCATACAAGAAAGAGCTTGTGGCATATGCATGAGCATAAAACTTCAAGAAAAAGTTAAATTAATGAAGGTAGTTCACAGTTTAAAATTAATTATTTTTGCATTTCTTTTTCTCAAAGGTTCCTTTTCAGTATTCCAAATATAAATGGTGGTGGGATTATTTAGAAACCAAGTACATTATAACTAAGGCCTATAGCAACCTCACTCAGCAGTGAAATTTGTTGTCTCCCTCTGATCCTCAGATTATGGAGATGAGGGGATGAATGTACATCAGTAAGATTCCCTACCGAGATAGTTTTTCACTCTTTTCAGTAAGAAAAAGATCAAAGGGAAAATAGCTAATTAACATACCAAAGGAGACAAAACCCCTAGAGCTTTATCGTTGTTGCAATCCAATAATAAACAGCCAAGTACAAAAAAGATTATTTGATAGTGACACACAGAATTGAAAGCCTTTGAAATGTCAGCTTCTCAAAAAATATTTTTGGAAGGAAAAAAATATCCATAATTATACAGAATAATGCTTGAGCATTGGGGAGTAACTCTTCACTCCTGTGAGAGCTTGCTTGTAAAACTACTGTGCTTAAGAACAACTTGGGTTGCCTTTATCTAAAATAAAATAAATTTTTAAAAATTACCACACAAAAGGCTTCAAATCCCTTCCTGTGCAAACACTCAATTCTTTTATAAATTAAAAATTAGGTACAGTTGTTCTTGTTCTATTAAAAAATAGCATCAATCTCCATTCCCAGACAATCTTCCTGCTTTTACAGACTTGAGGGCAGTGGAACACCAAGGTTTCAAATTATGGCTGTCTGGGCTGGTGAACTCCTGTTCCATGCTCTAAGTTCTAGGTACTTTTAGAAAGCCAGAGGCAAAAAAAAGACAAATTCAAGTAGCAGTAAATCATGTGAAACCCTTCCCCGGGGAAAGCAACTGCTCAGACTACATGGATGCATCAATATCAATAAAAGAAAAAGGACCAGGGCATGGGCTCAAGTATATTAATTAGCAAGTGGTTTCTCTGGCACACTTCTGGGTCAGAGCAGCTTTCTTTTCACAGAACTACTAAAAAGTTAGCACCACTCTGAGGCCATTCACAACAGCTACTTGGGCACAGACGCCTGAGTTTAGGGATCATTTTAGTTGCGTGGATGGGAACAGTTTCAGAATCACAGGATCACAGAATCTTTAGATTGTAAAAGATCTCCAATATCATCAAGTCCAGCCTTTGA